>JBCLNQ010000062.1:0-98100 GCA_039119965.1 Talaromyces sp. DC2 | reverse complement strand
AGCCAACGTATAATTTTTTTCTTCTTCTTTTTTTTTGAAAGGTTTATCCAATCTGATAAGACAAGAGACCAGCGTGGTCGAATGACCGGTGCAGAACGTGCAGGGACTCTGCGGTGCTCAATGCCTGAAATATTTCTGATGATTGCGTTTGTTATTCATGGTTTCAGGCTGTATCGTAGACTGGTCTTTTCAAGTGTCGTATTAACCACATAGTAATGTACTCATGTCGTAATCTACCCCAGTCTTTATCATCGCCAGGATAATACACGTGGCTGACTATGTCGCGGCCCGTCCCATAGCATCCGTATGGCCTGTTCTTGTAAAGTATGCTGCTTCCCGCGGGGTATCTGGCGTCTTATCTCCTCACAAGCCCGCGGAGATTGTCGAGCGGGTTCTGTCGACATGGATCGAGCTCGTATTCCATGAAGCCACGGGTTCGCCAAGCCGCGTTGTTCTGACTTGGTTTGAAGCTTAAAGCTATGGTAGGTAACTGGTGACTTGTAACGAATCAGGATCACATCCTGCTGACAAATCACCCCAAGCTTACCTTCCAAGATGAGGACACCATCGCCTTTGGTTATGCGCATTAGATGCAGCTGTAGATCCCGCCACCTTAAGAAAGCACGCGTGTCTTGCAACTGTCAGAATGACCAAAAATGCCAATTGTCCGAAAGATGGGCCATACCACAAACTGTTCCAGAGACTCCTCAAAAAGCTCATTGTAGACCCCTAGTCCATTGGGATGTTCCGTCGGAGACAACGGGTTTTTAACGACTGCCAGGCAAACATGAGTATGAGCTTGTTTTGGGCTAGGCATCGAGATAAACTCACCGTATTCGACAAAGAGATTGACATAGATCTGCTGCAACGCTATCCGCATGCTCGGGGCCTTGTCATCCGTAAGCATGACAAACTTGATATTGGTCGGCGATTCGTAGAAATGCAATTTGTACTGCGTCGTGCGGTAGGAGATGAAACTGAGCCAGACATCGAGCGTAAGTCAGACCCCCCAAGAAGACAAAACAATAGTTGGCACACGCGTACCTGTCATCTTCGCCGCCCAGCTTGCGCACCATATTCCGCAATGAAAACACCGTTCCAAACACCAGCTTCGCATCGTCATCAGCCTTGCGAGCCGCTTCCGCAGGGTTCAGATTCTGTGTATCCGACGTAGGACGGCCTGTTGACGCCGGGCGGCCGAGCCACCGCCGTTTGTAAATGCATTCAGCTAGTCGCGCATTTGTTAGCAGAGAGAAGAACAAGCAGGGCCGGCCAGGGAAATAGATTACCATGGCGGTCGAAGATATAGAAGGAATAGACAGTCATGGTGCTCGAAGATGCGGCAACAAGGTTGCTGAGGTTGAAATAGAGCGGGAGGATTCGAGGTGAATTGGAAGCTGCTCCGAGCGCACATAAAGGCAACTGCCAGCCCGCCGCTGGCCAAACAGCGCGCCAGCCCTGGTCCCACCCCCGCGCTATTGGCCAATAGCATTCGGATAGGCTCTGATTGGGCAGTTTCCCGATCACGGCCCCGCCGGTCAACCACGGCCCAATGCGGCTTAGCGCACTGTGGTTATCGATTAGGGCGCCGATCGGCGATCGATTGGCCTGTATACGCCGCTGCGCTGCCCGCCTCGCCTGAGTCTCTCTCAGTCCTCGCCTGCCCAGCTGCCCCTGCGTCGCCCCGTCACTCGTTCGGAGCTATTCTTCCTCTCGCCCTGCTGCAACTCCGTGCATACTAGTCACTTGCCTGCAGCCATTGGCCTGCCCTGTATCGCCGCTGCTCAACGCTCCGTCTGATCGTCAACACGTTGCTAAACGGTCCGATTTCCCCTCCCCCGCGCTGCTCGATATAGCCCTTCCCCTCCCCGATCGTGAGGCCGTAAGTTGATCAGTAGTCTTGTTGCTCGAGCATTACTGGTCTGGGTCTTGAACTTGGCATATTCTCGTTCAAAACTGCAACAACACCATATCGCCGTGGCGTCCATGGCTGACCAGGCCGTCAGTACGGAGCCAGAGCCGATGGCGTCGCGCCCTAGGCCGCAGTTGGACACGGAGACGCTTCCTGAGGCTTCCACCCCAGTTAGACATGGGTATGTTGTTTTTTTTATCAATATATTGTTTACATGCTGATGTCGATCACTAATCTCAATGTAGATCCGCGGCTTCGTACGAAAGCCCTCGACGACATCAACACCGTCAGCCAACCCTGCCACGCCGGGTCAAGGTCGGTGTTTATGCTTCTTGTCGCCAGCGAAAAGGTTGGCTGACCCAGCACTTTGCAGGAAACCCTCAATGCTCGGTCCGAATACACAACCAGCCAGGATGACGGCACTGCCCAGCACCGCATCAACCAGTACATAATCAAACAAGAAATAGGCCGGGGCTCGTTTGGCGCCGTCCATCTGGCCGTAGACCAGTATGGCGATGAATATGTCTGTCAATGCCCCTGTCGCTGCGTCCGTGGTTACCACTACTAATACTTCACCCAGGCTGTGAAAGAATTCTCAAAAGCCCGGCTGAGGAAACGGCAGCAGTCGCACATGTTGCGGCGACCCCGCGGTCCACAGCGTCCAGGGACAGACTTCAACTCTCCGCTTCATCGCCATCCCACCGGTTTAGATGACGCACACCCTGAGCATCCGTTAGACTTGATCAAGGAGGAAATCGCTATCATGAAAAAGCTGAACCACAGCAACTTGGTCTCGCTAATTGAAGTCTTGGACGATCCAACGGAAGATTCCCTGTATATGGTAATGGAGATGTGCAAAAAGGGCGTGATTATGAAAGTCGGGTTGGAGCAAAAGACCGATCCTTACGATGACGAGAAATGCCGGCTTTGGTTCAGGGACCTTATTCTGGGTATTGAATACCTGCATGCGCAGGGCATTGCCCACAGAGATATCAAGCCTGACAACTGTCTGCTTACCGGAGACGACTTTTTGAAAGTGGTCGACTTTGGGGTCTCGGAAATGTTTGCCAAAAACTCGGACATGTACACAGCCAAGTCCGCTGGCTCGCCCGCTTTCCTGCCACCAGAACTCTGCGTCGTCAAACATGGCGACGTTTCGGGGAAAGCAGCTGATATCTGGTCCATGGGAGTCACGCTGTATTGTTTGCGCTATGGACGTATTCCATTTGAAAAGCAAAGCATTTTCGAGTTATACGAGTCGATCCGCAATGATCCCTTTCATTTGGAAGGAGAAACCGACGAGAATTTCACGGATTTGATGTACAGGATCTTGGAAAAGGATCCTGCCAAGCGGATTACCATGCAAGAGTTGCGAGTGAGTTTCCTTCTTGTCTTTTAGCCTTCAGGGTATGCTTCTAACAGGATAGAACCACCCGTGGGTGACCAAAAACGGGGCCGACCCATTGCTGTCGGAAGAGGAAAACACTGCGCAGCTTATAGAACCTCCTACAGAGGAAGAAATGAACACGGCCATCACGCATAATTTGGGGAAAATTGTCATTTTGGTATGCTTACTTTCTTTTTTTTAATTATTATTTCCATGTTACTCACGTTCCACAGATGAAAGCTGTCCAGAAATTCAAGAAACTGGTGGATCCTGCCAAACATCCACATCTACATAGCATCCTTGGCCCCGACGATGAGTCACATTTGGTCCAGCCTCCGATGGAAATGGAGGAAGACGAGAGTATCGAGACGGTCACCACGTACAAGCGCATAGTGAGGGACAGCAAAACCCACCCCCATCACCCAGCACACCCGCAGTCTTCGTCTCGTGAAAGAGGCCGGTCACCAAGACGACACGGCTCAACCGTGTCATTACGCCAGGCTGCTGCTGCTGCTACTGCCGCCACGGTAGCATCTCACGTCTCATCGTCAAGAGAGGACACCCCGTCCGGAAGTGCATCTGAAGGCACACGCGGCCATGCGCGAGACCCCTTGGAGGAAGAACACCTATTCCTCAACATAGGCCCATCAACATTTAGCGGACTCGCGACGGCAGAACACGACTATCCAACTTCTTCTCCAATCCCCATTCCTAACCCATCATCGACCACAAGAACATCCGAACCCACCTACACCCCAGCAACAGACACAACCACCACCTCTAACGAGATCTATTCCACAGCCCCCATCGTCTCCGAATCCCCCGGCGCATCCGAAATTGACATCTACGAAACCGCCTACCGCGAGGAAATCGAACGCATCAAACGCCGCAGCATCGCGCGCCGCGACACATCAACCATATATCTAACACGCCGCGTCGAGGATAAAAAGCACCATTTGAATGAAGTCATGAAACTCCTGCAGCACAACACCACCACCACCACCACCACACCACAGCCTGGAGTGGAAGATCATCGTGAGCAGGGCACTTTGCAGTCCGACGAAGTCATTCTTCGTCTTGGCGGTAAAGTATCCGGTACTGTGGCATCAGCGCAGGCTGTTTTTAAGAGTGCGTTAACGACGCAGATTGAGGCGCGCGGCGATGGTTCTTCTGGCAAGACTAGTAGTAGTAGTACGTAATAAATAAGCAGGTATCCTGGGAGGAGTCATTATAAATATCAACTTTCTTTCTATCTTTTTTGCTTTTTTTCTTCTTTTGTTTTTTGTTTTCTGTTTCCTTGTCTAACTGTCGTGTTATGGAACGATGATGGTGACGAGCTGGATGGATTGAGATCAATGGATGATGTAGGTCTATGAAGCGGGTTTGGTTAATGCATGCATGAGACGACATGAGCAAATGACCAACCAGTTTATGTATTTTTAATAACAGGATTAGATTACTACATATATGTAAGTATATATTTCATATAGAATATACATACTTTCAGCCCTTTCAACATGGCACTGGGCTATTGATGTATGTAAAATATCAATCAATCTGAAGAACTCGTCCAATGTTGCATGCATATGGGTACATAGGTAAAATAGCAGCCTATTAATTTATTAATAAAATAAATAATATACATCAAGAGGCCCAAGCAAAATATCCCGCCTCGAGAAAAAAACAAAACGAAGTGAAACAAAACAAAACAAAATCCAAGCTACTAAAAACAATCAACATTGCCACACCAATTCAATCCAACAATATATAAACAATAAACAAAAAAAAAAAAAAAAAAAAAAAAAAAAAAGTGTGCTGGCATGAAACAGCATGTATGTTCATATCTGCGTCATATGAAATCAAATCATATAAATCCATCCGCGAGATGGCTAAACAGGTTATTGAAAAAAAAAAAAAAAAAGAAAGAAAAAAGGACAACGATCGTGGTTAATGCATATTCGCATCACGGCATTACAGCTCAGATCCATAACCTCCTCGACTGGCCATCGGCTGAGCCAGTTTTGAGCCAAACCTTTTCGAAATTAACTCATAAATAAAAGAAAGGACCAGATAAAAGGTCTATGTTTGTCGTCTTGGGCGGCAATCATCATTCATATAATTCTAGAACATCAAGACATTTTTTTTTCGTGTTGTCATGTTTTGGTTTCCCCAGGATGTGGTGATATAGCTGCCGTGACATATCCTCCGCTCTGATGCATCGGAGGCCCACTCTGTGCTTGGGCGAGGAGACGAGGTTCTGTCGGTGGATGCATGGTCTTTTCCTGCGGCCGTGGAGCGGGCGTTGTTTCGAACACAGAGTTTTGGGATAGGGGGGGCTCGCGGGGTGATGTTCGCATGCTGAAACTCTCTCTCCTGGTAGGAAACTCATGGGGCAGCGGCAATCGTCGGTCTTGGCTACTTTGTGAGCGTATTATACCCTTGACTGGATCTGTCTCGGCCGCATCCGGACTGTCGGCAGCTGCTGGCTGAGTGCCCTGCTCTGGCGGTATCTCCCTGGTGGGCGGCGCTGGGGTCTCTGGAAGTCGATCTTGCTTCTGTATCTCTGGTGTGTGGGCCACATGCATCGGTGAAACCATAGAACTGTCGCTCGTAGCACTGGCAGCCCCCGAAGGTGTCGCCGGGTTCTTCGTCTTGGATGACCGCCGCCGTGGGGGTGGATATGATTCCCCTCGAGCCTCAGCCTCTGCTTTCCGCCGCTCAGATTCCAATTTACTCGGCCTGCCTCTCTTCCTTGGCGGTTCGGGCCCCTTGCCTGAGAGGTGATCACCCCATCCTGGAGAAATTGGGCCGGGAGACCCAGCATCATGGCCAAACTGTACATTGCTATGCGGAGGGCGGGGTTGAATAGCACGTGGGAGATTAGGTTTTTCTGTTGAATAGAGCGGTCGTTTACGTGATGCATAGGGATCGTGAGCGGACGAGGCAAGAGGTACCGTATTCACGGGCGATGGGTTGAAAACCGAATACCCTGTCGGCGGAGGGGGAGCTTGCCATGACTCTGTTGAACGGACGGGTGCTGGCGGTTGGCTAGACTGCCACATGGTTTGAAATTGCTGTCTGCATTCGTTTACAGACCGACCTAGCAAACATTATTAGTATGGCGGTTCAACCCTTTGAAAGAAAGCTGTGCTGGGTTGCAGCATTCACCTGGTGGCAAAGGCATATCGAACCATGGCGGCGATATATTGAGTTGCCGAACCAGTTCAACCAGATGATTTGAAGGAACACCGGCATTGCGGAGTATGACGGTCAATAGACCATACTGGTAGCTTGTTAGCATAGGAGACCACGTCGGGGAGGGGGACATATGTTACCTTCTCCTCCTCCGTCCAATCTCGATCGATTTGATCCGGCATATCCAGACACGCTCATGGGGATGGATCGGGTCAAGAGATGGAAAAACCAAGGAACAATAAAATAGCTAAAACAGATAAGACAGATAAAACAGATAGGATAGACTGTCGTTTCTTTTTCGTCCTTTTTGTTGTGCAGAATTCAAACAGTACAAAAAACCTCCCAAACGAGTGGCGTGTCTAACGGGGCGTGTCACGCGGAGATGCAAAGAGAATCGCAGCAAGATATCAAGGCACAGCCACTGGGACCGAAAGAACTGGGGCACGGAAGCTGAAGCTGGCACGCGAGATTCCAAATCATGAAGAATAATGGCAAGAATACGTAGCAAACAAACAAGAAAGAAAACAATTACGTATAAAGATGCAGGAAATGAGTCAACTTGAAGAAGCAAGCCAGCCACGGACCAAGGCGGACAACGGGTGGTTCAACGACAGCAAGGCTTATCCCATGGGTGGAAGGTCG
This sequence comes from Talaromyces sp. DC2, assembly GCA_039119965.1. Classification (NCBI taxonomy): domain Eukaryota; kingdom Fungi; phylum Ascomycota; class Eurotiomycetes; order Eurotiales; family Trichocomaceae; genus Talaromyces; species Talaromyces sp. DC2. The sequence goes on along the minus strand of JBCLNQ010000062.1, from coordinate 90,964 downwards.
GTGTGCCTTGGTTCTCTTGGATCGGCTGGTCGGGCGGTTTGGAGAGACACAAGAGAAGAGAAGCGAAGCGAAGAGAAGGAAAACAAAGGAGAGCGCGCGATGAGGCTACAGCATCGTCCGGGAGCGCGAACGAGGCAGGAGCGAGAGAGCGAGCGAGCGGGGGGGGCAGCAAGCAGGAACGGGAAGGCGCGAGGGCGACAAGAGAGACAAGAGGAAAGGAAAGAGCAGGACACACGCGCGCGCCGGGAAGGAAGGAGCAGGCGCCCGAAGAGGGAAGGAGGGAGGGGGGAGGGGAGGAAGAGGAAGAGAAGAGGAGGAGAGAAGAAGAAGAGACAAGCAGAAAGAAGCTCCAAAGTGTAAAGGTTAATAAGAATGGACAGATTAGGACAATGAGCAAATTAAGAGTAGCAGCAGCAGCAGTAGTAGTGGCAGTCGTTGTAGTTGCTGCATTTGTCCAGCCAGTAATAACGACCCGCGGGTGAAAAAAAAATTAAAAAACAAGAACCAAGAGCCAAGACAGCAGCAGAAACAACAAGAATAATCACCACTAACTGGCAGCTAAGAATCACAAGCAACAAACAGCCATAAGCTTAGGTTTGAAGGGACCAGGCACGGCGCTGGGTCGCGGAGCTTGCTGGCCAAACACGATGCAGACAGGCTAAGATCGGGGGGTTCCGTGCAGATTCCGCCTGGGGCGGATACGCAACTGTAATTAACTGCAAGCAACGGCGCCGGGATTGCAGCTCGCAGGCCAAAAAAAAAGGGACAAGCAAGACAAAAGGTTGGTCGGTCGGTTGGTCGGTCGCACGAGGACCGAGATAGTCGCATGTTTTGACACGAGCACGATCCCCAAGGAAGCGAGCATACGGAGTACATAGTCATACTACGGATACCTACGACTACATGCAGGTTCCCGATGCTGCGTTTTGCGTGCTGATCGGATGCAGGATCTTCGTGTTAGGTATTCCGTATTCACAATTTACCAGAGCTACTGCTGCTGCTACTGCTGCTGCTACGGGGTACTAAATATATTACTTATTACGACGTGCGTCAATCGCCGAGAAATTAATTATGATAGACCGAACCTGTCAAGCACATGTCATAAGACGATTATTATTACTCCTATTGCTATTCTTACGAGGTGTTTCTTACAGTACGTAGTATGGAAAAACGATTCCCGCTCCAGGATTCCAGATCGACCCGTTTAGACGCGGCCGTTTCACGACGGGCCAGTCCAACTCTTTATCGCCAGCCCACATGCTTGCAGAAAAAAAAAAGAGAGGGGAAAGTGGGGAAACTTAGGAGGAGGCTTATTATTATCTAACACTGAACACACACTAGGCGAGCTATTAAATTATAGACTAATATAGCCGTGGTTAGGGAGGCTAGTCCTGTATGAACTAATTAGCCCTAGTACGGCTATGTACGTAGTATTAATATGCCTTGTTCATCGACCTGAAGCCTACAGGCTGATGGGGCGGCGGGCTTTTTATTGAGAGTTAGAAATTACGTACTCTGTAGATAAGTCTACATGTCAGATGGGACTGAGAGTGACACTAAAAAGCAAGAGTCTTATTGACAAAATCCTACATTACATCGTAGTTTATTGGCAAACACGAACCGACTACGGATACTATTAATCTATTTACTTCGACCGAACTCATGGTAACTACGCGGGTCGGGAGCTTCCCGCTTGGGTCATCGTCGATTCGTCGTCGACTAGTCAAGCGAATAGCGAGAGGGGCAAAAAACCAAAGAGAGAGAAAAGATGAAAACTGGAGCAAGGCGCAGCAAATGTTTGACTGGCTAGGTCCAAATCGTCCAATCCCTAGGTCGTATGCTTGGTTAGTTTGTCAAGTATGACCGAGTTGACCATGACCACTTGAACTAGGGCGCCTAGTGTTAGTCAATGCATGCATGCAACTGCGAGGAAGGTGTTAGCACCAACTAGTGACTTAAACTAGCACGGCAGACTAGTACCGTCCTGGTGCATAATCGACGAACCGAGGATGTTTTGATGATTTGTTGCTTTTTTAAAAAGAAAACGGATAAGAAAGAATATTATTATCAATAACTAATTCTTTATATATATTCATCACTATACCCGGTAGATGACCAGATAGGCGACTGGATGGAAACAGAATAGCCCCACAACTAGCCGCCGATTCCAACAGCAACCCCTGTCTGGTGTACTAATATGGCATCTGCTGCATCGCCATTCGCCCATCGGGCCCACCTGGGCGCCCTGCCGGCCGGCTCTTGACCAGGAGAGGCTAGCGGGGCCATCCGCAGTGGGTTCCCGTGGCCTGCACGGGACCAATAGGAAATCGCTCTGCTAACCAGGTCCATGGTAATAATTAAATCCTATTTATTTCTAGTGTTTATTCTTAGTTTACATAACTTAACTTACATTATTACATACATGAGTTGGTTTGGCTTGGCTTGATTTACACACTGAAGAACTTCAAGTTATCGTATTTACCCATTGACTAGCAATCTAGCAGGGGTCGTCAAATAGTCATTAATGGCATCAGTCCAATGCGCACAAAGCACAGGAGCTTGCCAGTCAAAACCAGAATCGCGTGCGTGGCTCTACGTATCAGCAGCCGGTTGACTCGGCATAATCTGAATTTACGAAACTGCCAGGCACACAAAACCGACGACTGGTCATGAATGCTTCTTCCCTTTTTTTCGTTTTCTATCAAGGAGAGCGTCGTGCATATTGCATGCTGCATAACAAAAATGCAAAAAGTCATCTGTCATTCGACCGTTCTGCTCCTGCAGCCAAACAACTAGGGGCGCTTCCGTGAAGAACGCTCTGCTGTCAACCTGTCGATTTTTCAAGCCGAACCTTGAACCCATGCATTATGCAGGACTTATTATGCACGACTGAGACTGGCTGGCTTATAAAAAAATAGTCCCCATCATCGAATTAATCAACTACGTACTTTCGTAATAATAATATCTACGAGAAAGTGGCAAGTCAATGACGACAGGTATACTGCACTCTGCAGCCCATTCTCCACTTTGCATGCTAGCTCCTTATCAGACTCAGAGACATCGATCTTGTGACAGGTTTGTAGCTGACACTAAGCGGGGAATTTAAACAGAAAATAAACAAACACTGAAAAAAAAGAATAATCATAATAATAATGCTAGTACGGTATGAAGCGGGGATAGCTGTACACTGGTAAGTTGCAAATAACAGTAGACGTTTTCCTTAGTTGAAGGAACCGGGTCCCGCCGGGCTCATGAAAGCTCGACCTCGGTGCGCAAGTCGCCAACAACCACGGTCTTAATCAAGTTAGACAACGCAGTAACTGAAAAAAAAAAATAAGAAAGAAAAAAAGAAATATATAACTAGGATGGTGATACTGATACAGTATGATTCGAATATCAAATACAGAATATTTAATCATCGACGATGAGAAGATCCGCACTCCCGTGGCTGCCGTAGTAGTACAGTCCGGTATGACAAAAACTGCCCCAAAATAATCCAAGAAGATGGGCAATGTCATTTGGTGGGGGCAAGGGCCAAGGCCTAGGCTAGTTCAACCTCCCTCGGTGCTGCATGGAGCAAGGTTGGGTGTGAATCATGATTTGCGCCGATTTGCAGTCATACATTGGCAGCCTAGAATCCTAGATACATGGCTAGGGCGGTCATCCTGCGTTGCTCTTGTTATTATTTCCCAGTAACCAAAAAACCCGTGCACACTGAGTGACTGCACAGACTGAGTTCGTTATTTCTTTCTGACAGTTTCGGTCGCGTATACCACCCACTAGGCGTGCCAACAGTGGCAATCAAGTAGTTGCAGTGAGGGTCGAGTAATTGTGTGTCGCACTGCGTTGCTATTTTTGTAGGCGGCTAATCAGACATCCTGGATATTACTTGTTTTCGACAGATCTGTAGGTGTCCTCGGTCATATGACGGTGGATCCCACTGCAATGCGATGCATTTAATCTTTATTGCCAGAAAGTAATAGTAATCGTCTGGTGGTTACTGATTGTCCGGTTGAGGTTTGCACCGGCCAAAGTAAGACAATTGTGGTCTGTGTGGTTCAGGTGGCACTCTCTGCGAGTTGTGAGGGCAGCCCACGCTGCAAGTCCAGTTGCAGCTGAAAATAGCCCTTATGGGCCCCGTTTGACTGACTCGCTGCCCCCCTGCCATGGTCGCTCTCGTGAGACGGTAACCTGCAAAGTGCAAACGAGACAGCGGGTGATCGCCTCGCTTCGATCTAATACCCGCCCGCCATCGTCTCAGGCATTCTTGGCCAGTGGCGAGTTGGCCGCCACAGAAAAAGGCAAAATGACGACAAAGTCATAATAATAAATGCTCCAGGGAGGGGGGCCGTGACTCGTGCATGGCTCGCGGGGTGGCCGCCTCTTTCAAACAGGTCAGGTTTGCCTGCATTGGTCCCGCGCTTGGCCCTCCCAGTCGCCTTTCACATGATGCCGTCCAAAAGGGGATACCGATCCGGGCTGGCTGCAGAGAGTGAGGACGATGGCCTAATAGTCGTCGATGTCGGCTGTCGCTGTCGAGATCGAAGGAGTATCAAACAGAGAGAGAGCAGTGGTGGCAGACAGACTGATCTGCTCCACCGTTATGCACGTGTTCATCCCATGTCATCCATATATCGTTGTAGCAAAGCATGGTGTTTCATGTTTCACTGCTGTACCTTTGTTTCATCTCACTTCGTAGACAACTGGTTCAATGGGTTGTCTCAGGCGGTAAAGTGTCCGTGAGAGTGACGTTGAGGACGGATGGACCGCGCCTTCCTTTTTATACCACTTCACCGCCAGTTGCTCTTGCCCTTCGAGGGATGCCACGTCGGCCGTCGCGTGTCATCGTCTGGGCGAATCACTTGATATAAATACATGTGTTAACAATAGAGGGTTTGGTTAAGAGGCATTGTCCAATCACGCTGTGTTGGTTATTATATTTACTATTTCGGGTTTGAAGTTTTGAAGATTTGCAAAGGGTATGATCTCTAGAATGTGAAATATATATATCTGTAAGCCGGAACAAATATCTCACCTCTATTAAAATTCAACCAGACATCCATAGTAAAGCAGCAACTAATTGTAGATATCTCTCATCTTTACCCCTATCTCTTCAGTATTCACTAGATTGACTCGATAGAATGGCATATTTGCGACAAAACAATGTCAAATCAATAAATACAGAAAATTCCAAATAATCCGACGATCTTATTGGCAGGATTGTCAATATGCAAGGCTTGGCGGCCACAAGAGGCTAGCGCCAAATACTCCGTATTTCCAGCATATAAAAAAATCAATCCCTGCGCATCACTTTGCACTTCACAATCAGCTAGCGCATGCATGATTGCAGGTGAAATCCAGAGAAAAACAAAGTCAAATAGAAAACAAATTAGAACCTAAGGAAACCCTCCGCGTCAAGATCTCAGTGCCATCGCTGATTGTTATTAATACTTTGCCTTGCACTCGAAGCGCAGCCAATCGCGGCCCCGTCCGTTCAGACAAGGCTTGGCACTGGACGGCAGCCAATACCAGGAGGCCGATGGGCCGCCGTAGCCTTCTTCGAGCTTTCTCCATCTTTTGCGACGACTTTCATTTTCGTGGTCTGCTGCCTCGACAGGATCTTGTCCCCCATCTGCCTGAATCGTCATGCCGCCCCAAGACGATGTAAAGGCCAAGCCAGACTCGGCCGCTGACTCTGGCGGCGGCGGCGACGAGAATCCTGACAGCGGAGTGCCTGTCATCACGGAGGAGATGGAGGCCAGCGCCCTTGGCTCGCCCATGTCAGTTGTCAAGAACGAGCAGCCCGACCAGCCACCAACGCCATCGGTCAAGTCGGAGAGTCTGCCTGTAAAGGCTGAGCCTGGCGATGATGGCCCGCTCACCAGCAGCGTTGGCGGCGACATCACGCTGAAGCAAGAGCCCGGGAAGCCTCCAAAGCTGGCGCGTAGTGCTTCACAGAAGGTCATTGCTCGCCCACCACAGCTGTACGACCACTTGCCCAACAGCGTCAACGAGGCATGCGAGAGTTTCGAAGTCATTGGCAATTGCATCTATTCTAGCAAGTACATGGGCCACACGGAGCATGCCATGGAATGCGATTGCGCCGAAGAATGGGGTAAGTTTTACCTCGATTTTCTGCTCCTTTATCATTCTTCTCTTTTCCGGTTATAAAATGCTAAGTTGATACAGATGGCAAAGTCAACCATGCCTGCGGCGAGGATTCTGACTGTATCAACCGAGCAACCAGAATCGAATGCTTGAATGACTGTGGCTGCGGCCGAGACTGTCAGAATCAGCGCTTTCAGCGGAAAGAATACGCCAATGTGGCGGTTATCAAAACGGCCAAAAAGGGCTATGGCCTTCGTGCCGAATCCGAAATCCGGCCGCATCAGTTCATCTATGAATACATTGGCGAAGTCATCAATGAAGGGAATTTTCGACGCCGGATGATCCAGTACGACAAAGAAGGCATCAAGCATTTCTACTTCATGTCTCTAAACAAAGGCGAGTTTGTCGATGCCACTAAGAAGGGCAACCTGGCTCGCTTTTGCAACCATTCATGCAATCCAAACTGCTATGTCGACAAGTGGGTAGTGGGCGAGAAACTTCGTATGGGTATTTTTGCTGAGCGACTCATTCAACCCGGAGAAGAGCTGGTATTCAACTACAACGTCGACAGATACGGAGCCGATCCTCAACCGTGTTATTGCGGGGAGCCGAATTGCACCGGCTTCATAGGCGGCAAGACCCAGACGGAGCGGGCAACCAAATTGTCAAATGCAACAATCGAAGCTCTTGGTATCGAGGATTCAGAAGATTGGGATATGGCCGTAGCCAAGCGGCCGCGCAAGAAGAAGACGGAAGAGCCAGACGAGGAATATGTGGAGAGTGTGCAACCCAAGTCGCTGGATGAAACTGGCGTGACCAAGGTCATGGCTGCGCTGATGCAATGCGCCGAGAAATGGATTGCTGTCAAATTGCTAGGGCGAATTCAACGATGCGAGGACGAGCGGGCCCTAAATCGGGTTGTGAAGATGCACGGCTACCGAATACTGAATTCACAGCTTAGCCTGTGGAAGGAGGATATCAACGTGGTGCTGCAAATCCTAGAAGTGCTGTCGAAACTACCCGCTCTCACGCGAAATAAGATCATCGACTCTAACATCGAATCAACCGTTCAGCAATTGACCACGTCGGAAGACGACCGAGTGGCAAAGCAGTCCACGACGTTACTCGAGGTCTGGTCCAGTCTGGCTGTTGGATACCGAATCCCTCGTATGAAACGTGATCCAACGGCAACCACAACGCAAGTGGTAAGTCAATTTGAGCGACGCGAAACAGCACCGGGCGACCAACGCAACCGGTCCAAATCTCGAACGCGGTCACGATCACGCTCTGTCGAGCCTCCCCGGGGACCTGCAGCGCAAACACGGGGCGGTAGTTTTGCTGGTGGCGGCGGTCGAGGTGCTCCTCATAATCGGGGCCCCCGGTTTCCACGACCTCCTCCGCTTCCCCAGGGCTGGTCTGAGAGGCAGGATGTTGATGGCCGGACAATGTATTTCACGGCAAATGGCCACTCTCAGTATGAACGGCCGACTCAGCCAGCTGCGGATATGCCAGCTGCAGGCTCGTTGAAACGGAAGCACTTCCGAGAAATGATTGACAACATTATGGAGTCTCGCTCGGAGACTCCCAGAGACAAGACAAGTACTCCAGGAACTCCACAACCGCCCAAATCAGAGACCAAGAAAGAATCATGGAGGTCGTATTCGGAAGAAAAGCAGAAGAAGATTTACGAAAACACGGTAGGTTTCTATCTTTTGTCTGCGGGTGATTTCCCAGTGTCTAATTTATTTTGGCATATAGATACATCCCCACGTCAAGTATGTGGTGGACAAATTCAAGAAGAAACTGCCCAAGGACGATCTGAAGCGATACGCGAAGGAGGTACGAAGTTTGAAGTTCACTAGATTTTCATATGCTGATCATATGCAGGTTGCAACAAAGCTAGTTGACTCGGATTTCAAACACGGCCGAGTCGAGGACATCACCCATGTTTCCGAGAAACAGCAACAAAAGATCAAAAAATACTGCAAGGAGTATTTCGAAAAGGCCGTGATTAAACAGCGGGCGCATGAGAAGAAAAAGGCCGACAGAAAACAAGGCGACAGCAAATCCAAGGACACAACACCACAAGCCCAAGCGGGCTCACCAGACGATGACACCAATAACATCAACAGCAACAACAAAGACCCAGAGAGCGACCGCGACTTTGAGATGGATCATGACGGCGGCGACTCAGAACAACAGCAGGAGCCAGCAGCGATCAGCAAACGGAAAAGAGACAAAAGCGACGACGACGCCGAGGTTGAAAAGGGCAATGCCTCGCCAATGAAGCGGCCCAAGTCATCGACGCCACTGCTGGACAGACAGTCTCCTCCTTCAGAAGAAGAAGGAGTAGAAGACGAAGAAAGACTAGACGATGAGCTGCCCCATGCGGGCCTTGCAGCTTCTTCCCATCAGAGCATTGGGGTTGTACAATAAAAATCTAAAGCATCTATTAATTTTAGACGTTCTATCTACCACGCACCACACTTGGAAGTGACTCCTAAAGGGCAATGCTAACTAGTAGTAAGTACATAGTAACGATGAATCATTCGGGATACATCTGCCTGATCCATCGTGAGCATGAATACGTACGGTAGCAATACTTTTAGTGTGGCTGAGGCCGTCGACCGAGAATGACTCGATATGAGTCGTCGCCCTCATCGGGCCTAGCGCGGCCACTTTGCTTGATCCCCTCTTAAGGCGAGCGACTTCGCCGCTGCGGGGCACTTTGAAAGAAAAAGCTCTCGGTGGAACCATCTTTTATATAAAAGCTGCTGGACGTCCCATAACCTTTGAGGCTTGCTAGATCAGTACATATATCTTGTTATTTTTTCACTAAGGAGATCTTTTTGTGTGGAATTAGCGCCTTTTTTCCCGTCGTTTTTCGTCTACCACCCAAGCTTTCCGGTTTTAAAAACGTCATTATTCTCGGACTCGCAGGAACAGCAACTATCGGCTCCTTCGACAATGGCGGTGCGCGCACAATTCGAGAACTCGAATGAGTCAGACCACTCTCTGGAAATATCTTCTTGAACAAACTCGCTTATTTTTGGTCGTGTAGGGTCGGTGTGTTTGCTACTCTGACAAATTCATATGCCGTCGTGGCTATCGGCGGATCCGAAAATTTCTACAGGTTGGATACACTTTTATTCTACTACTCGGTTAATTACTAAATTTTGAAAAAAAAAGTGTCTTTGAAGCCGAACTACAAGATGTCATCCCTATTTGCCACGCTACAATCGGTGGAACACGAATCGTCGGACGACTGACAGCTGGGTATATACACACTCACACTCTTCTTTCTAGGTGCTTGGTTCAGGGCTGATGAAAAAGGTAGAAATCGCAAGGGCCTCCTCGTGCCCACGTCGACCACAGACCAAGAACTGCAACACCTACGAAATGCGATCCCAGAGACCGTCAAGATCCAACGGATCGAAGAACGGTTGTCGGCGCTGGGCAATGTGATTTGCTGCAACGACCATGTGGCCTTGATACACCCTGACCTGGAGCGGGAAACCGAGGAAATGTACTTCCCCCCTCCCTAAACCCTTTTCTTTTCTTTTTAAGGACGGTACTGACAACTGGTAATAGAATCGCAGACGTCCTCGGCGTCGAAGTCTTCCGCCAAACGGTCGCCGACAACGTGCTCACGGGCTCCTACATGGCCCTCTCCAACCAAGGCGGAATCGTGCACCCAAAGACCTCGATTCGCGACCAAGACGAGCTGTCGTCGCTGCTGCAGGTGCCACTGGTGGCCGGCAGCGTGAACCGCGGAAGTCCCGTGGTCGGTGCGGGCATGGTGGTCAACGACTGGCTCGCAGTTACGGGGCTGGATACCACGGCGACAGAGCTCAGTGTTGTCGAGAGCGTGTTCCGGTTGGGTGAGATGGGGGCTAAAGGGTTGGGTATGGGCAATAACAATAAGGAGAGTATTGTGGAGAGTTTTTACTAGTTTTTTTCCTTTCTTTACTGTCTTGAGCATTCAAAGTTATGAGATTATGCCTCTTGAAAAGAAAAACTGTGATTATACTAGGATACGACAAACATGAAAGGCTTACTAGCGCTGTTCGTGTCGATACCTAGAAAATGCCTATGGTAATCAACTAGGAATATGATTCGTTAGGTCAGTTTTCAAACTTCTCAAATATCCCCAATAAATGTCATGTAATAAATAAGAAACAAAAAACTACTATACAAAGATGATATCAATAGCCCAAGAAAATGCCAACAAAACAGAGTAAATAATAGCCAAAAAAAAAGAAAAGACAAGAAAAACAAAATTTCAAACGACCAGATACAAGATACAAGATACAGTGACCCAAAACAAGTCTGCGAGTCTGCAATGCCAAATGTGCATGCAATACAATAAACCGAGACGGTCTCAGTAGTCCAGGTGTCGTAGAATACAAGTGTTGTACATAATAATACCATCAACAGAGACCCGCTCAGTATGGATGATGGCGAGGCGGAGGGGATTGGCGGGGATGATGTCCAGGATAGTAATATGGTGCTTGGGTTGGCCCTGGACCCGGAGCTGGGCCTGGTGCTGGTGCTGGTCCGGGCTGGTACTGGTGTTGTGATGGCTGCTGAGGCCCTTGAAAAGCTCCAGGCAGGTTAGGACCTGGACGAGAGAACGATACACCAGGAGGAGGCGGGAGCTGCGGCGGTCCCCTCCCCGTACTAAAAGGATTAGGGAGGTTGTAAAACGTAGGCAAAGTCGGTCTGACTGGCGGCGGTCGAGGAAGAAGATATGATGGCGACTCTGTAGATGCCTGCGCTGGTTGCGCCTGTGACTGAGGCTGCGGCTGCGGCTGCATAGGAGGAGGAGGAGGAGGAGGGGGAAGAGGTGGTGGTTGTTGCTGAGGCGCTGGCTGCGCATTGCTTGCAGCGTCTGCCAAAGCAGAAAGACCAGCCTCCACAGAAGACACGGCTTGACCGACTACATCCACGGCATGTAGTAAGATATCCAGGGAATCAGGACCAGCCGGCGCAGACTCCTGGCTGAACTCCTTCATTTTGACCCGCTGAACAAACTCGTCCCAGTCGTTTCTCCCCAGCTCATACGAAGCCGATCCCGACGGATCTCGCAGAAACTTGGAATTATACCCCCGGCGAAATATCGGCTCGTCCAGGTATAACAGTTCGTAGTTGGAGCCAGTTTCTGCATCGGCTACCTCTGCTGGTTCGGGGCGGCTCACGTCAGGCTACATCTTGAATTAGTTCGTTTCTGCCATGTTTGTGAATGATTGCTCACCTCGGTGTGTTCATCGTCTTCTGCTTGTCGAACACCTTCTACCAGAGCCATATAATCTCCCCTCGCCGCGTAGAAGAGTTCCTCTCTCGCATTCATTGCATTTGCCTAGACTTGTTAACACTGTGACATGTAAAAGTATTCAAACTGTTTGCTCACTTCATAGCGGTCCCTGATAATCGCCTGCTGGGCTTCCAGAATTCTCTGCTCCATTTCTAAGCGGAGTCTATACTCGTTTCCTAAATGTTCGAGTCTCTTTTCCAAAGCAGCTTGAAGTCCCTCTTGTACCTCTTCAAACTCCTCCGCCTTGCGGTGAGCAGTTTTATCTCTCACCAGACGGGTTTGAGTGCGTCCTGCAATGGCATTAAGCACAAGTCGCTGGGTAGCCGCTAGCCGCTTCCAACTCTGCTTCAGCTCCTTTTGACGGTCAAGCAGTCTCTGGCTTGCTGGAACGGGAGAAGGAGAACGCTCCTGTTCGAAATCAGACTCATCCTCGCCGCGTTTCCCAGGTTTACCGCCGCCACGGCCTCCTCGGCCACGCCCGCGGCCAGATCCCCGATATGGTGCTCCTCCGCCCCGCGCTGCACCACGGCCTCTGCCACGGTATCCACGAGCGCGTCCAGTGCCCCGACCGCGGCTGCCTCGGCCTCTGGGGTTTGGGGTAGAGCCACTTTCGGTTGGATTCGCTACGCTACCGTCAATATCCTCGGTAGCTCTGGAATCCGTGGGTTCGTCTGCAGGAGTCTCCTGAGATATAGGAGCCGGGCTGTCGGTTTTGGCATTTTGCGAGCCATCCACTGTGTTGGAGTCGTCTGGGGAAACGCGTGAGCCTTCCTCGTCATCTTCGAGTTTTGGCTTTTTCGGCGTAGAGGGAGAAGTTTCAGTCTCAGTACTATCCTCTTTGCTGGCATTCTCAGCTGGGCGCTTACGCCCTCGAAGAGATTTGGAAGGAGATACTGTTGCTGTTGCTGTTGCCTTTCGAGTAGGAGTGGCCAAGTTTTCAGCAGTGCCTTTAGGCTCAGTCGAGTCAGCCGAGTTAAAAGAGTTGCCTTTACTGGAGAGCTGTCGTGTAAGTCTCCTCGTATTGCTCGCAGGTTGAGAGGACGAGGGCTCCTCTACTGACTGGTGGCGCGAGAGCTGAGGAGATTCGGCGGTAGAAGAGTCTGCCGGGGCTTTGCTTCTAGTTGAATATCTAGCGGGCCTCGGTGTTTCGGCGGCCTTGTCGGCGGCCTTGTGTGTCAGTCTTAGCCGCTTGAAACGTGGTGGTTCTCGCTCTTCAGCTGCAGGTGTTATTCCTGTAGATTCTGGTGGAACATGGTCTTCAGACAGTGCAGAAGGCGTCTCAGGTGCAGCAAGTCGGCTATTTCCACGGGTTCCTTTGCCATGAGTAGCTACGCGTGCCTGACTCTGCGTTGAGCTTTCTGCAGGAGGATTAGTAAATCGAGTTGCTGTGTTTTGGAGAAACTTACCAGATACAGCCGTAGCTTGCGAGCTCGAGCTGCGAGATGTGTCAACTTTGCGCTTAGTTCCTGCCATCGCTTGCTTCTGTGAAGATGTGTTAGTTGAAGGGGCTGTGAGATGTTGAGATTGAGAAGATATTTGTTTATGATCCCAGTGGTGGGAGATGTGTTTGACAAGGCAAAGGCAGCGCGACCTAGAGGGATGTATAAATGGGAAAATGGCACAAAGCTTCAATAAAGAAAAGACTCAATAGACAATGGAAGCAACGCTGAGGACTGCAGAGTAGGAAAGTGCCGACAGCAGCGACCGAACAATGGTGTCCTAAAAGAGAAATAGGACAATAGTACAAGATAAGGGGACTACAGAGTAATGAAAGTGAAGGGCATGGGAAGCAGAGGGTGGCTGGGAGAAGGATGTGATGGATATACAGCCAAACGCGGTACAAACAGGCCATCCTGGGTTCTCGATTGGCGAGTCCAACATCGCAATGAAAAGAAAGAGAGAAATAAAATAAAATAAAATAAAATAAAAAAATAGGAAAGAAAGAAATAATTGTAGAAAATGCGGGGATAGACGTACCAGCTCGCTCTCCCATAGGGAGGCATGAAGCGACGGGAACAATACAGCGGCCAGGGTGTCGGATCAACAGCAACAGAGAAACGGGGGATTGGCCAATCCGTGCTTATATAGGACAATAAAAAAGGCCAGTTGTTTTGAAGGTATTAAAATGGAGATGGGGACAATGGAGGGAAGAAGCATGCAGCAACCAGGCGAAACTGCAGTCAGAAGTAAGTTAGAGAAGGGTGGAGCGAACTGGATCCGGAGAGCAGGCCAGCGTAAATGCAACTAAATGATCTGCTGGGATAACAAGAATGAAACAAGGGAGCGACAGCCAATGGGTTGATTAAGCCGCGAAACGATGCAGCAGGTCAGTATCAGCCGCGAAGCAGAAAGGACAGCAAAGCTGCGTTGAAGACGATGTTGTAAATAGAAGCAGTAAAAAAGACGGCGGATTGCTTGTTGGCTCAGGATTTGTCGCGCGCGGCCGGGTGGGGCCGCCGGTAATACCGTGACCGTACGCCAGCCCGGACAATGAACGCGCTGTTTCACGACGACAACAGGGAGGAAAAATCGTTCTAAAGACTCGGGTTGAGGTATGTAACTATGTGATTGGCTTTGTGTCTGCAGATAGATCTGGCTGGCATTGAGTTTAAAGGGTATTGGCGTGTACTGCAGTCAACGGATTAAATAGTTATAGTTGGTACGGTATAGAAACTCAACGGAAAATTTGACCAGAGCTATTTGCTATACTCTGGCCATGATTACTGCCTGATTATCAAGCACAACTTATCCAGGGAGCGCAATGCTCGACGTTACGTGTTATAGTTCTATTGTGTTATATACTACGCAACGTCGGCGGTAATCATTATTAGGTGAGCTAGTAGGTCCACCAACCACCGCATGGACTGGGAGGTACCTCGACGACGACATTCAAGAAATGCATAATTATGGATATATCAATTTACATGTACATTACTGGAGATTTATGTATTCTAGTATAAGTTCATATGTAGATAGATAGAAATATAATTTGATTATAGTTGCCGTGTGGCTCGTTCCATATACTAGGCAATATATAGACAGTAACAAATCACCAAAACAACAAGAGTACAATTTTACCCCCATATGAATTGTTAAGAATTCTCTACTATTCACTTGTATAAAAAATATAAAACCCCAAAACAATAAACATACAGTATAGGGTGGCTTATGCAAGTGGAGCCCTCTCGAAGCTGTGGCGGCAGCCCTCCCAAAGCGGCCTAGGGCCATGGGCGAGGTTAGCGAGGGGGACCAGGCAAGCCAGGCAGGCAGCGAGCCGCTTCATCATCATCACCGTCACCTCCACCGGTCCATCTCCCGCCTCACGACTGCACTTCTCCTGCTGTCTCCTCTCGACTTGCCTCGACAGTAACCAGACCCGCTCCTTTTCTGTCTCTTCCGGTCTTCCTGGTGTCGACACACGCTCGACGCATTCTCCCCGTCTGAGCGTAGCCGCTTCACTATCCGTAGTGGCGTCAAGATGAAGCTTACTTTCAGAGTCCGTCGCCCTGCTTTGTTTTTTTGTACGGACATGGACCCCTGCTGACAGCGCTGTCTCCCACAGGATCTCAAGCAGCAGAAATTCACCATCGAAGCCGAGCCAACCGAGACTGTAAGTGACGTCCCTGCAGATTCCCAGCTGCCCGCCATTGCGGCGTCTGAGCCCGTGCGGGGCTGACCAGAATGTGACGACAGGTTGGCCAGGTCAAAGAAAAGATTGCCCAGGAGAAAGGATGGGAGGCCTCTCAACAGAAACTGATCTATTCCGGTACGTCGAGCTGTGTCAAGCTGTGACAAGCATTTTTCCAGTAC
Source organism: Talaromyces sp. DC2 (assembly GCA_039119965.1). NCBI lineage: Eukaryota > Fungi > Ascomycota > Eurotiomycetes > Eurotiales > Trichocomaceae > Talaromyces > Talaromyces sp. DC2. Next base: position 75,732 of record JBCLNQ010000062.1, on the reverse strand, counting down.
CGAAAACGCCCAGGAGCTGATGTCGTCACCAGGTAAAATCCTTCAAGATGCCAACACCATCGAATCCTACAGTATCGAAGAGAAGGGCTTTATAGTATGCATGGTGTCAAAGGTATGGCGGAATTTTTTTTTGTGCTAGCGTAATCCGCCTCCTATTAACCTCGACACAGCCAAAGCCCTCTCCTGCTGCAGCAGCTGCAGCTGGCGAAGGCCCATCTACACCCGCCAAAACTGCCCCAGCCCAAACGCCTGCAGCCCCAGCTCCGTCCGCTGCCCCTGCTGTTCCTCAGGTCCCGACCACACCGTCGCCAGCAGCGCCTGCGACATCAGCCGCCGAACCACCGAGCTTCAATGATCCGTCCGCTCTAGCCATGGGCCCGCAGCGCGAGGCTGCCGTTGCTCAGATGGAAGCCATGGGATTTCCCCGGTCCGACATTGATCGTGCGATGCGGGCAGCGTTCTTCAACCCGGACCGTGCTATTGAATACCTTCTCAATGTGAGTTTTTTCTGAAAGATGATAAAAAGCGATCGCGACAAAGCCCAAGATGCTAAGTCAAATCACAGGGCATCCCAGAGAATATCCAGCAGGAACAACAGCAAGCTGCCGCAGCTGCAGCCGCCTCCCCTCAAGCTGGAGGTAGCCCAGCTCCCCCTCCTCCCGCTGCGCCCGCAGCTACCGGCGGCGACGAGCCAGTGAATCTGTTCGAGGCCGCCGCACAGGTTGGCCAAGGTGGCGCTCAAGCTCGTGGAGGACGTTCAGCCGCGGCAGCAGGCGGAGAAGCTGGAGCACTGGGCAACCTCGACTTTCTCCGAAACAACCCTCACTTCCAACAGCTACGTCAGCTTGTCCAGCAGCAACCTCAGATGTTGGAGCCAATCTTGCAACAGATCGGAGCCGGAAACCCGCAGTTGGCGCAGTTGATCGGACAAAATCAGGAACAGTTTCTCCAGCTCTTGTCGGAAGACATTGGTGAAGAGGGCGAGCTTCCTCCGGGTGCGCATGAGATTCGTGTCACAGAGGAAGAGCGCGATGCTATCGAGCGAGTAGGTGGACCTTCATGAGAACAATAGTGAGATAAATGCTAACTGTAGTAGCTTTGCCGTCTGGGATTCTCGCGGGACTCGGTGATTCAAGCCTACTTTGCGTGCGACAAGAACGAGGAGCTGGCGGCCAACTTTTTGTTTGAGCAACCGGACGACAACGACGAACAATGATGACTCGATGGATTGCCTGCCATTAATAAGCTACGACAAGTCTCGAATGTGTTTTTATTTCTCCTCCCACAGCCTATTATTCTGATGATCTCCCCATGTTATGCCACTGGTCTGATTTCTCCTTGTTATGTATGCGAAAATGCTCCATTTTTTTTTTCTCTTCTCTCAGTATCCAATGCCTGAATGAATGCCCCTGCTGAAAATTGGGGAGCTCAACTAGCATTTTTTTTTTAATTTTTCCTTCATCACTTTAAACTCTTCAAGTACACAATTTTTCCCCTCCTCTCCTCTACGGTCAATCTTCCGGTTCGCGGTTATAGCAGTGTATTTAAGACAGCCTGAGCATAGTATGGATTTTGATAAGTGTAGTGTTGGATCGCCACTCCCATATATCCACTAGCAAATAATTTTTATTGGGTAAAAAAAGAGTGGTAAGGGGCATTAATGGGATTTATTTAGCAATGGGGGGGTTTTTTTTAAAAGAGAATTATCATCTATCTAAGCATAAGAAGCTAAGCTGTGGTTTTAACTGCTGTTTAGAAAAGGTGACAGTTACCAGCGCTTTTGGAAAAAAAACCCCCTTTGACGTACGTAGCATTTCATTAAGACGAAGACCAAATAAAACAGATAACCATGGAGGAACGCCATAAACAGAGCATCACGAAGGTTGGCGTCAACATGTCGTTATATCTCGACCGCGGACCAAGAACCAGAATTTAGCGGCTACAAAATAGTTAGTTTTTATTGTTTAAAGAAGAGGAAATAGAGAGGTCAAACTCACTCTTCGGCCCATTCGTTCTCTCGGCGGATCTGGTCCTCTTCCTCAGGGGTAAAATCGTTCTGGATGTTGAACGTCTTACGAATCTCTTCGGGGGACTTGCCCTTAATCATGTTGGCGACAGTCTTGCATCCGACATCGAGCAGAGGCTTGATGTCAAGGTAGTTGGCTGCCTGGAGTCTAGTCAGTACTATCCTTTTTCTTCCTAGTCTTTGAAGAAAATAAACATACCAGGATGATTTCAAAGAGCATTTCCTGGTCCACCTGCATGAACTTTTGATCCCACTCGTCGATATCGGTTGTGCGACGACGGTTGTTCTCGCTGTCATTGTCATCTGTGCTGGGTGGATCGTTCTTGTGGTGGACGCTCCATTCGATGACCTTGTTCAGGACGGGCTCGTTGACGTTGGGAATGGGGATGGGTTCGCCAGAGTTGCCGAGATCCTCGAGGAGGTGCTTGATGAGCATAGATCGCTCGGCAACAGACCGTTCTAGATGCAAGTTTAGTCAGGGCAGCCCGGCCATGAGATCAAGGGAGAGGGAGTAGACTTACCAACTGTGAAGTTGACTTCATCAGAGCTTTGGAGGATGATGGTCTCTTCGGCAGACATGGTGACTGTGAGGCAAAGAACTTGTGGATATTGAGAGAGAAAAGTGTATTGTGAAGGAGTCTGGTGTATTGTGAAGTCGTTAGTCAGAGGTCAGTCTCAGCGAGTCGTGGAACCACGTCGAAGTAGGGTCCGGGGGCGGTTTTATACCCACCGAGGGAACTCCCGAAGAGGCAAAGAGAACTGCAGAAGTTGGTGGCGCAAGTGATTCACGTTGCAACAAGAGAAGAAGAGAAGATGGAGACAGTCGGTGTTGGAGTCGGTGTTGGAGAAGACAAAAGCAGAGGCAAGAGGACGGCCCCGCGCAAACGGCGAGTGTAGGCAGTAATGCCGGTCGCCGCTGATTGGCTGCCTGGCGGATGCGCTTTTCATCATCTCGTCAGCGCTTTCTTCGAATTTCTTGTATTATGATCGTATTACTTTGGGTGTTTCGTGTCTACATGTCATGTTTCATGTAAGAGGATCTGAGTGGAGCATTTCTACTGCTATCTATAGGCATACATGTCAGAGCTGCTGGATATGGTAATGTGCATCATGCATACATGATGTATAGTTGTCAACTAAATGTTAACTAAACAACACATAAACACAGCAATAGATTAGAAATGTGCCTGATCATATGACAAGTAAATAAAATGATATGCCAGATGGCGTTATTTTTGATGTTATTATTTAATTAATAGTTACTAATAGTGTGCAACAAAGGCCAGAATTAGCATTACAGTAATACTACTAACGCGTCTCTGCCGCGCTGATTAGCTTTGGCTATCTCGCCCCCCTTCTTGTCGCAGGGAGAGCTTCGCTTTCTTTTTTCTTGCTCCTCCCTCTCTCTTTTCATCAAGCCACAGAGGCGCGATGTTTCCTTTCTTTCTGCGCCGGCCTCTCGCTGCGCCGAGTTCTTTCTGAGCCATGTGGAGACGAACGTACCTGCTGCTCCTGCTGGTGCGCGTGTATTTTGCTGTGTCGCCGAGCTATCTACACCCCGACGAGCACTTCCAGGGGCCTGAGGTCTTTGCAGGTGAGTTTTTATCAAACCAGCAACACACAAGATCTAACATGACCTCTATTAAGGGCGCATCTACTCATATCCCTCGCTCCTCACCTGGGAATTCACCTCGCAGCACCCCATCCGCAGCGTCTTCCCGCTATGGCCGGTCTACGGGCTGCCCATGAGCCTGCTGAAATGGTTCTACAACGAGACCGGCTTCTCTAGCCCTCCTGCCAACCTGGTATACTACATCCTGCGCGCCGGCATGTTTGTGATGAGCTTCGTGTTTGAGGACTGGGCCATCCACGAGCTGGTGCCCACCCCGCGATACCGCGTGCCCGCCGTGGTGCTGGTCGCCTCGTCCTATGTCACCTGGACATATCAGACGCACACCTTTTCCAACTCGGTCGAGACGCTTTTGGTGGCCTGGGGGTTGGTTTTGATTCGCCGTATTATTGATAATAAGGTGGGAGTGTTCTTCTCTCTCGTGGACGCGTCTGCTGACCGGTCGGGTAGAAACACTCGGCCTTCTTTTCCTGTGTCGTTCTATCGTTCGTCACAGTGCTGGGCGTATTCAATCGAATCACCTTTCCAGCCTTTCTGGTTGTGCCTGGACTACAGCTGCTACCGCATTTCCGTCGCAAGTCAGTATTATGCGCATGATCTTGTCTTTTCCCCTCTTTTTGTTGACTCATAACTCCCCATACAGGCCGTTCTCCCTCGTCGTCCTCGTCGCATTCGGCCTGCTATTTACAGCAATCGCCATTCTGACCGACAGTCTTTTCTACCGCTCCTTCAGCCTCGAAGAAGCCATCCGCAACCCAGTTATCACCCCTCTCAACAACCTGCGCTACAACTCCAATACCCTCAACCTGGCGGAACATGGTCTGCACGCGCGGTACCAACACTTCCTCGTGAACCTGCCACAGCTTCTGGGGCCGGCCTTTGTTGTGCTCGTGCTTCATTTGTTTACTGACAAGTCACGGGTACTGCATACGTTTTACAACGGGCGCGCCGTCTCCGCCATATCAGCCGCGATGATTCTGTCCATCTTTCCGCACCAGGAACCGCGTTTCTTGCTGCCGTGCGTGCCTTTGCTCCTGACATGCATCAGGCCACTCAGATCGCGCCCGTTTCTCTTTAGCTGGCTGTGCTTCAACGTCGCCATGGGGTTTCTGATGGGGGTGTACCACCAGGGCGGCGTGGTACCTACGCAGCTGGAAATCCCCTCGATTATTGCGTCTAAACTGCCTGTTCAGACATTGTCAGAAAACGCTGGAACCAACGTGACAGTATTCTGGTGGAAAACGTACTCACCGCCGCTGTGGCTGCTCGGCGATGACAACAACAGCAACAACAAGCACAACACAATAACCAACATCATCGACCTCATGGGCATGCCCGCGCCAGAAATGATCTCGCGTATTGACAGCGCGGTCCCGCTATGCCATAAAAACCGGCCTATTAGTTCAGACCTCGTCTTTCTCGTTGCCCCTCGATCTGCCACCTTTCTCGACGTTTATACCACGACCACCAGTACCGCTGGGACAACCCGACCGTTCCGTATGCAAGAACTCTACACTTACAAAAAACATCTCAGCCTCGATGATCTCGACTTTGCAGACGACGGCTTCCTGCATACCATCCAGAGAGTCATTGGGCGGCGCGGGCTGAGTGTTTGGGCGGTTGAAAGGGAGGGCTGCTGATCTTGACGCTTTTTTGATAGAATTATTATTATAATTAATTTCCTTGTAATATGTCAGAATATAAACACGATGGATTGGAAGCGTACCATCTCTGGATTGAAGCGTATCCTAGAAGCACATAAATTGGTTAATGTAAATAATTACATGGGGTTCAATATAAATGCCCCGGTATGCTATACTGCTTAGCAAAATTCCAGACTCGGCGCGGGAAGAAACCGGAAGTGCGGTAACTGGTCTTGGCGTTGCCGAAGCGCGAAAAGTCCCCTTCTGCCAGTTGCAACCGGACCGGCCGAACCTCCAACCTTGGCAACCTTTTTGAACAACAACGCTCTTTTTAACCTTGTTCACTCTCCCAACCTTCTAATTTCCTTTCCTTTTCTTTTTTCGGTCCTCTTCTTTTTGGGAGTCGAATATCTGCAGCCATGCAGGCCTTTCGCCGCAACACGCTCTCTGCTCTGCAGAATGCTTCCAAGCTCCAGCAGCGCCGTACATATGTTGGTGCCAGCTCAGCATATGCGTCGACTGTCAACAACCTTCGCATAAACAGCGACACCCGCGTCATTTTCCAGGGCTTCACTGGAAAGCAGGGAACGTAAGTCATCACTCGCTCTTTTTTCTGGTTACTTTTCTGAGTCAGCTGCTGACAATGTTTGGGGGAATAGCTTCCACGCTGAGCAGGCCATCGCCTACGGTAAACGACAAAAAAACCCTTATCATTCCACGCAAACTTAACATTCGACTGATGGCGCGATAGGTACAAACGTTGTTGGTGGAACAAACCCCAAGAAAGCTGGTACTACGCATTTGGACAGGCCAGTCTTTGCGACTGTCAGCGATGCTGTCAAGGAGACTGGAGCTACCGCCTCGGCTATCTTTGTTCCGTATGTTCAATTGGTCCCGACACACGCTGGCGATTCTCTTTGCTTACCTAGATGAAATAGTCCTCCCCTGGCTGCTGCCGGTATTGAAGAGGCGATTGCGGCCGAAGTGCCCCTCGTTGTTTGGTATGTTTTGACGACTAAAAAAGATTGATAAGTGACGTCTAACAGCTCGAATAGCATTACTGAGGGTATCCCCCAGCACGGTATGCGACAAATAGACCATTGATAGCGCGTACATAACTGATGAAGAAACTCGATAGACATGGTGCGCATTACCGACATCCTGAAGACGCAGAACAAGACTCGCTTGGTCGGACCCAACTGCCCCGGTATCATTGCTCCGGTACGTTCGCGCTAGAAAAGTTATATATATACATGTGTCTTTTTTGAAAGTCTAATAGTATTACAGGGCCAATGCAAGATCGGCATCATGCCTGGATTCATCCACAAGCGCGGCCGCATCGGCATCGTGTCCCGATCCGGAACCCTGACCTACGAGGCCGTCAACCAGACCACGCAGGCCGGCCTGGGCCAGTCACTCGTCGTCGGCATTGGCGGCGACCCTTTCAGCGGCACCAACTTCATCGACTGCCTCAAGATCTTCTTGGAAGACGAGGAGACGGACGGAATCATCATGATTGGCGAAATCGGCGGTAGCGCCGAGGAAGACGCGGCCGAGTTCCTCAAGACCGAGAACAAGAAGAACAAGCCCGCCGTCAGTTTCATTGCCGGTATCAGCGCTCCCCCCGGCCGACGAATGGGTCACGCCGGTGCCATTGTGAGTGGTGGAAAGGGCGGTGCCGATTCCAAGATCGCTGCCCTCGAGGCTGCTGGTGTTATTGTCGAGAGAAGCCCGGCTTCTCTTGGAAAGACCCTGCTCGGAGAATTTGTCAAGCGCGACCTCGTTTAAGAGAGATCTAACCTATTTCGAGTATGGGGAAATGGGAACCCCTCCCCCAGCTCCTGTGATTCAATATTGTTTCTTTTCTATTTGAGGTGTGGAGCATAATTTGTTTCGTGTATACTTTCATATTCCCAATAGAAGTGTTTTGCTCGGATTCTTCTCCATTACAGCCAGTGCGTTTAACTTTTAACCAGTTAAGTACCTCGCTGCGTAACTCTATATACCTAGTTCAACCTAGTTAAATGACGATCTATCGAGGTTCCAAAGATGCAAAATATCGGGTCCCAGAAAACCCGTGAAGCATGATGCTTTCAATGTCAATGTTGCCTCCACTATAAGGACTCCATAACTTGACGAGAACGAAACGGCCGGATCTAGAGACAAGTCAGAAAGCACACACAACCGCAAAAGGGGATTCAAGTGTACGGTGGAGGGTCGAATTTGATATTGACCATGCTCTTTTCACGCTCAATAAAAAACCGCGCATGCGGTTTCATAACTTCAGAAGCATCAGAAGCATTAGACCCTCTAGACCCTGTCACGGGCTCGATGCGACTGGGCGCAGCGAGCCGGGTACGGTGCACACCGTGCTGGTTGCGGCCGCGAAACCGGCGACGCATGTCAAAATGACCACGGTTGAACGCTGTCGCGTCTTCGCTGCCACCACCACCATCGCCGCCGCCGTCGCTCTCGTCTCCGCCTTCTTCGGGACAGAGTAGTTCGCCTTCTTCATTGAAAGAGAATAATCGTGGTGGAGTCAACTCGTCGTTGTTCTCTTGGTTATCGGGGGGTCCGTCTTCGGAATTGTCATCATTTTCTGTCGTGACTCTAAACTGCGGCTCTATAATGCTGGGAGGCGCGAGCGGCATCGGTTCATTCACGTCCCTGGGTTCCAAATCCTCGCCTGAGTTATCGGATCTTCTGACCGCTTGAAGAGGGCTTCGATAAGAATTCATGTACTCCTGAGAGGGCTGGGCATATTGCCGCCTGGAGCGATGGCCTCGTCTGTTTCGAGACGAATAGTGGATTTGATACTGAGAGGTTCTCTCTAGTAGCTCGTCAGAAGTCATGGAAACAAATACCATACCTTCTTGGATCCTGTAAAATGAGCATCTTAGCAACTTGTCAGGAACGCAAAATGGTACCAATACGTACGCAGCATCAAATCCCTTTTTGGGTGCCTTGATGACAATTCTTTTAAGACAAAAAGGAGTTCCCCCGCGATGTTTTAGTATGAGATTACAGTTGCTCTTCTTGGTGCAGTAGACCGACGAGTCATCCAAGAGCACATTTCCTGGCCAAGAACTTTCCCCATTGTCATCATAGTAGCTACCCCCATCGCAACTCGCAATCTCCATTTTCAACAAGCCTGGAACGACCTGGCCATAGTGACCGTAACTGAATCCATTCAATCCTTCACGGTGGTCATCAGAGTCGAGTTTGCGTCTCTTGGCCCTCCACCGAGAGCTAGGAGAATCTGACCGAGGGCGAGGTTCGCCCCAACTAGGAGGGTGATGAGGAGGTTCAGGATAGGGAGGAGGAGTAAGGTTCAGCAACGCCATTGGAGACTCTGAGCGAGGAAAAGTTTCCCCAAGTACAGATGCAATCGTGGCATTGGCTTCTCGGATCCGCGTAGCTAGTTGTTGCATTCCAGAGAGCTCGTCGTCAAGAGTCGCATTGTTTGCTCTGAGTATCGACAAAGAATCGCTGGGTCTGAGCCACCTTATTCTTGGTCGATTGTTGGCGGGATCCGATTCCTGTTCCATGACTTCTAAAGAATTTCCACTCGAGTTCTCGTCTCGCTGACGGTTCTGGCCTCCGCGGGGGACTTGCTCTCCAGTTGATGAATCGTCCAGGTCCTGTTCATACGTGGATCGGTCCCGAGTTCGGTCAAATCGCCCCTGCTCGACTTCTTGAATCAGCGCCTCCAATCCCCGAGCCGTAGCCGAAGGCTCCCGCCCCCGGTTCCTTTCTGAGAGGAAGTTTCGTAGATGCTGCAGATTCTGCAGATGATGTGTCTGGCGAGTCTGACTCTGCTGCGTCTGGTCCGAGGTCGAGCTGCGATCTGCACGGTCCGAGGCCGGCGGATAATCGTAGTTTCCCGACTGAAATTGAACAAGTTAATACACGTATATCATTTTCTTTCTTGTCGTCGTCGGCCATCAGCTGGCCGTGTCATGTGTCGGTACAATCATGTATCTCGAGGTAAGCTTGGCGGCGTTGGGCAGACGTACCATATAGCTGGTGATGTGCTTCCCAACAGACGTCAGCCTCTGGGTGAGGCCAGACTGTGAGAGCAGGGGTAGTATAGATTTGGCAAGTTGGCAAGTTGGCTATCTGATGCTGGGCAGAGGCTGAGGGTTGTGGGATGAGGATAGTTGGCTGGACTGACGTGACTGTGTGTTGTACGTAGTATTACAAGCTGCGGCAGGCGGCCGGTCGGCGGCCAGTGACGCTTGCCCCGTAGCGTCCCCACCGCCGGCTCCACCGAGTCAGTCTTACTCTGAAGGGCAACAACAGCCAACCCCGACTGACTAACCACAAAACTCACGCCATCCCATATTTATTAATTAATCATTGCTCCAAACACAATCCAAGATCGACACACCCACACGAGGTCTTTGGTTGCTTGCTGACTTCCGGCCTCGGCCCGGTTTTCTTTGTTCTCACCTGGACAGCCTAGCCTTGCATATCCTCCAGCTGGGCTTCCCCGCATGTTGGTTGCTGTATCAAACACGCTGCGATTGTGAGGTCAAAATGAACAACCAAGGCAATCACGAAGCCAGCAGCCAGGGGATCAGTGCAGGTAAGTGAAATGACATTGTCGGTGAAGTCTTGCAAGAGTCGCTAATCCTGCACAGATGAAATCGCTCTGTACGACAGGCAAATACGCCTCTGGGGTGTGCAGGCCCAAGAAAAGTACGAGATGCGCCAGGTTTTAACTTTTGTCCATTGCTGACTGCCGCAATATAGACTCAGATCTGCAAACATCCTTCTGGTGACGTGCAAGGCATTGGCGAACGAGATTGCAAAAAACCTTGTTCTCGCTGGAATCGGATCGCTGACCATCGTCGACCATGAGCCCGTCACCGAGATGGATTTGGGCGCTCAATTCTTTGTTTCCCAAGAAATGATCGGCCAAAATGTGAGAAGTTTTTGTTTTTGCTTTGAATGCACAAATACGTAGAATCAGACAACAAACTAACCGTATTGTAGCGAGCAGAAGCGGCAGCGCCTCAGATTCGCGCAATGAATCCGAGAGTGCAGTTGCATATTGACACAAACGACATCCGCACCAAAGAGCCCGAGTTTTTTGGAGGATTTGACATTACCATAGCCACCGACCTTGACTTTATGACATTTACAACCATCAATGCGGCCTGTCGCATTGCAAACCGCCGTTTCTATGCCGCTGGGCTGCACGGCTTCTACGGATTCGTCTTTGCAGACCTGATTTCGCACGACTTTGTCATCGAGCGTGAGAAGTCGAATGTGCCTTCGCAGGGCCAGGAAACGCCGACGCGATCAATCGTCAGTATCGCTACGAAGCGAGAAAACGACAAGGTCATTGAGCTAGTGACAAAGCGTGAAATGTACTCTCCGCTTCTCCTCGCCAACAGCTCCCCGCTCCCCGAGGAATTCACGCGCATTGCGAGAAAAAAGAGGCAGGTAACCCCTCTCTTGAGCTGTCTTCGCGCATTGTGGGAATTCCAGAGGACATCCAACGGCAGACTCCCAAGCTTTTCACGTGCTGAACTCGAGGCCTTTACCCTCATCGTCAACGAACGCCATCGCGAACTGCAGCTCGACACTGGCACTATCGACTCTGCCTTTCTGCGGAGCTTCCTGGAAAACCTCGGCTGCGAACTGAGCCCCGTGGCTGCGTTTCTCGGTGGCAGTCTTGCGCAGGACGTCATCAACGTTTTGAGTATGCGCGAGCAACCTTTGCAGAATTTGTTGTTGTTTGACGGAGAGAAGAACGTTGCGCCCATCTACCCTCTGCACCCGATTTTCCCGCCGCAGATTGAACACATGGCTTCCGGCGAGGGTCATACTGCCGAGCTTCCCGTGTTGAACTCCATTCGATCCAAGGGAGTCGGCCCTTGATCCATATTTACATGGACCGGGGAGAACTTGAATAAAGAAACAAGAGAGAGTAAAGTAATATCTGAGAATTGCATTCAACTTGGCATGGATATTGGCGTGTTGTAAGCTGGAATCTTTGCGGGCGTGTTTTGGCGATATATCTTCTTCTTTTTCTTTCCGGGTCTAATATTCGTTTCTTTTCTTTTCTTTTTCTTTTTTGCCTTCTTCCATTGGTTCAGGATATTACATCGCATTCGAATTCAGGGCTTGACGTGACATGATTGAAGAACTGGGTGACACTTTTTACGCAAATATTTCGGTCAGAATTGTATTTTTTTTTTTTTTTTTTTTTTTTTTTTTTAAGTATTCTAGCGAGTCTAATGGAATTTCTCTTTAAATGAATACTGTAAAGGGTCTAAAGATCCATCACTAAACTTCAGCAGATTTGAATCATTAATGATAATGCTATTACATGCTTATTGTCATCTACTATAGTTCTATTCTTTAGAATACAAGAATTCTATGTGTTACCTAACCAGGAACATTGACGAGAGAAAAACAATCATGCTAATCCAGATTCGCGTTACAAAAAGTGTAAATTATATCTAAATATGTATATCAAGAAATAAAAAAAACCCCCGGTGAAATGAACTGTAGCGTCAATACGTTTTTCCAAGTTGGTGAGAAACGAATAAAAAAATAAAAATTTTTCAAGCAGTATGGGCAAGACCCTCATCAGCTTCCTTGCGGGCGTGGTTTATGCTGATCTTCGTCGTCATCTTCTGAAATGAGACCTTCCAACTCAAAGGCTTCGGCGTCGTGGATCCGCTGAATTTCCGAGTGAGAGCGGGCATGGCCGTTTACTGCTGCGGGCAACGAGTCGTCGTTGAGGTCAGTGTACGACGATATTGAGTCTGTGCGACGCGACTTGTTGCGTGGTTGGGGTTTTGTTGACTCGGGGAATGCGTGGACGGCGTAGAGATGGAGAAGGATATTGACGACTGAAGTACTGTGTTAGCATGTATGAAATATATACATGTTGACGGATCGATAGATAGATATCGACAGAGGAAAAACTTACAGAGAAAGAGGAAGAATGAAATGCTGTAAAGCATCAAAATATACGAGACGTGGGTGACACCCGCGTCGGTGAGGAGCTGCATCTGCTCTTCTGTGGCGCCCATGAACAAGAAGCCAGACGCATACAGGAGCTATTGGATTTGTTAGCTGCGAGACTCAATAGACTGTAAATATAACCAGCACTCACGAATGGCGGTAGGTATTGAAAGCTATGCGGGTTAGAGCCATCCATGCTAAAGGTCATTTTGTCGTTAAGAACAAAAGAAATTTCAATTATTCTCGTCACCCCAGCAGCCATCAACGTGTATCCGAACATGGCGTGTACCATGGTGCTCAGCATGAGCTCTTGCGGATGGCCCGACATTCCATAACCTGTCAAAAGAATCACGATTCCGGGGATGATGTTGCGCTTTGGCTGTCCGTTTCTCTGGCGGCTCAGCCACATACCCAGCAGCCCAGCGCATAACCAGATAACACCCATAACTGTATGTTCCATATCGTTACGCACCCATGGACCGCCCCAACGGTGCTCGGTGAAAGTGTTGACAAGACCCCACGCGGCGATGATCAGCGAGTCGAAGAATTCCTGGCTTCGGCCGGTACGGCGCAGCCAGTACTGACCCACAAGAAGCAAAATGGTCATCACAATGCCATAGCCAATAAAGGCGCTTCCCATGATAAAATGCGCAAGACATTGCATTTGATGTTCGCCGCGGCAAAACCCAAGCATCGTAATACCTCCAAACAACATCTGCACCCAACTAACAACAGGCATTGCCTTGCCCAGGACACCGTGCGCAAGGACGATATACCGACGCGCACGGCCATTGATACCCTTTTCAAGATGCAGTTTCAAATACACACCCAGCGCGACTTGAACTATGAGCAGGAGCATGAGAGAATTGGCGAACTGGGCATGGATGTTTTCGGCAAATTGGCGTCCCTTGTGAGCGTGGCCCATGAAATATGCGAGTACGGCAGCGACGGTGCCCACGACCTGCACGGGGACGTGCCAGCGAGACCGGATGATCTGGAGAAAATTGCCAGTCGTCAGAAAAATCCTCTACATAAAAATATCAAAGAAACAGAAGCTTACTCCAAGAACCATGCCAACCGGGAAAATCACACCAAATGCCGCGCCCATGATAAAGATATGAATCCACAACACAGAGTCCTGATCCAGCACATCCGGTTAGAAAACGTCCTCCTTTCCGGCGCATACCGGCGGAATAAATGGAGATACTGACAATGGGGTCTTCAGAGATTCCCTCGCCTTCTGGCACATCCTCATGGCCTCCGTGAGCGGAGACCTGGACGGCCAGGATTGCCGCAAGGGCGAGCAAAGATCTCGGATACGACATTTCTCTCTCTGTCGGAAGAAAAAAGACAGATATTCAACTGGTCTTATCTCAGGAAAAAGGTAGCATGTTATGAGTCGCAAATGCTAATGGCGCAGTGTCAAGCTGTCAACAGATGGAAATGCCCAAAAAAATAATAGACAAGCAACTTGTTGGAGCCCTTTAGAGGGACGTTAGGGACTTGGCGGAACTCTCGGCGCGGTCAGCCCCACTGTAAGCACTTCCATTGGCTGGCGGCTCGGACGCCAAGACACGTACGTGATGATATCTGGAGCTAGTCCCGATCTGGCGATCAGTCGTTATTTCCGATTTCGTCAATCGCCTTCACTACTGGCGAGGTATTCTTCTTGACTCTTCGACTTTTGCAAAAATGTCTGCAAACGCAGATACTACTTCGAGTCCTCCTGTCATCCCCAACGACCCGCCTCAACTTCAGTTTGATCACCACCAAGCCCAACTTGACAAAAGACGAGTAAGCCATCAATCACAAGGGCTGGCATCCTCGACTGATCAAGTTCAAGACAGCTCTACTCGCCTCAATATCAAAACTGAAAACCCAAATCAGCGAGACAGAATCACAACTACAAGAAGTAAGCTCAAAACTGCGGTAAGCTAAAGGCCTCTATCGTATCACACTTCATCATCCTCATTTCTTTTTTTTTTTTTTTTGTACTAGATCTCCCGAGAATGCACCTCAGACCGTTAGGAACCATATCCATCTACTCCATGCGTACAATGAAATCAGGGATATTGGGCAGGGTCTGCTGGGTTTGATTGCTGACGCGCGTGGAGCGAGGCATGTTGACATTCAGAACGAGTTTGGCGTTGCGCTAGGGGATTGAAAGCGGTATGGAATAATGGGGGCTTTTTATTCAATTACACTGCAATCACTTATGATGGTATGAAGAGATGATATTGATGCAAAGAGGAAGCTGATTCGGAATAAACCATTCAAACGGCCAGAACATTGAAGTCGCAGATATTATATGTAGATTAATTGACTTTGAAGTAGAGTTTATCCTTGGAAATAATATGTACATTGGAAATTAGTGTATCAGCTTCAAATGAGTAGAGTGATCGCTATAAAACACAGATCGTCAGAGCGGAATATAAAAGGCAAAAATATTAAAACTTTTTTCTTTAGTGAGTCCTTCCAAGACTCTGCAGATTCACAAGCTCAAAGTAGCGACCCTTGTTTCGGATAAGGTCGTGATGGTTTCCGCTCTCGACGATTCGGCCCTGATCAAACACGTAGATAATATCCGCCTTTTGGATGGTGCTCAGCCGGTGTGCCACTGCGATTGTCGTGCGGCCACGAGCAGCAGCATCCAGAGCAGCCTGTACCACCTTTTCAGACTCTGAGTCGAGAGCTGAGGTGGCTTCGTCCAAAAGAAGGACTTTGGGGTCACGAAGCAATGCGCGTGCAATTGCAACTCGCTGCTTTTGTCCTCCAGACAGCATGCCACCTTTGCTGCCAACTACTGTATCGAATCCCTCTCTGGAAGATAACTGTTAGTAAGAGAAATAAATCTCGCAGTGGACGGAAAACTTACGGTAGTGACAGGACAAAGTCATAAATGTTGGCACTTTTGCAGGCGTTCTTGATGGCCTCTTCGGGAATATCCTTCTCATTACTACCCAGCAAGATGTTGTCACGAATCGTGCCTTGGTAGAGTGTTGGCTCTTGGCTGACAAGAGCCAGGTGGCTTCGATAAGAGTTGACATTCAAGCTTGAAATGTCTTTGCCGTCTATATAAACACCACCAGATAGAGGGTCGTAAAATCGCTCGAGAAGAGCAATTGTTGTACTCTTTCCGCAACCGCTGGCTCCGACAAGGGCCACATATTGCCCAGGCTTGACTGTCAGGTTGAGTCCGCGAAGCACTGGCTGTTCAGGACGCGTTGGGTACCTGAAGTGAACATCGCGGAATTCAAGGGTGCCGTCAACGTGGTCAAGAGTCTCACCGTCCGGAGACCAGATATCGATGGCTGGCTTACGGTCAAACAATCTCTTGAACTCACTGGCTGCGTTTTTGGCTTTGCCCATATCCGGGGCAAAGGAAAAGACGGTTCCAGCAGACTGTGCTCCAAAGATGACTTCGGAAAAGCAAACGAAAAACTGAAACATTGTATATTCGTGCTTTCCAAGAAGTTCTCCACCGTACCAGAAACCAAGGGCCATACAGAAGAAGCCCAGACCCTGTGAGGCAGCGTATAGCAATGACGACCTGAGGACGGAGATGAGACTCTTTCGCGCCTGGGCCGTTAGTTGATCATGATAGATGTGCAACACATCCTCTTCCCGAGTCAAAGAAGCCACCGTGCGGATAGCGGATGTAGCCTCGCACGCGTAGCTAGCTGAGCTTTCATAGGCCTTCTTTGAACGCGCTTGGAATTGGGCCAGCATGTAGAAACGATAGAAACCGCAACCCAATAGGACTGGGACAACAGATATGCAGACCAACGCTAGTTTCCATCCAATTGAAAGCGAAATAATAAGCGAGGCTGAAAGAGTTGTCGACACGCTTAGGATTGTGCCCAACGTGACACCGCTGATACCGGACAAATGCTTGGTCTCCGTAGAAAGGAAAGAAGTCAACGCGCCAGTGCTGTTTTCATCTCTGTCGAAAAAACTGATATCTTGGCGCAACATCGATCTAAAAGCATTGGCCCGGGCTCGTCGAATAAGTTTTTCGGAACTGAAAGCGAACGCCATTCCTTGAAGGGAGTGTAGAAGAAGTTGAGAAAGACCCAGCATGAGAAACATGAGCGACCAGAAACTGGCATCATGTTTCAATTTGGCATACATGCTCTCCGGAAGAGACAATGTGGTGATTGCTTTGGAGAACAGTACTGCCTGAGTAGGTTGACCACCACCCGTCAGGATGGCAAAGACAAGACCAATGAGCATGAACTTGAGCTCAGGTCTATTAAAACTCAAAATGAACTTAATCAGTGTCATCAGTGAATATTTGTTCTCCGTTTCTTGTCCCTTTTTACCTAGGACCATGCTAGAGACTGATTTCTTCGTGTTTTGTTTCTCGAGGAAATCCCCAGACTTTTCGCCAAACTGACTTCCGGTGCTTTTAGATGTCAAAGTACGGGACATTTTTATCTGTTCGACTTCATCTTGGTTCTCACTACCGTCAATTTCCTCGTCAAGAGCAGATGCAGCATCTTTTTCTTCGTTAAGGCGTTGCGCTTCAACCAGTTTATAGTAGGCGCCATTGCTGTCCAATAGTTCGTCGTGGGTTCCTTGTTCCGCAATCTTGCCATTAACCAGCACGACGATATTGTGAGCACCCTTAATAGTCGACAAACGATGTGCGATCACAATAGTCGTACGACCCTCTGCGGCTTTGTCGAGGGCAGCTTGAACAACGCCTTCAGATTTAGTGTCCAAGGCCGAGGTTGCTTCGTCCAACAAAAGAATCTTCGGGTCACTGACAACAGCACGAGCGATTGCAATACGCTGCTTCTGACCACCTGATAGCAGGAATCCACGTTCACCAACGTGAGTGTTTAAGCCTTCTGGAAGGGCAGTAACGAATTCCAAAGCGTTGGCCATCTCCAGAGCGTCTCGAATTCGCTGGTGGATTTTTTCGTCACCTTCTTCCATAAACGGGGTACCGATAAGGCCGAACTTGACGTTCTCATAGATCGTGGTCGCGAACAGTATGGGCTCTTGGCTGACGAGTGAAATTTGCTGGCGCAACCACCGCAAATTGAGCGAGTCAATGGGATGTCCATCCAGAAGAACTTGTCCATAAACGGGTTTGTAGAATCGCTCAACCAATCCAATAATTGTACTCTTTCCAGAACCAGAAGGGCCAACTAGAGCGGTAGTATGGCCTGCAGGAATAAGCAGACTGACATCGTCCATGATCGGAACATCCGGTCGAGAAGGGTATCTGTGTTTGATATTACGCAGTTCAATAACGCCTTTGAGTCCCTCAATGACTTCGCCGTCGTCGGTGGTTGGATCGAGGGGAGAAACGCGATCAATGGTACTGTAGATTTTTGCTGCTGCAGCGACGGCACTGGTAAATGCTTGTCCATTCGGGGCGACATTTCCCAAGCTAAACGATCCGATCAGAATGGCCATGAGCACTGTGATAACTTGACCAACGACGACATCCCCATCGACGAGGAACCGAGAACCCATCCAGAAGCCGAGTCCATAGTTCAGGAAGATAACGCCCATCATACCACCAATCATGACAGCGAGCATGAGCTGAAGCTTTATACCCCATTTCTCAGCTTCTTCGAGATGGGTGTCGTATTGCTGAGCAAGCCTTTCCTGTGTGCCAAAAGCGGTAGCGGTTCTGATGGAACTGAGAACTTCTTCCGCAACACTTCCGCCGACGGCGTAACTTTGGAGTGACTTCTTGTTGAACTTCACGATAAAATTCGAGCCTCCACCCATGACTAAGACCAAGCATACAATGGTCGAGGAACAAATAAGCGCCAGTTTCCAGTATTTGATGTAGGCAATGATGAATGCCGTGATGAACGTGGCCACTGCCGTCAAGGTGAGGCCCACTTTCTCCGAAATCCCGTCTTGAATCAGATTTGTGTCTGCGGTAATGCGGGTGGTAATCTCTCCAGCACCGAGGTTGTCAAAGTAGGCAATGTTCTGCCGCAGAATGGATTCAAGGTAAGCTTCGCGAATTTTCTGCGTGATATGCTCTCCAGTATAGATGAAGCCAACGGTAGAAATGTAGATGGTAACGAACTCGCCAATACCGATATAAATGAAGTACAGGACATTCTTGACTAGTTGGTGATGGAACTCGCTATAGGGAACCGTGCCGAGAAAGATTCCTCGGAAATAATTTGTCAATGTCCCGAAAAGGATCTATATGCGATATTAGCAAAACCGAAGGCTGTAGCAGATGATGTTTTGCCTACAGTAAACAAGGGCAGGGCTGCACCTGCTGCAATGGAAGCGAGGGCGCTAATGGCCAGCACAATATAATCTGATGCGTCTGCGTATCTATAGAGACCGAAGAAGGTCACCGGTACCGTTGGCGAATCAAGCTGCTCTTTCAGGATCGCGCGCTCATCTTCCGGCAATTTTTCCAAAGCGGCCTCGAGCTCAGTATTCGATGCTGGTGCCGGTTGTCCGCCTTTGTCGTCCTTTTTATCAGCGGAAGATGAGACGGAGGTAGAGGTATTTAGTAGCTTTTCGGCGGGACGCTTTTCCAGGTCTTGCTCAGCTGCAGGGGGATCGTTTATCCTTGTTTCCGTCGTCGTGACATTCTCTCCAGGTCTCCCCTCCGCCGGGGGAACTTCACTAGTGGGATCCATGCTTTGCTGAGAGCTCTCGTGCTTTCGAAAGCGGCTTCACGAGCCAAATGTGTACTTTGCTTTCTAGTTCGCCATACACAAGAGGGGCCAACGTCGATGCTGCCTGGTAAGAATCGGTAGACGCAAGAAGTGATATGGGTGTAGTTTTGGCAAACAGGGACCAGAAAGGGTGGTGATAATAAATAACCCTTTGGTCAGTGAATAATAATTATGAAGCGGGATTACAGCGGGGCGTAATCAGGATTATGCCGGCGTATTCGAACGTCAGCGTATTCGAAACCAACATCAACAAATGAAGGGAACAGAAAGAGGCAGAGAAAGAAGCATACAGAAAAACGGCTGGCGGCCTTTTAAGAGATACGAGGAGGAAGGCAGCAGCGCTTTGCGCTTGATGCTTCCGTTTTCTGCGTCTCGGGGGACAACAATTCCGAGACGGACGAATGTGTATTAATTACGACAGCCGCGTACGCCTATGACCCGCCAACCCACCCGTACTCAATACAGCAATTTGCTATTGGTCTATATCTGCCTGACGGGTGGGGTCGGATCTCGGCTCGGCCGAGGTTACATACGCAATACGAGATTTTTGCCATATGAGACCGTATTCACAGTACGTACGAGTAGTGCACAACATTAGTGCATATGGCAGCCAAGATCGTAAAGTTACACATGGTAGGTAATTGTGAGTCATCCAACCTGATTCCCAAAGCAGAAGAATAAATTAATTACGTGCTCCTCTCTTCTGTTAGGGCCGTTACACGCTCGATAAGAAACCAACAGATCTTCACCTCATCCATAAAAGTGAATCATAATACTAATCAGTTAAATCCTCGTTGCGCGCCGCACTACTCGTAATCCATACTGAACACGGGAAGAGGTACGGAGTACGGTTTACGACTCCAGTCTCAACAGGGTGGCCATTGGCTAGCCTGTTGTGGCAACGAAGTCGGTATAGCGGGGCAAATGAGCCTCCGAGTCCAGTCCCAGAGCGGCTTGTTCCCGTCGTTTTGCCCAAAGAAGCAATGGTTGCGATTCTGGAATCTCGATTAATATTGCCGTGGCGCGGAGCGACGAATATCCGTATTCTGCATAAAATGATATTATATTAGATAGTAGGGACCCTTATAGGGGACTCCCCCCTGTGAGCCCCTATAAGCTTAGTTAGACTCGCTGTCTGTCATAGCCTATAGGCTGTGTATGGACGTTAAATTTGATTAAATATAATAATGATGATGATGGTGGTGAGGATGATAGTTGAGTCGAGGAGACGCAAATTATTCCGCCTCCTAAAATTCACAATTAATACGATTATCAGAACCCCTTCAACCGACTCGCCTGCATACGTATGTTATTGCGAAGGATTTTGTTGACATTTAAAGTCGGCGAGGCGAAAATAATTCCGATTCTCTCAGATATAATAATTGGTACTAATTAATTTAAATTAACTACATGGACCAGATACCATTCAAGTTTCACTTGATACGTGCCTATGCAAACGCTCTAAATCGGGACTTGATCTAAGCGTGAATACAACCTGGAAGGAGTCTCACAACCCGATATTTGATGTCTCTGAAAGATAGGCTATTAACCAGAAATAGTACTACATGATAATAACCAGGCATGGCTTTAGTCGTATACTTCTACAGAGTACTTAACAAGAATTACTTCCTCTCTATTGTGCAGCAACTTTAACATGGTAAAAGTGGAGACATCCGCAGCCAATCCGAGGTCTCGGAGCGCTGTCTCACTCACGTGATCTTCCAAGCGAAACCCTACCCACACAAAATTCCCCCGCGAGGAAAGGTTCTCAGAGACACGACCACTGTTCAAGCCCAAGATCTCGAGCACGACAACGATCAAGATGCCGGTACGTCAAGTCCTGTCCGGCAAGAAAATGGAAATGCCGTCTATTTCATTTCGAAATATTGGAAATATCGGGCCATTTTTGTGATTGTTGCGAGTCGCAGACGGCTAACAAATTCATCATCCAACAGAGCCAAAAGTCCTTCCGCACCAAGCAGAAGCTTGCCAAAGCCCAGAAGCAGAACCGTCCTATTCCCCAATGGATCCGTCTGAGAACCGGTAACACCATCAGGTAAACACGCCTTCTATTTTCGTTCTTGCAAGTTATGCATCGATAGTCGGGTCAGGCTGGGCGGGATCGAGACTGGGAGGAAGGGACATATGCAACGCTCAATCCACCATCTCTCCCGGAGGCCTGCCTTGTCAACGTCAATATAATTCTGTGGTCAGCTTCTGACGCTCGATAGATACAACGCCAAGAGACGACACTGGCGCAAGACCCGTCTGGGTATCTAAACTCGACAATTCTCCTGCGACGACTTTTCTTTATTTTTTATCTCGCCGGTTGTCCGACATCTTTTCTTCTCCTCGCCAAGTCTCAGAAAGAAGAACACACACACACAGCAGTCATGATGGAGATGCGAACGGAATATCGCTGATAGAATGAGAATATGAGTTTTTGCTCTCATGAAATTGTCTCGTTAGCTTGATTTGTTGTATTCTGGCGCAATAAAAACTGCTCTTTTTCCCGGACAAACCTGCATCTGCAACCGTAATACGTACAGCATTCTAAGGCGTTGTAGTCCTTTCCACAGGTGCGCGGATCGAAATCAAGCGCGAGGAATGCACATCGTGGCGATCGTCTACATTTGCTATGTTTCTCACAATGCAACCATTTAGACTGCTCGAGGCTTTCATACTGTATAACTTCTCTCTTCGTAGATAAGTGCGTCTGGGCCTGCTATACTAGTATCCTCTTAGCACGTTCGTCAAGTTTGTTATAAGATAAACCAAATAAATAATTAGCAGGCGCTGCAATTTAATGCTATTCTCACAGGCATGGCGATCGCGTGCCGTGATTGGCGGCGGCGCTGTTGTGTGGAATTCAAAGCGGCCCCCACACGTGACCTCCAGCCACCTAGTGCAAACCAAACCAAAACAATCGGGCTCGCTTGGTTGTCTGAGTGACGGCCGATTCTGTTTATCCTCCCTGCACAGCAATACCTCGAGCACCTACACGCGGCCGCAACGACGACGACAACCGACCGGACCTGGTCTTTTCGACTGATTATTGACTTCAGGTTTACTAACGGCATTTAATTTGTCATCTAGCTTTTGACGCTTCGTTTTGGCACGCCATCGGTCGCTTTGGTCGCTCTGCGTTGATGTGGGCGTGACGACCAAAACACCCGATATAATCACCTCCTGCTCGCGCTTTTCGCGCAAGCAACACCTATTTTGTCTTCGTGTTGCAATATTAATACGCCCGCTGACGCTGGCGAAAACTGGGAGTCTCATTTTCCAATGAGTAAGAGACTCTATTTTTCTTCCCCCCACTGTTAGCTTCAGACCTCGCTAATATTGAGACTGACAGACCGAGTACATTCTCAAGGTTCGAGTGTCATGTCGCATACACAATCACGCAGTCGTCCCGGAACTGCGGACCCATTACGGTCTCGATCAGGTACTGCCGTATCAAAAGGACCTCGTCCACGGTCCAGAGGCTCCACTGCTAGTATCCATTCCAGTACGACGCAACAGACTCAAGAGCATATCGGCGATGGCTTCTCGCCCTTTATGGCACCTCAAACCGGCCCAGGGAACAACATGTTTGGCTCGAACCCAGAAGATATGATCATGCGTTTCGGCCAGCAGCTTGCCCACACAAACACGGGAGGATCGCTTAACACGACTATGCATGATGCCCATGGAGCTGTGATGCCCCGGCCAGAAGAGTATCATGGAATGCAAAACTCAATGTCCGAGATGGTTTCTCACGGACTTCCAAACCTGTCAACCAGTCATTATAGTCATATTTATGATACCAGCGGACTCGATGCTTCCGTATCGGAACGAGGAGAGGACGAAAACAACTCAGAGGCCGGATCTAAGAGAAAGCGAGGGTCAACTTCTACTCTTGCAAACGATAATGAGTTGCGGAAACTACTGCGCCAGTATGAGGGTTATACACTTCAACAAATGGCTGCCGAAGTTCAAAAGCATGAAACGGGTAGTGGCAAGTCGGAGAAGGTGAAGCAAGTCTTTGCCATGGTGTGGTAAGAAAAATACCTGACTTTGTCTTTTACTTAGCTTAATACTGAATTTTTTCTGTTACAGGCTGAAGGAGAACTGCAGAAAAAGCAGTGGATCAGTGCGGAGAGACCGAGTTTACTGTTGCTATGCAGAAAGATGCGGAAGCGAACATGTATCTGTCTTGAACCCTGCTTCCTTTGGAAAGCTGGTTCGGATAATCTTTCCCAATGTTCAGACTCGTCGACTAGGCGTGAGGGGTGAATCCAAGTACCACTACGTTGACCTCACGGTCATTGAGGAGAAGCAGCAACCGATTGCTGCCCAGAACCCCCAAAGCCAACCTTCATTCAGTGGACAACTTCCTCAAGACGGAAGATTCTTGGACTCGTCGTTACGTCCCCGCAGGTAAACACATAATCACTCCTTTGAACGACATTTTGGTTCATCACTAACAATGATACTAGTGTTAGCACATCTCAACCACCAGCTGACACAGCAGTCTTCCCTTCTCCGACCATTTCATTTGCCCGCAAATTCTCAACTGTCCCACCTAGCGCCGGATGCACCTGTGGATCTCAATCCCAGTCCATGTTGGATGCTTCCCTTAGTCTCGAAAATGTCTCTAGCCAGAGCGGAAAACTGATGCATGAAATTCTTTCCTTCCCATCCTCAAACACGCCATCTGTTGATAACGAATCATTACGGCTGCCTGAAATTTCTCCCTATCTTCCCACCAACACAGATTCCAAGGTTGCAGATGCACTAGCAGCCCTTTATAGAACTCATTGCATCTCAGTCATTGATAGCTTTCGATACTGCAAAGAACGAAACTTGTTTCGGCACTTCTCTGCATTCCACGGCACATTGACCGTTCCTGTTCAAAAACTTCTCATCCACCCCAATCTTGCTCCTTGGATCAAAAAGTGTGACTGGATGATGTATCAAAAGATGATTGAATTTGTTGCTCCTTTGACCACGCAGGTCGTCCCGGGTCCAGTACTCGACGCTTTCGGTTCCATTTCACGACGTCTTACAAATCACATCAGCGAGACTTTCAAGAGTCATCCGGTGCATGTATCATTGGCGAGATTGGCACCTGCACATGTGTTTTGCGACCTCTTGAAACATATGCTTGACGTCAACCAAGCTGCCAATGCAGCAGCAGCATGGCTATGTCATCCAGACAACCGCAATCAGATGTGGCTCGATTACGCCACATTCGTGAACCCCAAAGAGATGATTGCCAAAGCTAACATCCCTTCCTGCTCTGAGAACGCAGCAGAGCAAATACTCAAATTCGATATGCGTGCGCTGTTGACACCACTTGATGATTCAACATCACCTACAGTGCCGTCCTTCTACCCGCAAGCCGACAAGGATTTGCCAGCCCAAAAGCATACCGTTGAGTTTACGACGGGTGAGGAATACAATTTCCCTGACAGATGGATATCATTTATACTCAGCCTCCCCTCCCTCTTCCCCAACCACCCGGCACAGTGCATCGTTGGTAAGGTTGACAAGCTATGGGATTGTGTTCTTCATCGCTTGACTCTTGCTGGAGCTCAGAGCTTCAGTGCCTGGTGGATCACAAAAGTCTTCTTCCATGAAATGCTGCTCTGGCAAGTGGAGAAGGGAGGGTTTATGAAACACTCTCCAAGCTCCCTCCAGATTCCTCTCGAAGCTTCAGACTTGGACTCGCAGCATCATGCCGCAAGGCAAGACAGCTTCCCCACCCAGGCCAAGGAAGACTCTTTTTTACTCTCTGAAAGTCAGACTACGGAATCTCAGGCAAAGTCGACTAAACCCAATCAGTTTCAAGATACAAACAGTAATTCAAAACCGATGAATGAGATAACGTCGAACTTGTCGGAGAATATGACGAATCTTCATGCCAACCAGCATGATGACAGCGCAATTGGTCTTGAAGAGGACTCAATGCTGGCATCTGTTGGAAAGTATGATATTATGACAGACGCAACGGATGCTAATGGCGATATCGTTGTCATTTAACGGCTATCTACCATAATATGGCCATAAACCACGCCTCAGGATTTGATCGCGGTTGGTCGATATTCCTTAATTTCTTTCCTGTGGGATATGTTTTTCTCTTTTCTTTCTTTCTTTTCTTTTCTACTACTCTTTATGTATTCTGTTTTTGGCGATTGGGATTTTTGGAAGAAAGGAGATTTTTGTTCACTTTTCTCCGTGTGCAAGTGTTTCTGCATGAGTGATGACGAGGAATGAGCATGAGTTCCAATCAACAAGGGAAAAAGAGTTGGCAAGAAGCTCTTATCTGTTTTCCCTTCTTGTTTTTTTAGTTTGGGAAAGAACAATTAATTCTTGTATATATCATATACCTGCCCTGGACCATGTTGGAACAAGAAAAAGAAACTGATGTTTGTTTATTGTCATGCATGCAGTTTTGGGGGAATTATGATTTTTGTATAATGGGTGGTGAATTGTGATGTGTTTGAGTCTAGTGAAACCCTTTTTTTTGGTCCTATACATGTATTGACCATGCTGGCAGCTGATATAGTAATTGATCCTTTTACATATTTGTGCTGTGTCTTCTTTTTCTTTTTTTTGAAATGAGAATTCGCACTTTCGACTATTGTATCCTTGCAACATTGAATACTTCCCTTCTCAATAATGTCGACATCCGGAGTGTTGAAGTACATGCAGCCGTGTACTCGAATATCTTCTTTGGCAATGGAATGAAATGAATCAATTACCTTGCTGACTATCTTGCTGCTTTTTTGTTTTTAAATGGTTGTCCAGGTTCTCTGGTCATCAATTGATGTCAGAAAAATATATATCTCTATCAGTGCACATAAGTAATGTATAATTTCCATGATATGGCCCAGGTGCCGGCTACCCATAGACCAACAATTAAGCTGCGAAGTTGGTTATTCTGAAACTTTCACCTTCTTTTTACAACCAACGACTCTGTTCATTACTGGCAAGCCAGTTAAATGCTTACAATCATTCCCTTCAAGTACAGATGATCATTTCCTAAAATGCAATTAGCTCGGCTTACATAACGAAAACTCAGGACAAAAGTCACATGACCTTATTTCCACCATTTGGTCGATAACCAAAAAAAAAAGCCGACATCATTGTGCCTGGGGTTTCACGCTGCATCGATAAAGCCTTAATCCTTGCCATCTTGATTCCTCCCGACTGGTGACTCCGCTACACCCAATCCTCTCACTACACGCATTAAAGAAAACGATTCCTGGGCTTCTCAACCTCTCAAGATGGCGACTGTCACCGCCACAACCACGATCCGGCCAGAAAAACTGGCCAGACGAGCCAAACTAGCGCCGGAGAATGAACGGTTTCTGCGCGCATGTTCCGATATTGCAAATGCCCTGATCCAAGATTACGAATCCCAGCGAGATCCAACTGCGCCGAAGAAAGACCTCAACCTGAACCGACTGCGGGGTCAAATGTCCAAAAAGCATTCACTCGCAACACAGCCTCCGCTCACTGCTATTATTGCTGCAGTTCCTGAGCATTACAAGAAATATATTCTTCCTAAACTAATTGCAAAACCAATCCGTAAGTTCTTGTTCGAACCCGTTCCTTTTTTGACTATTGGTTTCTTATGAGTTGTGTATTAGGAACCTCGTCTGGAATTGCTGTCGTTGCTGTCATGTGCAAGCCGCACCGTTGCCCTCACATCGCGTACACGGGAAATATCTGCGTCTACTGTCCAGGTGGTCCAGATTCAGACTTTGAATACTCAACGCAATCCTACACTGGCTACGAGCCAACGTCAATGAGAGCTATCCGGGCTCGGTATGACCCTTTTGAGCAGGCCCGGGGCCGTGTCGATCAACTGAAATCGCTCGGACATAGCGTCGACAAGGTAGAATACATCATTATGGGTGGAACGTTTATGTCTCTTCCAGAGGACTATAGGGATACTTTTATATCGCAGCTTCACAATGCGCTGAGTGGATACCAGACAGATAATGTCGATGAGGCTGTGCAAGCTGGAGAAATGAGCAACATCAAATGCGTGGGAATTACCATCGAGACCCGTCCGGACTACTGCTTGGATCAACATCTTAGCAGCATGCTACGCTATGGGTGTACGAGGTTGGAGATTGGCGTGCAAAGCCTGTATGAAGACGTCGCGAGAGACACAAACCGAGGACACACTGTTGCAGCTGTTGCAGAGACATTCAAATTAGCCAAAGATGCTGGATTCAAAGTGGTCAGCCACATGATGCCCGATCTACCCAACGTTGGAATGGAGCGGGATCTTGACCAGTTTCGGGAATACTTTGAAAACCCGGCCTTTCGCACAGATGGGTTGAAGATTTATCCGACGCTTGTTATTCGCGGTACTGGGCTGTATGAGCTGTGGAGGACCGGGCGATACAAGAACTACACGCCTAATGCGCTTATTGACATCGTCGCTCGAATTCTGGCTTTGGTGCCTCCTTGGACTCGTATCTACCGTGTGCAACGTGACATTCCCATGCCACTGGTCACCGCCGGTGTTGAGAACGGAAACCTGCGTGAACTTGCTTTGAGCCGCATGAAGGACTTTGGTACAACGTGTCGCGATGTACGAACCCGAGAAGTCGGAGTGAACGAAGTCAAAAACAAGATCAGACCCTCTCAGATTGAACTGGTACGGCGTGATTATACTGCTAATGGCGGGTGGGAAACGTTCCTGGCATACGAGGACCCCAAGCAGGACATTCTAATCGGCCTCTTGCGTCTGCGCAAGTGCAGCGATACTCATACTTTCCGCCCCGAACTTACGGGCCAGCAGACCAGTCTGGTCCGAGAGCTTCATGTCTATGGCTCTGCGGTCCCGTTGCACGGCCGAGATGCACGCAAATTCCAACATCGAGGATTCGGAACGCTCTTGATGGAGGAAGCCGAGCGAATAGCCAGAGAAGAACACAACAGCCAGAAGATTAGTGTCATCTCTGGTGTCGGCGTTCGGAGTTATTACGCACGGCTGGGCTACAGTCTGGATGGTCCTTATATGTCGAAGATGCTAGATCCTCTTGATGACGACGAGCAGTTTTAGTTGTTGTTCCAGAATGATGGATGATTGATGGTCCGATTTATGATTATGTACATTTATTTCGCGAATTCTGCATTTGATGGCGTCATCGAAAGGTTACTTTGATATAAATACTTACGGGTGGCTTATTCGCCAATCGAAAATAAAATTGATTTTTTTTTGTCATTTGACGATGAGTGTTTGTGGTTCAATGTTCTTGAGAGTATACCCATATGTCAATGAACGAATAGAACTTTACGGTCTCATCCTTTTTCTGAGATAGCTCTCTGTCTAACAGCGAAAGATATTACACTATATAGAACAATTTGGCTGGTCGTATAGTGGTTGACAATATACCTCTAATTTCTTAGGAGGAAAAGAATAGTGTAATGTTGGCAAGATCAATTGAAACCTGGTAGAGCTTGCCCACGTGCGGTTGTCTTCCAGCTATCTTACAGCTCCAATTTGTTTCTCTCAATACATCTCAGAATATCTCCACGAACATAAACTCATTTCCTGTACCACATTCTTGTCACAGGAGTCCGCCGCATCTTCTTCTGCAGCAAAAAGATGCCCTGCAACAGAGCCTCTGGCGTAGGAGGACATCCCGGGACATAGATATCCACCGGCACAATGCGATCCACGCCGCGCACCACACTATAGCTATAGTGATAGTATCCACCCCCATTAGCACAGCTCCCCATACTGATAACCCACTTGGGATCTGGCATTTGGTCGTAAAGCTGTCTCAATGCGGGCGCCATCTTGTTGCATACCGTTCCAGCAACCAGCATCACATCCGCCTGGCGTGGAGAGGCTCGGAAGATGATGCCCAGCCGGTCCTGGTCGTATCTGGGCATCGAGGTGTGCATCATTTCGACACCGCAGCAGGCTAATGCAAAGGTCAATGGCCAGAGCGATCCTTGTCGGGCCCAATTGATGAGCTGGTCGGATTTTGTACTTTGGTGGGACAAAGTGAGTAGAGGTTTTCTCAATGATATGAGGGCAGGGACATACAACATATACCCAACTGATCCTGTCTTTTCGCCTGGGGTGTGAGGCTTTTGTCCTGAAGCCAATTCTTTGGCGGGGCTGCTTGATTCCCCAACAAGATTGCTTGGTGAATACTTATCCATGTTGGTCCTGCGAGAGACCATTGGTCTTGTTGACGAAAGGAAAGTAGGTGCTTTCAACGATGGCCGACATGATACTAGAGCAGATGGCCTGGCTTGCGCCAGAAATAACGCACGGCCAGACATTTTTCGTGCTTCTTAGAACTTCAAAATGCAGCAGTAGAAGAGAAAAAAAGGTCAGGAACTATTAGATGTATTGTCAGTGACTGACATTTAAAGGTATATAATTTCAACCAATCGAAGAGCCTCCAACTCGGCGACTTGATGGGACCCAGCATTCCATCCAATAAGGAGTGAGTAAATTCGGCGACTACGTGGGGCATCTGACGACTGCGCCTGTCTTCTTGCCATAATGATAATGAGAGCTTGATCACGCGAATGTGTTCATATCGATATGCCGAGAAGTATTCCTGCAAAAGTCGCTTGCTTGCAGTGTCACAAGCGAAGAGTCAAGTGCGACCGAAGTGAAGGCGTGCCGTGTTCTCAGTGTCGCATTGCTCGAAGCAACTGTGAACCCATACTCTCGCGCCGCGGACGGTAATGCGCTCGCCCCAAATGGCAGATAATAAATTAATTGAACTTAACCCTCAATGGTAGACACCGCAAACTGCCAGTTTCTGATGTCCTCACCACGTCAATTCAACATCCTGCATCGCAGAATGTGAGAGGTTCGTCAACTGTTGGAGCTTCCGAGTCAACACACTCTAGAATCACTGAGCCCGCTGGTCGTCGCCGGGAAGACCATGATGGGCTTCATTCTAGGCTTGACAATGCAGGATCGAGCTCAGCACCGTCTCTACCAGCCTTGCGGTCCAGCGGCAAAACTTCATATGTGGTCGACTCTTCTAACGTCAACTATCTTATTCGAGAGTTTGGCTTGCCGTATCAAAACGCCACGGATGTCCCGCCTATCGAGGAATACCTCCATAGAGCCATGCTAGAGCGGCTTGATCAACCAACAATACAGTATATTGAGGGCCGTCGAAGGTTTACCATCAGTCGGCTCAAGAATGAAGGAGCTTTCGACCTGCCATCGGAAAACACAAGCACTGCTCTGCTCAAGGTCTTTTTCCAACACCCCTTTCCTTCGCTGTCAATTATCGACCGGTCTGATTTCATGAAAAATCTCGAGACAGGCACGGTCTCGCACTTGTTGTTGAATGCGATGTACATGGTTGCGACTATCTACTGCCTCGATTCTCTCATTCACCAGGCTGGCTTTGTGTCCCGCTTTGTTGCCAGTCTCACATTCTACCATCGAGCCAAGGATATTTATGATGCTGGGTATGAAACCGATGCAATTGCGGTAATACAAGCCACTTTTCTTCTCTCCCATTGGTGGAGTGGCCCCCTCGAGCAAAAAGATCCATGGTATTGGCAGGGTGTAACAACAGGGATGGCGCAGGCGCTTGGCATGCATAGATTGTGAGTGACTAGAAAGCAGAGATTGTGAAGTGGCTGGCTGAAGCTGTGCTGTACTAAACAATTATAGGAAGTCATACTTTCACCTTCAATTGAGACATCGCAGACTGTGGCGGAGGTTATGGTGGATAATCTATGTCTGTGTAGTCCCACACATATTTGAAAATTCTGCTGCTAAATTTTGACGTTCAGGCTGCCGACATTAACCTGTCTTTGGACCTAGATAGGGTGCCCCACGTACAGGACGACTTTTGTGAAATATCAACTCTCACAGAAGATGATTTCGAAGAATCCCCGGGGTCCAATATCAACGATTCTTTTGGAGAAACAGTCCATGAACAAGTCCTGTTTGTGATACATTATGTCCAACTTGCTATAACAGGTACGGCCATTCCGAGGCTATGTATGTCATTGTGTTGTTAATGGGTTTACAGTGAATACTTGTCATCCTTTCCTACCATGCGAGGGGACTGCCTCAAAGAACAATTTCCTTGAACGAATTTCGTCTTGGCATACACTGCTCCCGCCTGAACTGCGATTCCCATCTTCGAACAGGAGTGTTTGGGTCTTATTGACCCAAGTAACCTACGAGTACGTCTACCATTAGCCCTTTCAATATTGGTGGTTGACTTTCTCCGGACCATTGCCTCACGTACATACTCACCAATTGCCCAACAGTCAGTATCAACTTCTTTTCCGCCGAAAGGCCCCAGATGCCGCACAGAACATGGGCCCTGGTTCTCCCATATTCGAAATATGCACAAGCTTGTTCCGCATCCTCGAGGACTTGGTGACGGGCGGTGTCTTATTTTCTGTTGCTGGCCATGTGTATGCTTGACCCAATTTCGAGACTGCGAAAGCCGCTGACCGGCTTTCTATTTAGGTTACCCTCCGTAATGGCGTCTCTCTGTTTCCATATCGCAAACATCAGTAAGGGGGACCCTCAAATCAGATCTATTTCTGAACATCGAGCACGCTTTTGCATGCGTGTTCTCAAAGATCTACAGGCCTCGTGGCCGATTATTGCCTCTGTTTATCCTTTTTTCGCATCCGTGTTTAGGCGGCACTCTGGCATATCTGTTTCGGAATTTGAAAAGAGTGAAATGGGCGACTCTCAGCCGGTTCAACGAACAGAAAATACTCAACAATTCAGTGAGGATGCTGCCCATACCGCGGAAGAAGGTGCTTTGGTGTATGATCGGTTTCTACATGACGAAAACTCGGCAGTTGTGAGCTCCGCCTTTCCGTTCAGCTATTTTTTTGAAGACGTTTTTCTCAGCCCTCCTCTCAATGATTCCGCATTGTGATTTACCTGCAACGGCCAGAGAACAATACCGACAGATATGAACTTGTGGACGAACTAGTAAGGAGCCCAGATCAAGGTGATAATGCGTCGAACATAGTGCTTTTAGAGGATTTATATATACCTTATAACTTAAAAAATGACAAATTCCTAGTTTAATCGCCCAATAGGCATCATAATACCACAATGAAATACTTTTCGACTCTGATAGTATCTACTTCAAGAGCGACCACCCGAACAGGACTAGCCTCTCAATCGACCAATCACAGCGGCTCAAGGCAGAACCCGCAATAGCTTCGTGACAACTCCGTCAACAACCACCTCCGCTCATCGTGTCAACCAACGCAGCCAACGGCCACCGCACCGAACTGTCCACCGCTGCGCCTACTCTCGTCTTTGTCACACGTGTGCGCTCATTTTATCTACAGTTCAGCAACCATGAAGCCTGTCTTTTCCGCCCTCAGCGCCTGGAGCTGGTAAGATCAAAGTGCCCAGCCCAAGGAACAATCAAGGAGACACTAACAAGGCATTTTGAATTTATACAGCGTTGTCATATCATTTTTCGCAATCATTATTTTAACTGTCCTCGGCACTCTTTTCAAGGTATGTTTTCTGGCCATCCTACGTCGTGAAAAGAAAGAAAAAAAAAGATAGACTCGCTAACATGTTGTTTTCTCGCCCCTTACTAGTCAAATCACCATGCATTTACTGGATCAGAAGGCTCTCCAGAAGATGGTGGCGCGGTAGCTGGTTCGATTTTTACTGCTGTGCTGGTATATGTTGTATGTGATTACTCTATCGTCTATTGGCGTCGCATGCTTTTACAGACGGGAATTGCTATGTCTCAGTTTCAGACTAACATTCTGTTCCTTAACGACAGGCCTTCTTTGTGTTTTGCGGTTTCCAAGCATGGCTGCACGTCCGGGCGAATCGGCGAGGCGCGATTTCCCTCCATTAAATTGCATATCTTTGAGCGGTGTCTTACTACAATAGGGTGCTTGAGGACGGTTGAGGGGAGGACATAGCAGATGACATTTCCCTGTACTTTTTAAAGGGGAAGCTATATCGGTTTACACGGTTACATGCCTGGCGTTTGGTGCTTTTCTGGTTATGAACTCATTTTGTATATATATAACTTTTTGAATGGATTAAGTATACAAATCGGAGACTGGCCTTGCCCATCTATCTACACCTGCGCTTTTGGAAGAATTATATGATCAAGCTGGACTTAAAAATCAATGGCTGTTATTCCACCTTACGCACTCGTCAAACGTAACCCCTGCGCCTCCAAAAATATCCAATGCGCTTCCTATCGTCAAATCGACTTTGCCGCCGCTGCTCGCATGCACTTTCTCAAGGTCTTGCAAGTGTCTTGCGCCGCCCGCATATGTCACTGGGATCGAGCACCACTGGGCAAGTTTGGACACGAGGTCTTCGTCGATTCCTTGTTGCAAGCCTTCGACGTCGGCGGCGTGGATTAGGAATTCGGAGCAGTAGGGTTCGAGCATGGATATTGACTCTGGTATACAGTTATTAAAAAAATAAAATCCAAACTCGACAGTGGGATTGTTGATATGCCATACCTTGTGTGATTTCCATCTCGGTGATTGTTTGCCAGCGATCCATGGCGACATACCAGGTGTTGTCTTTTCGTCGACAGCTTAGGTCGAGCACCAGCTTGGACTTGTCGTTTCCCAACGAGGATAGAACGGATTTGAGCCGGTCGAGAGAGAATTTGCCTTCTGGGAAGAGAAAGGATGTAATAATGACCTTGGAAAGAAAAATAGGTCAATTAATCGTAAAAGGATTCCCAGGAGTGTTTAGCAGGTTGTACCTTCTCTGCACCTCGCCGGATCCAATCCTGCGCGTTTTGATCAGTGATCCCCCCAGCAACTTGCAGCCCACCAGGCCACGTCCGCAGGGCCTCTTCAGCAGCCTCGGTGTTTCCTTTTCCCAGCATCACCACATGCCCCCCGCGAAGATCATGCTCCTTGTACAGATTGGCATAATGACTTGCGGGCAGTTTGGAGACGTAGTTTGTTTTCAGATTGCCGGGTACAGAACTCAATGTTCCGCCCACGATTTGCTTGACTTGACCAGAGTGTAGGTCAATGCATGGACGGAATTTTGTCATTTTCTTTTTTTTTTTTATAATAAAAGTGTGTAAATAAATACTGTCAATGGAAAGAAAAAGAGGTAACCCCGCGTTGGGTTGGGGTCGTTCTTTCTGGTCTGTTCTTATCTTATCACACGTGATTTTAAATTTTATATCGCATCCAACTAGTGCACACCTCGACAACAGCAACACCAAGGAGGACAGAAAAACAAGATGAATCAATCAAAAATGCCTGCACTAAAGAAAAGAAAACTTACTTCAACCAAAACCAAAGAAGCCTCTCCTGACCCCGAAAACACAACAGATGCAGCCGACGCGTTTCGAAAATTCTTCGAGAGTCAATTCCAGCCGCTCGATCCCGACACAGCACGACAAAAAGCGTCAGAAGTCGAGTCAGATGAGTTTGACGAGGATGGAGAGTCTGGTGAAGATTTTGACGGGTTTTCAGAAGAGGATGACGAAAGTGATGACGAAGAAAGAGTACCAGAGGTCAAAGTGGTTGAGCATGCGGATGTCAAAAACGAGGATGTGATACTGGATAAAAAGGCGCGCAAGGCGTTACTGGTACGTCTTGCCCCGAGGAAAATGGATTCGTTATATGGCTAATAAAAATATTTTATATTTTAAAACAGTCCTCCAAAGTCTCTTCTCTCACAAACTCCTCTAACAAACAAACAACTCGACCAAAGCAAGAAGAAGGCACCAACGAAGAAGCCGACAACCTCAAAAACGACCTGGCGCTGCAGCGCCTCTTGAAAGAATCCCATCTGCTCGACTCGGCCTCTGATCTAAATCCGACCGGCAAAAACCGACACAAGGCGATCGACCTGCGTCTGCAGTCGCTCGGGGCTAAGACCTCAATCTTCGAGCAGCCCAAAATGCCCAAGGCGCACCGCATCGGCATTCAGGCCAAGGCTGCCAAGAGAGAAGAAACGCGGCGGCGCGAGGCTCGAGAGAATGGCGTCATTCTGGAAAAACCTACATTCAAAAAGAAGAGCGGGGGCAAACGAAGGGAACGGGGGGTTGGCGCTCCGGCGGTGGGCAAATTTGCTGGTGGCACGCTGAGACTTAGTAAGCAAGATGTGGCCAGTATTACGGGACCGAAGAAACGGTCGAAAATGGGCAAGAAAGGCCGTCGATAAACGAAGAGCTTTTGTACGAAATTTTAGACGTACGCTTTCTATCGGTACAAACCAGGGGTTCTAAAGGCCAGACTTCTACATGCACTCATATACGACTGTTTATCAAGTTGGCCGAACAAAAAAAGTATAAAAAGGCTTCCTTTCTGGGCTTTTAGTGTCCATGGACCCGCAGACACAAGTCACACAACTCTGCCTGGTTTCAGCCATCGTTCGTCTCTTGAAACCCAAGAGGGCATGTCCCACCGCTCAAGGTTCATCAATGCCAATCGTGAATCAGCAGCACCCCTTTTTCTGCATGTCGGTCGAGGTTCGGAAAATCTCCAGCAATTGGCAGATATTAATAATTTATTTTTGCAACCATTGGTTACATCAATCAAGCCACAACTTGGCCTTTGCGAACCAGAATATTAATAATCCAGGCTGATGAACCCTGTTCTTCCGGCTCCGCACCTGACCGGGATCATTAGAGTGGAGAAGGATTTTGTCGAAAAGCAGGGATTGAATCCATTGGATTTATTTTTGGGAATACTACGTACTTTGTGTGTGTATTGATGTGGAAGTTGCTCAAGGAAAAGGTGAAAATAATTCCAGGGACGCCGGCAATTGTGGATAGGTTCGGCATATCCTTGAGACGATTGGAAGTTCGATATATTGAGTTTTTCTTTTGTAACTGGAAACTTGGTTCCTGATCTGTTAGAACTTAGAGACATGCATATGGAAGAATGAGGGAATCGCAAATGTGGCGCTTGCTAAGCCGATTGGGCAGGTGAC
This sequence comes from Talaromyces sp. DC2, assembly GCA_039119965.1. Lineage (NCBI taxonomy): Eukaryota > Fungi > Ascomycota > Eurotiomycetes > Eurotiales > Trichocomaceae > Talaromyces > Talaromyces sp. DC2. Next base: position 39,845 of record JBCLNQ010000062.1, on the reverse strand, counting down.
AAGTGCGACGAAGCCGCACGCGATTGGACATGATTCATATTCTGCCATACTAATTAATACTTTGTACTCTGTACTATCTCGCTTGCTATACGACTACGCAAGCCACAGCCCTTGAGCCCTAGAAAATGGAGCTGATAGTAAACTGCCGAACTGCAGCTCGCTCTTTTTGCTCGCTTTGGTATTAGGCTAATTTGGCTAATTCTAGAATAATCCCCCAATTGCAATACTAATTATTGTTGGGACTAACGAGAGATGCGAAGAACGTGATATGTATTTTAATACTGCAGATATTAATCAGATAACAAACGAATAGTAGAGTCAGTACTCCTAGACAGTTAGTGTATAGCCGTGGTTTCAGAATATGCACGACGGCAGTTGGAACGGTCACGCCGGGGCCCTTTTTGGGGTCTCACGGCCCTGACTAGCCACGGACATGGTTTAGCCTGGCAGCCGGGGGAAGGAATCCGAAGGAGAGTGAAAAATGTGAGACATGAGGTTGTGACTTTGGCTCGGATTATGATGTCGTTGTACATATATATTACTTGAACGGAGTGGTTCCAAGGTGTACACATAGATAGTACTTCCGGATCCAGTCGGATGCCGGGGGAGTTACTAACTTACTACCATATGTAACTAATTAGTACATAGTAAGAGAATACGGTCCACAAATGGAACTAGACAATCATAGGAATTTTCGATCGTTGGGTTATCATCATCCTCATAATAATTTAAAACTGCTGTCAACGTTCACATGTTTGCGAACCAACTTGCGAGGCGAAAAGAGGCCAGGACCTAGGTACCATATTGGGCCTAGGCAGTGTCATAACAGCATTAATAGTATTGCTAAGACGTAACTGTATATTCATAAAGCGTAAATTCTCCGATGGCGAGGCTAACGGTTAGACCGTTGGCTAGACGGTTAGTTCCTGAATCCTCACGCTTAATCTTTATCCACCTAATTTATTATGACTATTAAATACGGAGTATACGATTCTGTCGGGGCAGAATGAAAATCAGTGTCGGTCGAGTGATCAACGCTCTGTACTGCTTTGAGGTTCTGTGTATATACTGGTATATTGATGTGCAATGCTTAATTGATTGTGGAATGTTACTAGTGGGGGGGGGCCCTGGCGTACGTATTGCTATCAACTGCTCCAGGATTACTGTAACATCAATTGACAGCAGCGACACCCATGTACAATAATAATCAAGGCCTCGGAAAATACACAGGCGTAAATCTTACTGGTATACTTCCCAAAAACCAACCTTCATAACAACAGGTTGACGAACTTCTATTGCCCGAAGCCCTGGAACTTGGAACTCATCCCCCGGACAGAGTCAGGTTTCACCATAGGTCGATCGATTCCGGGCGACGACGTTCTCGAATCTGGTCTAGAGGTGCTAGGTAGTGCTAGATGGAAAAGGTGAGACAGGCTAGGCAAAGACCGTTGAACCTTTTTTGGTGGTCTTTGCTTTTGAGTCTTGAGGCATATACACTACTATGGCCAAACTAGGTATGTATTCAGCGTGGGAGAGCATTTTGATCATTTGACTATTCTGGGGGACGAATGGTCTGTTTTCCATTTTTGAGTTGTTGGTCGTATTTACAGGGACGGAGTCTGATAGAGTTTAGATCGACTGGAGATGAATAGAGGCATTTTTACCGGAATGTGCCAGCCGACAAATGTTGATGCCGGCAGTTCGCTCGCTTGCTTCAGAATCCGATGGCCGGGGTTGATGGTTTGCACTGTTGCAGTTCGAACATGTATGTACCTGGACATCATGCATGTCGTACATTCCGTCGTCCATGCCTAGTTTCAGATGCCGGCTACTTTAAGGTTCTACTCCGTTGTGCTCCATACCATGGTTCCTGAGGCTTTGTTTTGACTTGACTGATATATGATGACATTGCACAGCATTTGTCTGTCTAAATGCATAGCAAGGAGAAGAATATTGTTATTGTAAATGGGGCCTGCATGAGTCAGGAGACATTGACTGTATTACTGGCCTAAGGCAGACGAATGGCTCGTCTGCCTGCAAAAAGCAGGCATCCCAATCAGAACAGTACTCTGCAGTGAACCGAGGATGATCACAGGTGACAATCGGACAGCCAGACAAATCAGCGCATCATGCGATGCAACGCTGGCCATGTCAGAGACTGGCCTGGCCCAGCCTGAAACGGGGCCGGTCCGTGTGATTCAGATTCCTGGTGCGCGCCAGTTTGAGAAGTCGGCCCGGTTTCAGCCCGCCCATTGGGCCACGCCGACCCCACTGGCCAGGTCCCACTGCGGGGGCCTTTTCTTGGCGGGCGGCAGTCTTTTGCACCATGCCTCTTACGGGTTAGGCTGTTACGGTATTTACACTCGGGTAATATTCGCTCTCTCTCAGTCGTGCTTGGGCCCCGATCTAGCCTGGATCGTACCTGTCATATCTTATAAGTAATCCTCTGGTAGGACTCCGGAGACGCAGTATAGAGTACGAAGTAATTATATCCTGGTATTATAATGATAATAATAATAGTAGTAATAATAGTGATTATGACATTCTATTATTACTTCCACATAAAGAACATCGTCTCCACTGTCAGCCTGCCAAAGTACATCTTGTCGGCTTTTCCCGTTCTTTCTTATACGAATTTTCCTTGTTTTTCCCTTGCTTCTCCAGCGTCTTTTCGGTTCCTACTATTCCGAGAAGAAAGCCCTTGGTTTCATTGACCGTTATTTAATAATAGAATTCTATTTACACTTCTTTCGACCCATTTCTTCAACGGTCTGGCTGTGGGCGGCGAGCCGTCCATGGGTGCCACAAAATTTTACTAAGATTATATCCCGTATTCCATAAAGAACACTTCTTCAAGCCCACTCTACCGGGTCCAAGAGTTTTTTCATTTCATTAGATGAGAAATAATAGCAACACGGCCTGCCTTTTTTTTCTGGGCCACTCACTTTCTTCTCCTGGCGAGTGCCCACTATTAATATTACTCCCAGTCCAGACCAGTCCGTCAGACCGTCAGTCAGTTACATTGATGACGATGATGATGCTCGTAAAAATGATTAATACCGTAGAATAATACGTACAACGACGTACATACCAAAGAGCATTGTCACATAGCATACTCTCTGTACTATACATACTACTAAATATCTAGGCCAGCGATCCGGCGCTAACTGGCTCTCGATCTGCACGCACTAGGCCACGCCTAATCAGTCGCCCAGTCATCCTCCGGCCCATTCCTTGCTCGCGCTCGACTGCTACGTCCCTCGCCCGCCCTGCCCTGCCCTGTCCCATTATTATTATTGTTCGCTTGTCATTACTAGTATTATTATTATCCTCATTCTTGTTCCTGTCCTGTGCTTTGCTCTTATTGACCCCATCCCATCCTCCCGCCAACCACACGCCCGCTTGGACCACCTCCCCTTCCCCTCCCCTTCCCTTCATCGCTTCCCCCCCGTCCTTCGTGTAAAAGCCCGGCCTCGTCCTGCCGCTCGTCTCTTCCCTTCGTGTGTGCTGGGTGCGCTGCCTCTTCTTCCTCATCCCTTCGTTAGCTTTTCCATCCTCGTGAGAGTCGGTGACCTCAATCATAGTCGGCTGGCCGGCGAAAAAAAAAAAAAAATACATCCCTAGTCCCTTCCGACCTTCTCACCCACCAGGCGTTGCGCTCGCTGCGTTCCACCCCTGGTTCTTACCTTCACTGTGTCGTCGTGAGGCCGGTCCCTCCCAACGAGTAACAACACCACAACACCAAAAATACACACACGTGTCGCTGTTTCGACGGTTCATGATCGATCGCTCGTTGTCCGACATTTGCCGTTTGTTTTCCGTCTTGCTAGCCAGGCGATTCGCTTCATCTCCCGTTTGATCTCGGGCCTTCCTCGCGGTTGTGTTTGTTTTTCTGATACGTCGCACATCGCCCTTTTGCTGGTTGACTCAGTCTTCTTTTCTTCTATCGCATCGTTTTTCTCCCTCTTTTTCTCTCTTTCTTTTCTTTTCTTTTTTTTTCCCAGCCACATTCGTCGCGACTCTAGCGCCGTTTGTGAAGCAAACAGCAAGGGTAAGACATGCATGCCATTTCCGTTCGCCGAAGCAACACTGCCACGCACCTGCTTCATCGACCTCGTTTTTCTCCGACACTAACGTTCTCCTCTCTGCGCAGGACATGTATCCCCAACACGGTGCCGTCATGGCGCCCCCTCAAAAGCCAGAGACCTTTATGTTGTCAAGCGAGGCCCAGCAAAGCCTCCCGCAGGATGCTCAGGTTGCGCTTCAGCAGGTCGATAACTGTACGTCGAGAAACCCGATTTTTGCCTTACGGGAACTGACCTCCTTGCAGTGAAATATTTCTTAATCTCAGCGCCTGTCGACTGGAGCCCAGATCAGCTCATTCGACGCTTTCTGCTGCCGACCGGTGACTACATTTCTTGCGTGCTCTGGTGAGCGCTCCTGGTAATCTCTGTTTCTGAACGACATGCTAATCTGCTACAGGAACAACCTCTTCCATATCTCCGGAACCGATATCGTACGATGCCTGTCCTTTCGCTTCCAAGCGTTCGGCCGCCCCGTCAAGAACCCAAAGAAATTCGAAGAAGGAATCTTCTCCGACCTGCGGAACCTCAAATCCGGCACCGATGCCTCGCTCGAAGAACCCAAGAGCCCGTTCCTGGATTTCTTGTACAAGAACAACTGCATCCGGACCCAGAAAAAGCAAAAGGTGTTCTACTGGTACAGCGTCCCCCACGACCGCCTGTTCCTGGACGCGCTGGAGCGCGATTTGAAGAGAGAAAAGATGGGTCAGGAGGCGACGACAATGGCTGTTGCCGAGCCTGCTCGGTCCTTTGAATTCGACTCGTCCCAGTCGCTCTATGAGCAGCTCACCAAGGCGCAGCAAGCCAACTCTTCCTCTTTTCCTGCACACGCAAGTACGACATATGGCCAGCCCACCTCTCCCGTCGTTCGGACCGTTGACGCTATGCCTCCTCCCCAGATGGCCCCGTCCGTGATGACAATGCTTCCCGAGGACTCCGCGAACCAAGTCATGTACACGATGTCGATGAAGCGCGAGAACGAGTACGTCCCGATTCAGTATGAACGAGCTGGCAGCATCCCCATCTCTCGAATCCACCAGCGACACACTTCGATGCCCGCCTACATGGAATACTCGCCCGCGCCGTCTTTTGTTTCCTCTCAGTATGAAGACTACAGCAACCGAGGTCTATCTTTCGAGCCCATTACGCCTCCACAACACGCCGTTCCTCTCGGCGCCGAGCCCGCTTACATTGCCAACGAAGAGACTGGTCTCTACACTGCTATCCCGGACGTCGGATCCAACGCGTTCAACGCCATGATGCAGTTACCGCCTTCCAACCTGTCGGGCCAGCTGGGTGCCACTTCCCGCCACCTATCAGGCAACGTTTTCTCGGTGATTGAAGGCTCCCCAACTTACAAGCAGCGCCGACGACGTTCCTCGATCCCCCCTGGCATCACCAATGCCATCGCAGCTGCTGGCCAGGCGTCGGGCGCCCAGACTCAGCCAACAACTTACGCGACATACAAGCCCAGCGATTTACGGCGCTCGATTTCAAACTCGGTCGGCCCCGTCACCGAGGCAGACGAGTCAACCCGCCAATCTCCTGCTGGGGGTGTAACCAACGGAATCCCGTCGACCGTTGCCTCTCAGAAGGACCTGCTGCATGAGATTTCACGGACCGGCACCCCCTTGCCTAGTCTGGAGGAAGGTGTCGAGCAGACATTCCCGCTCATGCACCAGCAAGACGAGCTAAGCAGCCTCACCAATCCCGATGCGATTGAGGCGTCGGTTTCACACAGCGCCATGGGCCGCATTGAGCGCCCGGGCCCAGTGCGCCGCGCCCGAAGTGCCACCATGATGGAGCTTGGGCCATATCCGCAAAAGTCTCACTCGTGTCCAATCCCGTCTTGTGGCCGTCTCTTCAAGAGGTTAGAGCATTTGAAACGGTAAGTTTTATCTTTTTTTCACCCCGGGTGCTGCTATTTATGGGCGTTGCGCCCTGGTGCCATGTGATTGGCCGGGCCATCTTCTTGTTACCGCCGGAGCTAACGCAACTCGGGCGGCTAGGCACGTGAGGACCCATACTCAAGAGCGGCCATACCCTTGCCCGTACTGCAACAAGGCCTTTTCGCGGTCCGACAACCTTGCTCAGTTAGTTACCCTTTTTCCTGTTAGGATCTCTGTTCTAATTTTACCCTCTTAGGCACCGGCGCACCCATGAAACCCAGCAGGACGGCCAGAATGGCAACCAGCCACTGAGCGATGACGACCTTGACTCCGAGGAGAAAGAGTATGGCTCTCTTGAAAATGATTCGCCAGACTCGGATGCCAACCAATTTGTCCATCCCAGTGTTGTCAGTATGCCCTCAGTGGCACCCATGTCCACACCTACTGCTATCACAATGCATAACTCTATGCCGAGCATGATTGCTCCACATATGATAGCCTCGCAGTATCTACAACAGCAAATTTGAGACAATTCTCGAATATAGCTGCCCTCCTATATATCATTGTTGACTCTACAAACCGCATCGAACATTTCACAGATTTGGTGCAAATACCTACACATTGTTTCGGTCGGGAGTGTAAAACATACCTGCACTCACTGTACCCTATTCCTCCAGCGTTGCTTGACTAAGTTAGTGATTGACGTCGACGCGGTTATGTCTTGTCACGCATACATGAACTTTCTTTCTTTCCTGTTTCTTTTTATTTGCAGCCGTTTCCTTTTTCAAGGAAATATTTGCTCAGCTACGATACTCCGATTTTGCTGCTTGGTCGATTTCAATCACACTTGCGATTATCATCTAACATTTATTTGTTCAAGTTATTTATGTTATTTGTTTTACTGCTTCCCTTTGCTCTATTTGGAAGGGTCATGGAAGGTCCGGAACCTCTATCCTTAACATAGCTGGGCCGGGAATTGTATGACTGGGAAGGATTGTTTCGTGTGTATACTGGTGTGGATTTCAGAGTGGATGGATGTCCAGTCTCGTTTGTTGTGGTTAGCTTTGCAAAGCGAAGTTTTACACTATATAGATTTCATTACTGAAGTTAATAAAAGCAATATCAAACAGGATTTCGACGTTGTCGAGTGCATAATTACCTTGAATCAAGAATGAGTGGCTGCCTGAGGCTAGATATCACGTGGCGATGATACCCGATTTTGGTTAGCGGGTAATTAATACATGTGACGTCGCTCCTGAGGCTGATCCTAAGCACATCTGTTACATGCATGCATCCTTGTCAACATTGAAATTATTGAAACTGTGGAGTATCACAGAAATATTTACAGTCGTCTTTCTCTCTGAATTATTGGCTGGCCAGAATTACATTCCAGAAGAGAACAAAGGGCAGGAATGCCAGCGTTCACCTAATTATCCTTATCCTCTGGACGACGGAACCGCCAGCATTGAATACAGCAACTCGGTCCGGAAACGGATAGTAGTTGATCTCGATGCCGAATACGCATGGCAACAATGAGACTGACGAGCAGGCACCGCTTGTATCGCCTGTGAAACCGAACGATGCGCTTGAGTCGAGGGATGACGAAGAGCGTGCATCTGCTTCGGGATATTCCCACTATCATCACCAACACGAACATGAACATGCAACTATGGATCAATCGTCGAAAAGCACGTTATATCTAATTTTGCTAACTCTGAGTATAGGCGGGTGAGTTTCTTTTCTTTTTTTTCTCTCTTTGCATAAATACTTATGTTACGAAATGTAGTTTGCAAGTTGTGTGGTCGGTTGAGCTTTCCAATGGATCGGTAAGAAGAATCCGAATTGCCAAAGTATGAAATCGTAAAAAGCTCTGACTTTGTTTCATAGCCATATTTACTCTCACTCGGCATGAGCAAGGCCCTGCTTGCCTTTGTATGGGTTGCTGGCCCTCTGACCGGAGCCCTCGTACAGCCTTATATCGGCATCCGAAGTGATAATTGCCGGATTTCATGGGGGCGACGAAAACCATTTATGATTTTTGGGGGGCTGGCTACTATTGCGGCTTTGCTACTGTTGGCATGGATCCGTGAGATCACTGCTGGTTTTCTTGGGATCTTTGGCGCGGCCGAGAAGTCGCAGGGCGTGCACATTACTACGCTGGTTCTGGCGACGGTTTTGATGTATTGTTTGGACTTTGCTATTAATACAGGTATGTTTGTTTTGAGAGAGAGAAATATGTCTGGCGTCTGACTGTGGTATAGTCCAAGCTGGTATTAGGGCGTTCATTGTCGACAATGCCCCAGCACACCAACAGGAAGCAGCGAATGCGTGGGCGAGTCGCCTGACGGGAGTCGGTAACATTATAGGATATATCCTCGGGTATATGGATTTGCCAAAGACGTTTCCGTTTCTGGGAAACACCCAATTCAAGGTCCTATGCGTCATCTCGACCTCCTCCCTGGCTATCACGTTGTTGATTAGCTGTCTCTATATCAAAGAGCGGGATCCGCGCCGGAACCCGCCACCATCATCTGGTAATCCAGGTCTGCTTACTTTTTTCAAACAAGTCATAAAATCTGCTCGCTTGCTGCCGCCGCAGATCCGCAAAGTGTGTGAGGTGCAGCTTGCCGCTTGGATTGGATGGTTTCCGTTTTTGTTTTACTCGACAACGTATATCGGCCAGTTATACGTCAACCCGATCTTCGAGGAGCATCCTAATCTACCCGAGACGGAGATTGACAGGGTATGGGAGGACGCGACGAGGATCGGCACGTTTGCGCTTCTGATTAATGCGATTATCACGCTTGCGTCGAATATCATTCTGCCGGTGTTGACTGTTCCGTCGTATGGACGAGTTCGTGCTGCTCCGGTTAATGGCCACTCCCAAAGAGGAGATTCGTTAGATGAGGAGAACGAGGGAACTACATCAGAACCTCTGTTGGAAGGCCGCCATGCAATCATCACCAGATCTGAAAATGATGACGACGAGAAACCAAACATCATGACAAAATTCCGCATCCCGGGACTCACGCTGCGTCGTACTTGGCTGCTGTCTCATTTACTCTTTGCGCTGTGCATGTTGAGCACGTTTTTTATTACCTCGACTCAAGTAGCCACGGTGGTTTTGGGGGTGGTTGGTGTTTCCTGGGCCGTCACGCTCTGGGCCCCCTTTGCTCTGATCTCTGCTGAAGTCGCGCAAAGCGCCGCCACGCGACAATTATCCCGTCTCCAGCCTGACGGAGCACCTCGGCTCCACGAAGACCACGACGACGACGAAGACGAAGATATCGAGTCCGCGGCCCGGAAAGTCGAGCCTGACCGGCCAACTGACCAAGCCGGCATCGTGCTCGGTCTACATAATGTCGCCATCTGCTTGCCACAGTTTATCTCGACACTTGTGAGTAGCCTGATTTTCAAGGCGCTGCAAAAACCGCGCGGCGAGCCCTGGGACGATAGCGTGGGCTGGGTCATGCGGTTTGGAGGCGCGGCTGCTTTGGTTGCAGCATATTTGACAACGACGCTTGAAGAGAAGGGGTTGTCTTTGAGGTCGTAGTTAGCTATAGCTAGGATTATGCGTGTATGGATAAGAGGTAGTCTTACAGCAGGCGTTTGCGTGTACATAAAATAACGTTCATTAGCAATTAATTCGTAGCATGAGAAGTGCATGGATATTGAATATAGCAATATGAAACAATCGTCATTAATTATATTGATTCTATTTACTGTCAATAACTGCGTAGTATATCTCTTTATTTAGGTCGTCGCAAGGCTGCACCGTAAATGGCCCCACGCCGACACCCGACCAACCAATCAAACCACAGTGAAACACGGGCTGGCAACTTCGCCGCAGGGAAAGGGCCAGATAATAGTCAGCATAGCATATAAACCAGCTCCAACAGCAAACATCCCACAAGGAAAACCGACAATACCTTGTTTCGTACGATCATTTACGGCGCCGAGTTTCTGCTTCTTCTTCTCTGTTCAGGGGGATTATGTGCGGTATCGCTCTACGTTGCGAGCGTCTCTTCGTCGCGGAGATCGTTTGATCGCGGAACGTGGTTATCACTCACTCTCTACTTTACTACGTACTTTGCTTTTTGCGCCTCGAGTTATTTTGAACACCAAAACGAACAAACAGATTGACCATGGCGGCTAATCTCGCCTTTGAAGTGGCGGGCGATCTGCTGCGTATGTTGTTCCCGCGCTGCCTGGTTTTGGTTTCTGATGGACTGACTGACTGGTTTCGAATAGGCAGGGCAACGGACGACACTGACCCTGAAGATGGTACGTTTTCGCCTCCTATTTCATGATGTCATCGACGCAATCTGAAGAGTTTCGCTGATAATTTTTTCCTGCCAGGACCTGAACAACCCGAAAAGAAGGAGTTTTTCAGCTCTTGGGCGCTGTTCATTCTGATCATGCTCTTGATCTGTGCGCTCTTTACTAGTTATATCCTCCAGCAGAGGAAAATTCAAGCTGTGCATGAAACGGTGCTGTCTATTTTTGCGGGTGAGTGGGAGATGCAGTTGGCGATGTCTTACAAGGGTTCGGTTCTGATGTGATTAGGGATGTTTGTTGGTCTGATTCTTCGATTGAGCCCGGCGTCGCCGATTCAGGAAAGCGTTACGTTTGACTACCAGTTCTTTTTCAATTTGCTGCTTCCGCCGATTATTCTCGCCTCGGGGTATGAACTACACCAGGTAAGTCTGATACTGGGTTGTTGAGTTTCTTGATTTGTAGCTGACACGCTTTACTGCTAGGCCAACTTTTTCCGCAACATCGGCACGATTCTCACCTTTGCTTTCGCCGGTACTTTTATCTCTGCCATCGTCCTCGGTCTGATCTTGTACCTGTGGACGCGCATCCCGCTCGACGGGCTGAACATTTCTCTTGTCGAAGCCATTTCCGTCGGCGCAACACTCTCAGCCACCGATCCCGTCACAATCCTCGCGATTTTCAATCTGTACAAGGTCGAGCCAAAACTATACACGATTATCTTTGGAGAATCGATCCTGAATGATGCAGTTGCCATTGTGCTGTTCGACACGGCGCAAAAATATGCCGAAAATGACGCGGCCAAGCTCACCGTGCTCAACCTGTTTGAGGCTATCGGCCTGTTCTTGCTCGTGTTTTTTGGTAGTATGGTGGTTGGTATTATCATTGGCATTGCAACGGCGCTGGGTTTGAAGTATACGCATGTGCGACGCATGCCGAAGATTGAGAGTTGTCTTATTGTCCTGATTGCATACGCCAGCTACTTCTTTTCCAATGGAGTGTATCTTTCTGGTGAGTTTCAATTGCACCAGCAAAAAAAGAAAGACGGTAACTAACTAACAGAACAGGCATTGTGTCGCTGCTGTTTTGCGGAATTACGCTCAAGCATTATGCGTATTACAACATGTCACGACGCACACAACTCACTACCAAATATCTGTTTCAGGTCATGTCGCAACTGAGCGAAAACTTTATCTTTATCTACCTGGGCCTCGACCTCTTCGTCGAGAGGAACCTCCAATTCAAGCCGCTCTTTATCATCGTCGCAGTTCTCGGGATTTGTTTCGCGCGGTATTTGTCGGTTTTCCCACTGTCCAAGGCGGTCAATTGGTTCATTCGGTACCGGGCACGACGCCGCGGCAAGGATGTCGCCGACGAGCTGCCCTTTTCATACCAGGCTATGCTGTTCTGGGCGGGCCTTCGTGGAGCTGTCGGAGTTGCGTTGGCTGCTGGGATTTCCGGTGTCAATGCCCCGGCACTGCGAGCAACGGTGCTCGTTGTGGTTGTGTTGACGGTGATTATTTTTGGAGGCACCACTGCACGAATGCTGGAAATCCTTGGGATTCGCACGGGAGTCGTGGAAGAAGTCGAGTCGGACGACGAGTTCGACATTGAAGTGACCCATGGAGGCACCTACTACAAGCGCGCCAACAACACCGGGATCGGCTACACACCGCGTCGCGGTGACTCGACGATCCCGCTGGATAATGTCAATGGCCGTCCCGGCCTAGAACCCCACGACAGCTACTCCAGCGGCAACAATCGCCGTCCCAGTCCTCCGTCTCGCTCGCGGAGCTCACGCAGGGGCACCCTGTTCAACTCCAAAGATCGCCGCGACCAGTCATCGACACAAAACCTGTTGGGCGTGGCGGGGGCTAGAGCCGCCGCCAGCCGAAGCGAGAGCGACATTGGCAGCGACGAAGACATTACCCACTCGCACCAGCACCGGTCCAGCGTGACTGTCGACCATCCCGACGAGTTTGAGCTGGATATCGACTCGGCCTCGGACGACGACTTGCCGCCCGCTGCGCCATCCACATCGCGCCTCCGCCGCTCCCCGTCGCAGCCGCAAAACAATGTTCCCTCTTCATCGTCACTCAGCGTCTCGCCTGCTGGCCGTACGGCTGTCGAGCCCGCCGCCACATCTTCGCACCACCGCGAACCCATCACGGCGCGAAACGCCCTGCGTGAGCTGTTCTCGGGCGGTCCGACGGGCGACCATGCTGAATGGTTCCGGCAGTTGGACGAGGACTTTATCAAGCCGACCCTTCTGCTTGATCAGTCGAACCACAAGGGTCCTGGAGCCGTGTAATATAGTATTTTTTTTTTTCCGTATTCAAACACTTCTTTTTTCCCCTTCCTTTTATCGGTCTTCACGACAAATGAAAGAGGAAGGGAATTCTTTCAATTGAGAATGAGTAGATCTCATTTTTATATTTCTGTGTAAAGATTTTTTGCTTGTCTTTGGGGGAATTCGTTGTGGGTGATTCTGTTCTGTTTGATGGTGCATTGGGGTTTGGTGTTTACTTGATTATATGTATTATGAGTATCGATCAATCAATCAATAGAGATAAATCTCTTGATTCTAGTACACATATAATTTGTATACGGGGTGAATGGTGCTCTGTGGGTCTTTACGATATAATGCAAGTCTGATTCGTTGGGGGCGTTGGGGGCGTTGCTGTATGTGGGATAGCGTATTACATTTATATAGTATTATAGTAATATCCTCTCTTCAATCCTCTCTTTCTTATTCTTGCTGGATGGATCACTCGGTATAAAAACAAGCGTTCCGGCTGAAATCTCATATCATTGAGATTATTTGATACGGCATGATGTAGAGGGACGGTTCGGAATCTTGAAACTGAAACTCGTGTGATATGATCCGGATGGCTGTGGTGTTTTGTTGCGGACGGAACAATGAAACACGATAAGACGGGAAAACACGCAAAACTCCACTTGGCTGCGTAGCTGTATATGGTGTATTGATTAGTACGTGCTTCGTACGTAGCATGATGTATCATAGTATCGAATCTTTTAGAGGAATGACGAGCGGCGGGCAGACGAGACTAGCGCGAATGCGTGCCGGCGCCGGGGACGGATCACGATGGTACGGTACGAGGCTGTAACAAAACGGCATACCTATATGTACTCTGTAGTGTGTGTGCTGTATATCTGCAATCAATGGTATTTCATAAAAACTCGGGATAGCAAATTAGAAGGGACAGATGTATGTTTATACTTATTATTTCGTATTTGCGAATCATTCTTATAAAATTTGTATCGGCCATCCGGTAATACCGTTACATGCGCATCGACGATTCACGCGGCGACAAACTCCAACGGTCCGGGAAGGGAGGCTTTCCTTGTGCCATTTTTCTTGCATAAGGGGGAAAAGATAGGAACCAAAAAAATACCAACGAGAGAGCAAATTCACCCAGGCTGGGCAACAAACGCTTTCCCAGCTCTTTTTTTCTTCTCTCATCTTTCTGTCTTTGCTTCCCCATCAAACCATAGATAACCACGTAATAACGTCAAGACTGCCGAATCCCGCGTCGCTAGTTGTTATTTCCTCTCTTTTTAAGCTGCCGCTAAATCTACCTACAAGATAGATACATACTGGAGGGAAATCCATTCAGGAAATCAAGACAAGCGGGCGTGCAGCGGAACCGGCAGGAATCACCGCAGCCGCTGACTACGGCTGGACGGAGACGCGCGCGCAAACATCTCTCGCTGGCCACGAGGATCTGGGAGCTGTGGCCGCACCCAAGCAAAACCTCCCTCCGGTCGAATCGCGAGAGAACAGCCAACCTTTTCCCTCTCTTTCTCTTTCTCTCTCATCCCTCCCTCCTCTCCACCCCCCATCCACATCAACTCTCGCTCCATCGCATTCCCTTTTTCAGTTGCATCGTTGCTTTGATTTAGGTATTATATTATCCATCCGATTTTCCATGGCTTGCTGTGGAAATTACCACGACGACGGCTTGCTTTGTTAACAACCACCGCTGACTTGGCAGACTCAGACTTTTCCTCCCACGGAATCCATGGCTCGCACCTATCGTCTTCGCTAATTGTGCATAATTTACCCCATCGTTCTGCGAGCGCATCTTCCATCCCTGTTCACAGCTCGTTGGCATCGCCATCATGTCGGGGGCTCCACCATACGGGCTGCGGTCTCCTTCATCGCAGCAGCCCAGCACTACCAACTACAACAGCAACCACCAATATTCGCCCCCGCCGAAAAACAACCACCCTTACTACGCCAACAGCGACCAGTATCAACCCCATCCCCCCGAAACCCCCCAGCCCTACGCATCGTCATATACCCAGAGTCCGCATTATAATCATGCTGCGAGCAGCTCCTCGCCGCATGCTACCACCCTTCCTCCCTTGAACGGCCATTCGGACGCGGCTCCATCATCATCATCCTCGGCCTATCCCGCCCAGCACCCTCCTAATTTCCAATTGCCGCGAGTTTCCTCAACTTCACAGCACGCCATGTCCGACACTCGCCCTTCCTCCTACGGGTCCTCATCACATTCGCACCCGCCGCCGCCTGCGGGCCATTTGCTGTCTCCCAAAAAGGAGCCCGACACATCTTATCATCGAGGGAACAGCTCGGGTTATTCTTCCCACTCGCCAGTGATGCGTCCTCCGTCGCCCAAGGAATCAGTAAGTCAATTTCCTCCCCTTGCCAATTCGAGAGGCTCAATCCCATGATATCTGGCCGTCTAACCAGCTGGAATAGAAACCTGCTCGCGCCGCCGACCCCATGTCCTTTGCCAGCATTCTTTCCGAACCTACCGAAGAGTCAGTACCGCGACGAGCTTCGCCGCCGCCGCCATCGCAGCCCGCCAGGCCTGAGGTTACCGCCCCGGTAACGCCCCTTCCACAATTGGAGAAGAGGCCCTCCCCGGAGAAGCGGCCGATAGTCGACCGCGATGGCGATGTTTTTATGCCGATGGGACGCGACATCATACACAAGGAAGTGCCTGTCGCAGTATCGCCCGCACCAAAACCGCCACGTCTGACGGAGAAAGATATGGAAGTGATCCAAACCTATGTTGCAGAAATTGACAGGGCGGAGAAGAGCGATGTTGAAGATGGCGGCTTTGAAGCCGAGTTTCACCTTTACATTGCGAAGAGCAAGAAGCGGGCAATGGACGCTGATGTAGTGGAATCCCAGAAGCGCAAGGTAAATTACCTACAGAACCTCAATACTTCTTCCAGAAGCTAATTTTTTACTGTGTAGCGCCGTCGCAACCACTTCCTCAACAAGTTGAGCGAGAATTTCGCGAGCGGTGCCGAAGCCGGCTCAGAGCGGTTCAGAATTGCCAACGAATCCGAAGCTATCGCAGAAGTCCACCGAAAAGAGATCCAAGACGAAAAAGAGCGAAAGAAGGATATGCAGCGAAAGCGCCGCCGTGAAAACACCGTCCGCCTGGAAACAGCCAAGAAACTCGAGGCAGAACGCAAGGCCAACCGCGCCGCAGACTCTGCCGAGAGAGAAAAGTTCTTGCGCGAGGCAGAAAAGGCCCAGAAGAAGATCAAGGGAGTCAAGAGGGCTCTTGAGAGAGGCAACCAGCCCGAGGAAATCAGCGAAGTCACGCCTCTGGCGCCTAACATGGAGGGTGGCACTACCAGTTCGTTCCACATCGGTAAAGGAAGCTCAGCATCTGCCAAGAGGAAAGCTGCTCGCGCTGCACAGTCTTCACGCCCGAAGAAATCAAAAGAGAAGAAACAGAGCGAAAAGGATGCTGCCGAAGCCGCGCATTTGGCGATGGAGCGAGAAGAGCTGATTGCAATCGCACCCAAGGAAGACCCCCGGAAAGATCTCTTGAGGAAAGAAGCCAAGGGTGCTCGCTCCAAGGAAGCGACGCCAGTTCCTGGCAACGCTTTCGAGACAAAGGGCTACAATCAGATATACGAGCAGATCTGGCGTGACATTGCGAGAAAGGACATTCCCAAGGTTTACCGTACCAAGACCGTTTCGCTTTCGACCAGGCAAGAAAATCTTCGCAAAACTGCACAGCTTGCCAGCAAGCAGTCTCGCAAGTGGCAGGAACGCACCAACAAGAGCATGAAGGATACGCAGGCTCGGGCAAAGCGTACCATGCGTGAAATGATGTCCTTTTGGAAGCGCAACGAGCGTGAAGAGCGAGACTTGCGCCGTATGGCGGAGAAACAGGAGCTCGAGATGGCGAAGAAAGCCGAAGCAGACCGCGAAGCTAATCGTCAGAAGCGGAAGCTCAACTTCCTTATCTCTCAGACTGAGCTGTACTCTCACTTTATCGGGCGCAAGATCAAGACGGACGAAGTTGAAGCCACCGGCGATGCATCTGTTGCAGCCACTGGAGAAACAGTGCGGCCGGGCAAACCAGGGGCACATGCCGTCGACCTTCCTGACAGTGTCGCGGACCCAGATGCCAAAGTTACCGCTTTTGAAGATCTGGACTTTGACGCCGAGGACGAGACGGCGCTGCGTAAAGCGGCCATGGCCAATGCCCAAAATGCCGTTGAGGAAGCGCAAGCCCGTGCTCGTGCCTTTAACAACCAAGATGACCCGATGGCAGCGCTTGATGAAGGGGAAATGAACTTTCAGAACCCGACAAGTTTGGGCGACATTCAAATCTCACAGCCGAATATGCTTACGGCTCAACTAAAGGAGTACCAACTCAAGGGTCTTAACTGGCTGGTCAACCTGTACGAGCAGGGTATCAACGGTATCCTGGCAGATGAAATGGGTCTTGGAAAGACGGTTCAGTCTATCTCTGTCATGGCATATCTCGCTGAGATCCACAACATCTGGGGTCCATTCTTGGTCATTGCTCCTGCATCTACGCTGCACAACTGGCAGCAGGAAATTGCCAAGTTTGTGCCTGATATCAAAGTGCTTCCGTACTGGGGCTCTGCCAAGGATCGTAAAATTCTTCGGAAATTCTGGGATCGTAAGCACTTGACATACACCAAGGAGTCGGAGTTTCATGTTTTGGTCACGTCTTATCAACTGGTTGTTCTGGATGCTCAGTACTTTCAAAAGGTTAAATGGCAGTACATGATTCTCGACGAAGCCCAGGCTATCAAGTCGTCACAGAGTTCACGATGGAAGAATCTTTTAGGGTTTCACTGCCGAAATCGACTCTTGTTGACCGGTACTCCGATTCAAAACAACATGCAGGAGTTGTGGGCGCTTCTGCACTTTATCATGCCTACATTATTTGACTCTCATGACGAGTTTAGCGAGTGGTTCTCAAAGGATATCGAGTCTCACGCTCAAAGCAACACAAAACTTAATGAAGACCAGCTACGACGTCTTCACATGATTCTCAAACCATTTATGCTGCGTCGTGTTAAGAAGCATGTCCAGCAGGAGTTGGGCGACAAGGTCGAAAAGGATGTCTTTTGCGATCTTACTTACCGTCAACGGGCCTACTATAGCAACCTCAGGAACCGCGTCAGCATCATTGATCTTATCGAAAAAGCAGCAGTAGGCGACGAGGCGGACAGCGCTACATTGATGAACTTGGTCATGCAGTTCCGAAAAGTCTGCAACCACCCTGACCTGTTTGAACGCGCTGAAACGTGGTCTCCATTCAGTATGGTGCATTTTGCAGAGACCGGGTCTTTTCTCCGTGAAGGGCAGAATGTGGATGTTCGGTATTCGACGCGCAATATTATTGAATACGACCTCCCGCGTCTCTTGTGTAGCGATGCCGGACGCCTTGATGTCCCAGGCCCGAACAACGACAAAGTCGGGTTCCAGAACAAGTATCTCTCGCACCTCATGAACATTTGGACTCCGGAAAACATCAAACAAAGTATCAGCGAGGACAAGGCCTTTTCTTTCCTTCGGTTTGTTGATACTTCTCCTGGCGATGCCTACGAAGCTTCCCACATTGGACTTTTCGAGCGTTCTCTTCGTCGCCGCGGGGTGCCGAATCGACTTTCGCGGATAAACGTGGTTTATGAGAAGAGTGAAGGAGACGACCCAGACCTGGTTCTTCCGCATTCTCTCTTCAATGTGACGGAGCGAGTTGATAACAGCGCTCTGTATGCGTCGACCAATGAAGGGTATATGCAAGACCTGTTGAATGTATCACAAACGGCCTTTAAGAATGAAGGGCTTGGATCAATTGAGCCTGCAGCTCGCCCTGTTGCTGCCGCGCCGCCAATTGCCATATCATGCTCTGGTCAGACTGCTCTACGGGAATCACAAGACATCTTATTCAATGTCGCTGCTCGTCAGGCGCTGTATGGCTTCCACAGCCGACAACTCGATGAACAAATTGTTGAAAAGAGGCTTGATCCCACACCTTACTCGCATCCAGCGATGTTGCCTGAGCCGATTTCCTCCAAGGGCCGCTATACAAAGATTGAAATACCGTCCATGGGACGCTTCGTGACCGACTCTGGAAAACTGGCCAAGTTGGACGAGCTTCTTCGTGAGCTGAAGAATGGCGGGCACCGTGTGCTCTTGTACTTCCAGATGACTCGCATGATCGATCTGATGGAAGAGTACCTGACGTATCGCAACTACAAATACTGCCGTCTCGATGGAAGCACCAAACTGGAGGACCGTCGGGACACTGTTGCAGATTTCCAACACCGGCCAGACATCTTCGTGTTCTTGCTTTCGACCCGTGCCGGTGGTCTCGGTATTAACCTGACGGCGGCCGACACGGTGATTTTCTACGACTCGGACTGGAATCCTACCATTGATTCCCAGGCCATGGACCGAGCGCATCGTCTCGGACAAACGCGACAGGTCACAGTTTACCGTCTTATCACGAGGGGTACCATCGAGGAACGGATTCGCAAGCGTGCTCTACAAAAGGAAGAAGTGCAGCGTGTGGTCATTTCCGGAGGAGCGGCCGGTGGTGTGGACTTTAATACTCGCCATCGCGAGAACCGCACCAAGGACATTGCCATGTGGCTCGCGGACGACGAGCAGGCCGAGATGTTGGAGCAAAAGGAGCGAGAAGCGATGGAACGTGGGGAAGACCTCGCTGTGAAGAAGGGCAAAAAGGCCCAGCCCAAGAAGAAGAAAGATCTTACGCTGGACGATATGTATCACGAAGGTGAGATTTTTTTTTTTTTTGTTGTTTGTTTTCTGAATCAATCTAATCAATTACCACAGGCGAAGGTCACTTTGACGATGCCAGTGCGAAGCCGTCTGGGACCGCCACCCCAGTTGAGCCTCCAGCAGCAATCCCCTCGCCGACTCAGTCGAAGAAGCGTGGGCGTGGCCCTGGCAAAGGCACGTCCAAACGGGCCAAGACGACCAAAGAGCGTCTGCGACTGATTGACGGGGACCACGATGCAGAAGAGTGAAAGAACAACATTCTTCCTCTATGCTTTTTTTGCATTTACTTTTTATATTTCCCATGGCGCATACGATGCTTTATTTTGTGTGATACAGATGGCAGGAGAAGCATAGATTTCTCGGGCTTCAGCAGTTTGATAATTTGGTGGAGGCTAGACTTGGAGTTTTGTTTGTTGCAGCATTCTGTATTTTCTACTTCTACTTCTACTTTCTACTTGCTCCTTTTTTGTGTGTTTCTTCGTGTTGACTTTCTGGGCTCCTGTGTTCACCGCAAAAGAGATTTGTTTTGGACTGTGCTGCTTCTGTGGATGAGGTATATGTTTTGAGGATTCCGGTTCGCTTTGTATCATTAGTTAATAGTTGCATGTATGCTATTGAGCCTGCTTGGCTATTCTTCATCGCTTCATATTACTTATTACTTATTGGTGGTGAGACTCCGCTGACTATAGGCCGGCCGTGATTGGGCGCGCAGCCCTCCCTCCGATCGGCGACAGTTCCGCGACCTCGGTTTCGGCCCTCTCGGATCCCCTCATTTTTGTTGCATTTCGCCACCCCGTAAAGTTTTTACGGCAGTTTGCCTAGGCAAGGGATTAGGGCGTAAGAGGAATGGAATTGACCGTTTGAGTAACTGTCACGGTTGGAGTAATTGTCGGCGTTTGATTTGTAGGCTATGGCACCGACAGCCGGTGTGGAAAAAGCGAGAAAAAAAGGCTAATGACGCCCCACACCGGGGAATACGGTGAATACGCTTATTACGCACTGCCAGTCTAGAGTCTGAACCACTTACTTCTGCGTCTTTCCTTCCTCCACCCTTCACCCCCTCCCCCCCGACTCACCACTCGCTTCGGTCAAATCACCACGGTGGTCTGGAATTGGGTGATTTTCGATATATCCAACAAAGAACAACAACAACGAAACAACAAGAAAGAAATTGCATCGCAGCAATGGAGTCGCTTCTCAACCAGTCCCGCGCCATGTGCCCGTTCCTCAAGCACACCTCGCCCGCCGCCCTGCGCTCCATGTCCATGACAACCGTAGCAACAGCCCGCCCCAGTGCTGGGCCTCGCGGCGGCACCATGTCGAACCTGCAGGTGATTGCGCGCCGCTGCCCCGTCATGAGCAAGGCGCTCGCCGTGCAGAGCTCCCGTCTGGCTGCCTCCAAGCGCTTTACCGCGGCCTTGAGCGTGAGCGTCGCTCGTCATGGCGTGGATGCCACCAAGGCCGGCCGCTGTCCGAGGTCTTTGCATACGACTGCGGGTAATGGGGCGAGCGTGGAGGTTGGTGCGTATGAGAGGAATGATAAGCGTACGTTACCCCTTTGTGTGTGTTCAGTGTGTTCCTGTATGTGTGTGTACTAACAGACACAGTTCGTCCGAACCTGCCCGTGAAACCAGTACGAAATACAACCACCAGCCAGCTTGATCCCCTTCTCACCCGTCCCCGTCCCGACGCCCCCGCGGCGTCCACGTTTGACTACGAGGGATTCTACAAGAACGAGCTCGACAAAAAACACAAGGACAAGTCGTACCGCTACTTCAACAACATCAACCGCCTCGCCAAGGAATTCCCGTGCGCTCACATGGCAGAACCCGAGGAAAAAGTGGCCGTCTGGTGCTCCAACGACTATCTCGGCATGGGCCGCAATCGGCAGGTCTTGCAGCAAATGCACGAGACTCTGGAAAATTACGGGGCTGGTGCTGGAGGCACCCGCAATATCTCGGGCCATAACAAGCATGCCGTGAAGTTGGAAAAGACGTTGGCCAAATTGCATAGCAAGGAGTCAGCTCTAGTCTTTACTTCGTGCTATGTGGCCAATGACGCCACCCTGGCGACCCTGGGGAGCAAATTACCGGACTGTGTGATTCTCTCGGATAGTTTGAACCATGCGTCTATGATTCAGGGAATTAGACATTCTGGTGCCAAAAAGATGGTGTTTAAGCACAACGACATGACTGATCTTGAAGAAAAGCTGGATTCCTTGCCCCCTCACATCCCCAAAATTATTGCATTTGAGTCTGTGTACAGCATGTGCGGATCTATCGCTCCCATTGAGAAGATTTGTGATCTGGCCGACAAATACGGCGCACTGACTTTCTTGGACGAAGTGCATGCTGTAGGCATGTACGGTCCGCACGGTGCGGGCGTAGCCGAGCATCTCGACTACGATGTGTATGCTTCCCAAGACACCGACGCCCCACAAAGCACCAAAGGAACAGTGATGGATCGAATCGACATCATCACTGGCACTTTGGGCAAAGCGTATGGGTGTGTGGGCGGTTACATTGCCGGCTCGGCCAAGATGGTCGACACCATCCGGTCTTTGGCTCCTGGATTCATCTTCACCACCTCATTGCCTCCTGCCGTCATGGCCGGTGCAAACACCGCAATCGAGTACCAATCCGAGTACCAGCGCGACCGCGTTTTGCAGCAGCTCCACACCATGGCCGTCAAGGACGCGTTCAAGGACAAGAACATCCCCGTCATCCCCAACCCATCCCACATTGTCCCTCTTCTCGTCGGCGACGCCGAACTCGCCAAAAGGGCCTCGGATATGTTGTTGGAAGATCACGGCATCTACGTCCAGGCTATCAACTACCCCACCGTGCCCCGCGGCGAAGAGCGTTTACGCATCACCCCGACCCCCGGCCACGTCAAAGCCTACCGCGACCATCTTGTCGAGGCTGTCGACAGTGTCTGGACCAAGCTCGGCTTGAAGCGCACCAGCGAGTGGAAATCCCAGGGCGGATTTGTCGGCGTGGGCGTCGACGGCGCCGAGGCCGAGAACCTGCCTATCTGGCAGCCTGAGCAGCTAGGCCGCCGCAAAAATGAGTCTGTTGAGGATGCTGTCACTCGCGAGTTTGAGCAACTGGCTCGCGAGGAGCAGCAGTTAGCGACTGTTCAGCGCATGCAGACTGGTGGTCACCACGCTGCTGCTGCTGCTCCGCCCATGGGAACTCCCATTGGAGTTGCCGCATAATCTCTTATCAAAAATTAACTCTACAAAACATTTTGGTATTTTCTCGACTGCACAACATAACACCTCACACTCATTTTCGTTGCCTGATATTTGAGAGAAAAATATCTAAATATCTGCTATGGTCGATAGTTTTTGCTCTTTGATTCTTCGATTCTTTCCAGCACCGCCCAGTCAGCCTCTTGGGGGGTTTGGTGGGTTGGTGCTGGTCATGGGTATAGTTTATATACTACATACATTCATCAATTGTATACGCCGTCAGCCTCATGTAGGGCTTCGTTGAACACATCCATATTCGTCTTTTTCCCTGGTAAAACTAGCAGTTATTAGCAGCTGTAGATTGCCTGCGTCGGAAGGGGTAGTCTTTTTTTTGGGCTCCTATAGTACGAATTGAGTCTTGTGCCCTTTGGCCGAAGTCACGTGCTTCTATAGATCCAGTGATTCACCACCAACCTCATTGCATTCGTATAGAGGCTTTACATCAACAAACTCCCCTAGTCCACTAGATCAGGATTGAACGAGTAGAATAATTTGCATGAATCGAGGAATACACTGCAGAAACAAAGAAAGTGGATTCCTATCAGCTATTTTTTAGAAGTAGGGTAACAACAAGTCTATACCACTGAAATTGATTGTACAAGCAAACCCCCTCGGGTTACAGCATCCCATAAGGGGTTTTCCGACAAATGTCGTATTTTACACTTTTTTCACCTTTGCCCACAACATCGCTATCCATAATAGAACGCGCAATTTTGATTCGTTCGTTCTTTCACCGCTTGATATATCCGAAAATATACGAGTATGTGTAAGAGCATTCCTGAATTTCCAATCGGGCTTCATGTTAGAAAGAAGTTCTCAGTAATCACAAGCTCTTATTACAGTCTTCTCGGCTTTTGATACTAAAAAATCTATTTGTTGGTTTAAATACCGCATCACGAAGCACAGCGCCTAGTAATCCTTTACGCGAAGAAGCGGCAGTAGACAAATTGCATGTCACTCAAAGAGGCTAAGATGGTGACCATCAAGTATATGATAAGAGAGATGCAAGTCCTAATGGACCGTCATTGATTGAACCGAGAGATCAATTCCTCAAAACGCAAATATTTTTCTTGCCGGCTTATTACATTATGCTGGACAATGATGGGATGGTTTTCCTCTTCTTTCAGATCACTCAATTAACCCCAAGAGCCCATTGGTCGGGTATCACTTACCAACAAAGGAGGGGGGCCTGAAGAGGTTACCCTCCCCTCAGTTCCTGCAGTACTTGTCACCAGTCAATTTTCTCCTTCACTTTCAGAAGTTGTCATTCAAGTTGCTTTCTATCCATCTAGACATCATGGGTTCAGGGGAGGCTATTTCGATTCCCATAGTGGACATCTCTTCCTTCACCTCCAGCGAGGCAAACAATCTCGACTCACAAAAGCAAGCGGCCAACAATCTTGCAGAAAAGCTACATGGTAACGGGTATGTAGGCATCGTCGGCCATGGTGTCCCTCCAGAACTGCTCCAAGAGGCCTTTCAGATATCCAAGACGTTGTTCGACCTCCCTTACGAGGACAAGATGAAAGCACCTCACCCAGATGGCACTGTTCCCCATCGTGGTTACTCTGCTATTGGCAGAGAAAAGGGATATGCGAAGACCGCTCACGAAGCAGGAAAGGATGCTACGCAGGATATGGAGCTGAGTCTGACAGATTACAAAGTTCGGTGTTTCTCCTCTAATCCTGCAATATTTGGTTTACTTGTTCTAAACTTTTTTATCAGGAGAGCTACGAAATTGGCAGTGATGAAAATCTCGTTCAATACAACATCTGGCTTCCCGATGAGGTTTTTCCAGGATTCCGATCCTCCACAACCCATCTATTCTGGGAGTTGAACAAAACGACAAAGGCAATTCTCAATGCCCTGATCATGAGTCTAAATCTTACAGAGAAGGAAGCTGAAGCAATTCATGCACTACATACCGGCCATGACAACCAGCTTCGATTGCTTCACTATCCCTCTATATCCAGCGAGATGCTCGACAATGAAAAGCACATTGGTCGCCTTGGGGTTCATACCGATTGGAGGTCAGTAGTCTTCTATTGGTGAAAGTATCAGCGAAATGGGCTAACTTCAAGAGCAGCACATTTACTCTTCTCTTCCAAGATACCCATGGAGGTTTAGAATTCCAAAACTGTCAAACCGGTGACTTTGTTCCGGCAACACCAAGAGATGGGGTAGTATACATGAATATCGGAGACATGTTCCAACGAATTTCCAATGGTAAACGAACTGTCTTATCCTTTTCTGCTTTTCCGACACAACACTAACGGTTAAATCAGGCTTCTATCCTTCTGCATTGCATCGTGTGGTCATTCCAGACAAAGACGGCGGCCAGCAAATCTCAGCTCGGTACTCAATCCCATATTTTTTGGTGCCTACGGCAGATAGGGTCATTGAGCCTCAGCCTTCTCTGGTCGCAAAGCACGGAAAACAGGTGTACAAACCGGTGACTTTTACTTCCTATTCTGAAGAAATGTTTCAGCTCACGCAGATTCGTGAATGAGGTATTTTTGACTTGAAACGGCAGTCGGGAATTTTCGAGTGGTATCTCTTACGATTTGTTGAGCTTCACTTGGCAGTTGTAGCTAAATTCCCACACTGTCCTCCTGCTTTCAATCTCAATTCTCCTATCATTCTTTCGTAGTGGTTGCAATTCCAGATCAACATCCTCTGTTGGCACCACTCCACCTTTTGATGGCATGGACTCTAGAGGTAGAGAAAGGTCGGTTTGAACTCGGTTTTGACGACATATATATCACTGTAAAATGACGGCCACAGACCCTTACAGATCATATTTCACTTGCTTTCAGTATGCCGCGGCTCTGAAACCGTGTGATTTACGAAAAATCGTATAATGACACAAATTATTCTATCTAGTCCCAGGATTTCACTTATGAACTCGGTATCTACTAGAAACATAAACCCAATAATGCCGGTATTATGCCGAATGATTGTGTATCCCTTATCAGCGTACTCTGTAATGCAAACGACATGCTCGGCACTGTGTTCATGCAGGGGAAATCACATGGCACAGATCGAAAGCATGACCCGATCAAATGGCCCGGCTGGATCAGTCAGGTGTGGGCAGCATGGAGGAAGTTTATATAAACAAAGAGCTACATCTGAGGATAAAAAGGAGGAAAACACCAAATTAATAAAATAATATTGAAGAGTAAACAAGAAACAAGAAAAGACCGTGTCCCAAAGTACGTACGTCATGATAGTCACGTGACGCATCAGCCACACAGGCTACAGCCTGAGCTGCCGTCATCAAGCCGTTTCCGTTCCTATTTCTCCCACACAACGCTGATTACGACTCTGCAGCTGAACCTTCCGCTCCCATCCCCTCCAACTATACTGAATTATCATTCTCTGCCACTTTGAATAAATCGAAAGACAAAAAACTTACCAGAAATGGCCAGCTTTCAGGATCGTGCGCAGCACCAGATTGCGCAGCTCGACAAGGAGGTAAGATAAGCCAGCCCAGCCCGGCTAGTTGTCCTCATTTTGTTACATTTTTGTTATTTCATTATGTGCAGCTCGACGGATTTCCTCTATCTCGATCTCTGTCTATTCCCCATCACCTATGCCTTTTAAATCTCGAATTGATTGTGACAACCAACTAAACCAACTGTTCTGTTCGCAGCTCTCCAAGTACCCGCTCCTCAACAACCTCGAGCGCCAGACCTCGGTCCCCAAGGTCTACGCCATCCTGGGCGTCGTTGGAATCTATTTTTTCCTCGTCTTCTTCAACATTGCAGGCCAGTTCCTGGTTAACTTTGCTGGGTTCCTGATTCCGGGCTATTACTCGCTTCATGCGCTGTTTACTGCGGGTACCGCAGATGACACTCAGGTAAGAAGACATTCTTTTAAGTACAAGGGAATAGATGGCTAACTTGATGCAGTGGTTGACTGTAAGTTTCGACTTTCCGCGACAATATGATTTTATTATTTTTTCTGACAAGAAACAAAACAGTACTGGGTGGTTTATGCCTTCTTGACTGTCATTGAGAGCGCTCTTAACGCTGCCTACTGGTTCCGTAAGTGTTTCATTTGGGATTAACTGGAAAATGGCTCATGGTTGTAGCATTCTACTACATCTTCAAGTTTGTTCTCGTTCTCTGGATGTCGCTGCCCCAGTTCAAGTAAGTCGACCTGTGACAATTACACGTTGCAGACATCTAATCTAGTTATAGCGGCGCTCAAATCGTCTTCCACTCCTTCATCCAGCCATTGTTCGCCCGCTTCTTCACTGGTGGCTCGGTCTCGGGGAACTTGAAGGCCCAGGCTGAGGCGGCTTCCAAGTCGCAGTAAAAATGCCGCATGGGAGACTTTATTGAGGACCCAGGCAAATTCTTCATGCAACCCATCACGGTCCGTGATTGGTGGCATCAACGGGTTTTCTTCTGAGAATAATTCCTGCTCATGCTGCTGGTAATGAAAGCCTCACATCCATTTTTCTTGGATAGGAATATGTGAAGCGGGGTGTGTGTGAAGATTCATGGTATGAGTTTCATCATAGTGGATAGTGTTGTCTGAGATGCACAGGAACGCTTGTGTTGCAGCGTGTTTTTAATGTTGCGTATGATTTCTGGAAATGTTTGTTTGCCGTGTATGAATCTCGATTTTGTATGGATGTTTCAACACCGGTAGCATTACTGCTTAACGTATCTGTGACAATGACGTATGTTTTGTTGTTGCTCGGCATGTCTTTCAAGCTTCGTAAACATCGTACTCATACTGAATCTGCGTGTTCGCTCATGTGCTGGCTGTCTTGTTTTGATTCGGCGTGTTGAAAAGCTTATAGAGGATGACGGGTTTCCTAATAAAAACCGATGCGATTCCCCCAGCTGTCTGTTCGAGGGTTGAGCACAATGCGATATGGAAACGGGTTGGCATCGCTCGTCGTAATGGGTGGGATGTGTTCTTTATCTCTGTTGACGATGGTCAAGATTTTCAAAGCGGCTTTCTGGAGCATGTTTTCCATCGCCTTGCGAACTTTGGAGCGCTCTACCGTGGGTTAGTAAATTTGAATATCTTCCAACAGAGAGAGAGAAATACCCGACTCAGTCCGAGGCGTTGCGATTGTCACATCCAGAGTCCATATCTCCCAGCAAACCTCCTCTTCGCCCTTGCCGGTCAGCCCGCCGAACCAGGTGCCGGCTTTTTTCCGTTTCCGCTCAAAGAACTCGACGGCGATCCGGCCTCGCACGCCGTTGCCTCCGCTGTACGAGTTGGACGGAGTCGACAGGTGCTGGCGGATCAGCGAGTTTACGCGCGAGTCGATCAGGGTTTCCAGCTCTACGTCGTTGACGGTGGGGAGTGTGAGATCGAGGATGTCGACGGAACCGGGACGGATGGAGGGGAAGTAACGGTGGAAGAAGATGAGATTCAGGATGCCTGTTAAAGTCAGTCAGAGGAATAGCAGCGACACAGAAGAAAAGGTATTTCCCACCCTTGAGAACATCCTTGACAGAGTTGGTGTCGGCAAAGATCTCGAGAAAGTACTCGGGCGGGTTGCGGCGGGGCTCCATGGCTGGACTGAATCGGGCTTGCAGAGCGGACTCGGGTCAGCCCTGGCGGAGGAGTGTATGCCAGCTCAAGCGAGACAGGGAGACAGCTCGCTGAGATGCAGTGGCCAGCGGCAGCGTGTGGCGGAGCGCGGTGGGAATCATCAACGGTGTAGGATGGAGCAGCGAGGTGGAGGGGAATGCATGGACGGAGATGCATGCATGAATGGATGCCCGCGGAAGTTGCCGCTAGCTGAGCGTTCGGAGCCCCTCCGCATACGTCGGCCACCGGCACGTCACCTGCTGTCGGTGACTACGAAGTATTCTTGCCTTAGTTATTTACTAATTATCTACCAAGTGTTTCTTTAGTACTTACTTAATACATCATTCAATAATATTAATCACGGACCATTATTACCGAGTGCTAAGCACCTTAAGTCCCGATCTAATTAATAGCTGCCAGCGGACTGCGCCAAAGTCACGAGGCACTCACTGCTCTATTAGCTTCGAGATAAATTTCGTCATGACTTATCTATCAGCTTGTCGCACGTAGAATAATTATTCTCCCATAGTCAATGTGTAAAAGTCCGAAAATCTAAATCTAGGTAGAGGGGTGTAGCTGCGATATCACGGGATCTGCGCTCGGCGAAGTAGAGTTGCCGAGGAAGCTTCATCCACCAATATCGACGTCAGGCTGCCTTCCCAACCTCCCTCTCCCTTTCAATTTGCCTTTTCCTCTCCACAGTCCCTGGCATAGTTGACCATGTCCTGAAACCATCTGGACACAGCACAAAAAAAAAGCAGACACCATGATCGGCGCCACAAAGCGTTGGTTCCGCCGCAATCGCAAAGGCCTGGCCATAGGCGCCGGTGTCGTCGGCGTGGGCTATCTTGCCGGTCAATATGTGCTGTCCAAAATATCAGAGGCGCGCGAGCGCATGAGCAGCGACAGAATTGCAAAAGAAAAGTACGTTCCTATCTCAGTGTTTATTTCGCCTTCTTCGTCTTTCTAACGAAGCTCAGTCTCCGCCGTCGCTTCGAACAAAACCAGGCCGACTGCACCTTTACCGTCCTCGCGCTGCTCCCGACGGCTACTGAAAACATCATCGAAGCTCTCCCCGTTGAAGACCTGACCAAAGAATTACAAAAGAAACGAGCAGAGCGATTGGCCCGGCTCAGCGGCTCCGAGGCGCTGGGGTCTGAGCCGAGCTCGACAGCACCCAGCGTAACCGATGAGGACGGCAGAAGTCTTTCCAGCTTTCAAACTGACAGCTACATCCACGCCAGTCAAGTTGCGACAGAAAACCAAGGCCCTACGCGCAGTAAGACGGAATTGTGGAACGAAGTCAAAATTTCTTGTAATTTCCCAGTCGTCTCCACTCACAATGGTCTGTGCTAATCAAATTTCCAACAGCAATAACTAGATCTTTTGTATTGATATACACCTTGTCTCTATTGATACTTCTCACCAGAATTCAACTCAACCTTCTCGGCAGGAGGAATTACCTCGCCAGTGTTGTATCGCTCGCGAGCCCATCGAACGACGCCTCAACAATCCGTCTCGAAGACCACGATGACGAGTTCAGCCAGGCATTCGGAAACGACTTTGAGACAAACAGACGATACTTGACATTTAGCTGGTGGCTGTTACATCGAGGATGGAAAGACCTGACGGCAAAAGTCCGAGCCACAGTTGAGGAAGTTTTTGGCGCTCTCAACCCGCGGGAAGACATCACCCTTAAAAGGCTTTCAGAATTGGTCTTGGAGGTGCGGAAACATGTCGAAGGTGCCACGGAAGAGGACCGAAGGTTAGCCCACTAAGAAATATTGTTGTCCGTGCCATACTGATGTTATTAAGGGCCGCAAATTGGCTTCAGTATCTACTCCCTTCAAAGGAAGACGAGGGCATTGTCCTGCAGGAATCAGGCGTCCTCAGCCCAGACTCGCCCTCATCCCCTCAGACTGCAGCCAGCTTGCGGCAACTGCTTGATGAGACATCCGACCTCATCGAGTCTCCATCTTTTAGCCGGATTTTGACCGCCTTGAACAACGAAGGTTTTGCAACCCTGATTGAGGATAAATGTGCAAAGATCGTCTTCAAGACCCCAGCAACGTCGGAACCAGCTACTGCTGCCGCCTTGTCTTCGGCAGCAACCATCGTGCCTCCACCCTCGCCTCCCAAGGCCAAGCTAGCGACTATCCTGGCCCTGATCACGCGCGAAGCTCACGCCATTGGCAACGGCACCAACTCGCCAAACGAATATCTTTCCGCTATGGAGCAGGGTGTCCGTGACCTAGAAGCCTTTGCGGCGGTGGTGTACAGCTCCAACTTTCAGCTCGAGCTTTTGCACTCGGGAGATGCATCGCCGGTAGGGCAACCGAATACGGCAAAATCATCGACGGCACTTCAGTCAGATAATTCCACTTCCCCAAAGGAGGAGGCTTTGGAAACCCAAGCAACGGGAGAAGATTCGGCGTTTGAAGAGGTCTGGGGCAAAGCTGTAGAGAATTCAGAGTCAGCAACATAAAAGGCGGCGTTTACATATATATGTATTTGCGTTGATAATAAACATCTCAATAGCTGTCACACTAAATACTAATCCATCAAAGTAGTACTCCAGCATCTCTTCAAACTCAATACTTATCTCCTAAACTCATCTACCTTCTCAACCAACCACATTGTCCAACTCAAATGCGGCGAATGCCCCGACGATAGGGTTAATTGAGGTTGGTGTTCGTAGTCGGGGACGTATTGGGTCCCTCGTATAACTAACTGGTGTAGGGCTGACTGGTGGAGGTCTTCAAGTGAACTAAAACATCTACTAACAGCGCAAATAATTCATTATGAATGTTTGATGGCTGTTGGGTTAATTTGAAATCTTTGATCTGCCACAAAAACACTGGATCTCGTATGTATTCATAAAGTACTCCGTAGTAGAAACATGCCCACGCCAATTTCAATCTTCAAATATCACCTTGACTATCATCTACCTCCTCGTCGCTTTCCCTCTAGCCAATCTCGGAAACTCAACAGGCAGACGCAGCCGACACACTCTCTTTAGGTTTGCTTCCGACTTGTTCCTGATCCCCCATTTCTCAAACTCCGAGTCTCGCGGTTTGTCGACCTTGCACCCGAGCTCGCGGAAGTATTGCACAATGCCCTGATTATCCAAGCGCAAATCATCCCGCAAATCAGCCGGATCTGTGGCGAGCTCGTTGGGCGCATTGCCTCCCAGGGAGCTGGTGCCGCCGTCCTTGGTGGGCACGGGCGGGATATGCAGCGTCAGCGCGCAAATGGTTGTGTGTAGCAGCGTCACGTCTGTGCGTGTCATGACTCCGCGCGGGGCGAACCGGCGTCGAATGGCTTCGATAACGCTGTCTGGAAGCTCGGTCTCGGATGCGGTGCCTGCGGAGACGAGGCGTTTGAGGTCGGCGCGCAACGGTAGGCGGCGGCTGCCCTGCGGGTCGCTCTGTTTGCCTCGTTTCAGACTGCGGTTAAACTCGAGCAGAGCCAGAATGAGCCGAAGGAGTTGCAGGTGAGTGGTGTTTGTGGACTGCACCACGGCTTCCACGCGGTGCGCCACGTATCGGGATGTGCTCATGACGGCGCTGCCGGCCTCGACGGCGTCCTGCCACTCCTGCACGGGCAGCTGGCTGAGCGTCGACAAACCACCAGGCACAAGCGAGCTGATGGCATACACTTCGGACGGGTGTTCGGCCGATAAGTTGGCGGCGGGGATGGGCTTGTTGGCCTGAATCTGCGCTTGCATGTCGTCCGTTTTGCTGCTGGCTGATGCAATGGCGTCCGAGGGCATTGACGAGATGATGGCTGATTCGGCAGCGTTGCTGGCTCCAGAAGGTGCAAGCATGCTGTTCTCGGCCAGCGACTGGGCTGCTTTTCGTGATGCCTTTGTTCCAAATGCTGCCGTGAGAGCGTCTTTTTGGTCGCGGTAGGATGTCTATATTTGTTAGTTTCAGATAAAAAGATAAAAAGATAAAATAAAAAAAAAGTATACATACCGTTGTGCCATCACCCTCCATATCCAAGCCGTCCTCTTCAATCTCCGTGCCTTGCCTGTTCTTCTTCACAGAACTGCGCAGCGTCATCTTGCGCACCTCGATAAACTCCCATGTCTTCTTTTTGGGATCGACAATCGCAATGTAATGGTTCAGCAACGCGTCAGCATCGTCGTTGGCCTCGCGCCCGACAAAGTCGAGTTTTGGGTGTTCGGACGACTGCAACAGCAATTCTGTAGAGCTGATGCCTTTGTTT
Source organism: Talaromyces sp. DC2 (assembly GCA_039119965.1). Taxonomy (NCBI): domain Eukaryota; kingdom Fungi; phylum Ascomycota; class Eurotiomycetes; order Eurotiales; family Trichocomaceae; genus Talaromyces; species Talaromyces sp. DC2. The sequence continues at coordinate 7,475 of JBCLNQ010000062.1, read as the reverse complement.
CGCTCGGACGTTGCTGCTACTGTTTCGTTTCGCGCGCGGGTGTACGGTTTGAAGCCTTGCACTTTTCGTGGATATTGAAGACCCGGTGTATGAACTGACAGAATTAGATCCAAGCGTAATACCCTAAAAAAAAGACATACCTAAAACTGGAGCAAATTCACTGTCATCGCGAAGAACGCTGGCCGTGAGCGGCGGTAGATTTTGCGGAGAAAGTGCAGGTTTTTTGCTCGGCCGGTCGTGCCGGTCAGAGTCTCTTTTGCGCTTCTTTTCTGTTTTATCGGAGGAGCCCATTGTGAATGAGTACCTTGACTGTTGTTGTGAGACTTAAGAGGTGAAAGATTTAGATGCAGCTGGGAAAAAATTTCCCGCGGCGCCGGTTATTGATTGACAAAGTGCTCCACCGCCCGATAGTGCCGCACACTGACATGCCAGTAATTACAAGTTTCTACGCAGTTCATTTAATGCTCATCAAGTGATTGCTCTAGTTTTTCATTTTCATGGCAAGCTAAGCCAAATAATATGGTAGCTATCAATCCAGAGCGCCAAATTGATCATGTCAAGTAACATCGTTAAGACGCATCTCCATAAGAAATTATTCCCATCCATACAAAACATGTTTTTTTTCGACAGGACGAAACATAATTAAAAGAGTTGACCGATTCCCATGAACAAAAAGCCTTGAGAAAAGACAGATTTTTCCGAAAAGAGTGTGAAAACTCTCACGTCTTCAAATCTGGTTCCTCCTTCCAGCCCCCCAAACACATCGGTTCTTCCCCCAATTGAGAAACATGGACAAGATTGCCAGGCTTGTCCATCCTTTTTTGTAGTGTAGCAAAGGCGCTGTTTTTTGCGAAACCTTCAGCGCGGCCAAACACACAAAAACAGTTCAAACATTATGTCGTAAAACTTTTGGTACAGAGCTCGGTAGCTGGAACGCAAGGTACGTCGAAAATTGTAAGCCCCAGGTTTCATGACACTCGCCGGCGAATAAGTACGGACGCTGACGACGTTTGGACCATCCCATTGGAGAAAAAGTGAACAAAAAAATCAACGAAGAATCAATAAGAATCCACGCGCATTGCTTCGGATGTCGTATTTGGTTTTTTCAACGAGAAGGCTTCAGGCATGAAAGAAACCGAGATGGAGCGGTCACGAGTTTACTTGCTGTTGGAGAGTTAGACGTGCAGTTTCAAAATGAGGAAAAGGACACATACGATCTGGCTCTGACCTTCCTACGCTTGCGCTTCAATCGGCGTACACGCTTCTTTCTCCACTTGGCTCTCATCTTCGCAGATGGTTCAAGACTGCAGCGACTGTTAGTATGTGTGCAATGCTTGCATCATATGCAGACAAGCCAATTGAGGCAGGCAACTTACACTTCTTTGAGGATGAGGAGAGATGGTTGCAAGAGTGATGGTGAAGCGGAAGCTTCGTCGGCTTTGAATGTGTGTGGGTGCTGACTCAGCTTTCTCGTCTAAGAGCCCGCGCTAGCCGCTTGCGGAAGGTTCGAAGCGGGGAGCATGACATCACGCTTTCTTATTTATTATTTTTATAAATATTATAAATATATTATTGAGGTATCATTATAACTATTACGTGAATTGATTCTTTTTTTTTTCACTTGTATATAGCCAAGATCTGAGATTTTGAATATAGGCGAATGATCAATGATCAATAGATATACCGATAACTCGGCGCCATATCGCCCAGAATTTCCTCGTCCTCTTCTTCCTGCGCGCTCATCAACGCGTCAGGATTAGACACAGTCGCGCCTCTCTCGCGCTGGCGGTTTGCATGCCAGAGAGACACAGCATAAGCAATGCACGCTGCCGCCGACAAGCCACAAAACGAAATCGCGATGATGTAGCCAGTCCTAAAAGTCGGCGGGAAGAAGACATAAGTTGAGATGAAACCGCCGGCTTTTTTTTTACAAGTCAGCATATTTAACATTTTCAAATCAAGTACAACGTTTCAAAAGGCTCACCATTTCCAAATCCTATTTGAAAAGCTGTAGCCACGGCCTTGCGGTGGTGTCCTCCTAGGTTCATGGCAAACCAGCAGATGACTATAGGCATTGCTGAGTATGTACCTGGAAATTGTTAGTTACCAATTACAGTGGGGAAAAAACAAGAGGATAGCAAATACCTGAAGTAACCAGAAACAAAGCCCCGTATTGAACATGCTGATGGTTATGCACATTCAGCAGGATAGCCAACCCAGCAATGGCGATGCAAATCGCAACGACGGCAAACGCAAACCGATGGCGCAGTTTGTCAGAGCAGTATGCAGTGAAAAAAGCAAATCCAAATGCAGCAGCCCATGGAGGGACCGAATATAATTGAGTTGTGACGGCTATTATTATCAGACGTGTTTCAATCGAAGTTTAGATAGTTAAATGATGCTCACCATCGTATCCATAAGTGTTGATAATAGAGGTCGAAAAATATGCGTATCCTTTTCACCGTCAGATTAGCAGGGTCAAAACTCTTGAATAAAAGTACTCACCGTAAGCCGGCACAATCAGCCCGAAATACGCCAGTGACGCAAGGAATATTTTATCTCAAGACATGTCAGAGTAAGCCAACAACACAAACCCTCAAGAAAAACTTACAATCCTTCAACACATTAAGCACGTCCTTCAAGGTAATAGCCCTCGCATGTATTGACTTGCCATTATCCTTTTCCAGCTTCGCTTTAATAAACGCCTTTTCGTCCTCCTTCAGCCAACCCACAGTCTCCGGGAAATCCGGGATGGCCCAGAAACCGATAAATGCCAAAACAATGGTCAAAAGACCCTCGATAATAAAAATCCAGCGCCAGCCTTTGTAGCCGCGAATTCCATCCATCTGTGAGATTCCATAAGCTAGCAAGCCGCCAAAGGCCCCCGCGAGAGTGGTGGAAGAGAAAAAGAAGGAGAAGCGTTTCTGGGCTTCGCTTTTTTTATACCAGCATGATAGGAGGTAGAAACCTAGGGAAATTTTAATACTAGCATTGGCAGGGAACGATTGTCTTGACATACATCCAGGAAACCTTGAACCAATCAATATGAGAAAAAAATTTTTTCTTTTTTTTCAACGAGTAAGGAAACACTTACATGCCGGCTTCAAAAAGGCCCAGAAAGAAACGAGTGGCCATCAATCCTCCCCAATTTTGCACAAGGCCCTGATTCCAGCATTAGTTTGACCTAGTAATAAAGAAGAAGAAAAAGCTCCTCTCACCTGCATCGTCATGGTAAACCCAAACAGCGCCATGCAAATCGACAACCACACATGAGGCTTCAACTTTTTCAAAAGAATATTGGACGGCACCTAACAAACATCAGCATGAGCCACATATATCTCCCTACAAGTAAACAAGAATATACTTCGGCAATGATATACGGCACAAAGAAAATCGTCAGCGCCGTGTTATACTTGGTCCCATGAACAATATCCAGATCCGTCTTGAGCCCTAGAAGCGCGGCATTGCTTATATTCACCCTACACACATAACAAAACAAACGCAGCGTCAATCAGCCAGCCCATAATGACAGCTACGGGGGGAGACGTACCGGTCAAGAAAAGCCATGACATAGAGACAACACAGCATAGGAAGCACATGCAAGTCAATCTTGGCCATCAATCGCCGCTCCGTGGTGCTGACAAGCTGCGGCACCTCGTCGGGAGCCTGCAGAGTGTTGTCGTCGACATTTCTGTCGTCTTTGGTCTCGTCGCTTGCTGCAGGAGGGTCAGCTATTGACTAGCACTTGGAATGATTAGGGACTGACTGACCGAGAAATCCCATTATGAAGATATTGAGTTGGGATTAGGTACACAACTTGCTGGGACGCACACTTGCACAGAATGAAGTAACTAATGTATTTGCAACATGCGCAAAAACCGGCAAACGCGGTGGAACCCCAGCAGCTTAGAAGTAAAAGCGACGGAGAGCTGGTAGTTTCAGGTGGCTGGCCGATCTCGCTTCTGCTAAAATAGAGCTAACAGTAACCCGGCTCACCCCTAGCTTCTCTTGAAGAAGTTAAAGACTTGTCTCGTGTCAGCTGCTTACTACATACCCCATATCTCAAGTCTGCATTATTCACATTAGTAACACCACATTGTCCACTGTAAAGTCGATGTAACAACAAACCCAAAAAGTCATCATTAATAAGCATCAGTCTCCAACAAGTTAAGCTTACACACCAAAAGAAAAAGAAAAGAAATTAAGCCCATTTGAAGAGTTGACTCAATTCGCCAATAGGAGTTCGTCGATCTTCCGTCCGGCCCACAAAATTTACACTTTTAACCAATAGAGGAAAAATTTTCTTTCTAATGACCCCGTAAATCCCCGCATTTTCTGGCCAATAATACGCCGATGTTTTACGTACATCGGTTACGACTGGCAGTATAGCTTCTTGTGTATATTATGTTATAAGTGATAATATTTACGTATATTTCATGATTCCAACAGTGAAAAGTCTTATACTTAATCATCTTACTATGGAACACATATCCTCAACCCGAAACACCTTGCAGCCCACCACCATGCCTTTGGTATATTGAAACAAAAACGACGCAAAAAAAAAAAAAAAAAAAAAAAAAAGAAAAAGGAAAAAAACAAACCAAACCAAACCAAACAGGCACCCAACAATAATCCAATGCTTTTGAAGCAATACATACAAATAAGGCATCAAATAGCCCTGATATCATGAAAGTATACGAATGAACATCTAAGGGGTGAAATGGCCTACGCCACAGAAGTCTGGGTTTCGTGCTCGGGCACTGCTGGTTTCTCTTGCGTGGGCGACGATGGCGGTGAATGAAACTCGTCTTGTTCTAGAACGGCTGGCTCTGTTTCTTTTTGTACTTCTAGATGAGCTTCCGAATGCAGATCCGGCTGCACTTCCAACCCAGCAGTCTTCTCTGCCAAGTCCAAAGCCCCCGGCGTCGTCATCTCAGAATCTTCATGGCTCACATCCTCAGACAGCAGATCATGCGAGTCCCGGATTTCTGGGTGCACGGATTGCGTCGGCGATGGCGACATCGGAAGAAACGACTCCTGCGTCGAGACAGAATCATGTTTCCGCTCGGGATTGCGAGGAGGAAGCGCAGGCGGAATCCGCTTTGGAATTGTCACCAGCCGCGGCCGTGAAAAGTTGGCAGCTGGGCCAGTCTCTTCCAAGGGCGTGGCCGGCCGGGGACGAACAACTTCGGCGGGTTTGGTGAGGGTTGTGTTGCTGGCGTCGTGGATTTCAAACTCTTCCGCTTCAGCCTCCGCTTCAGGTTCCAGTTCTTTGGTCTTTTCGTGGACCTCGTGGCTATCTGATGTATCTGGAGTATCCCATACATTCGGCACAGGCGACCCCGGTGTTTCTTGAAAGCTGCGCGAAGAAGTCCCGCTGTCTGACGGCGGCGGTCGAGCCGGCAAATCATCAGTCTGGGTTCCCTTGTCAGTGCTAACATAGCTTTTAGCGCTCTGCACGCTGGCTCGCCAGCTCTGCCGCGGCGATGGAGAATCAATGCTTTGTCTAACAAACGAGTTATAAATTGGACTTGAAGGGCTAGGGCGGAATTCAAAGACCTCATGAGTTGGCCTGTTGTGGGTTCCTGCCTCTCGAATGAAGAGGCCCTGTTCTTCCAAGGCTCGGACACCATACGGGTCTGGGTCGTCTGATGCTGGAATTCCGAACGCATTGTCCTCTTCATTCACAATTATCGCATCACTGGGTGATTCTCCTGGTGGCGGCAAATAACTCTCGTCAATATCGCGGTCTCCCTGCGCAGCCTTGACGGTCTGGAAGAGCGTCCGGAGTGATTCGGAAGAGTTTGTCACTTTGCCAGCGAGGATTTCCTGAGCAGAGACCTTGCGTCCATAAAACCGGGAATTCTCGTCGGTTCGCTCAACAATAATGGTACCGTCCACTTGGATGCCGGCATACAGTCCGCGACTCTTCATGTACGTCCAGATGGGAGCTTGTCTCTTGTGAACCTCAGAGTCGAGCACGCCTCCCATTCCGATCGGTCCCGCCGTTGCGCTGAGCTCTCCACCTAGAGTGGCTCTTAGTTTTTTGAAGCCCTCGAGGGCCTCGTACGTGTTGATGATAACCACGCAGTCGTAAATGTCGACTCCAACTAGGAATCCCAAAGCCGCGGTGTGCAGCAGGATACCAGATGGCGGGCTCCATTCCCCAGTCTCCGGTACGCGCGCCATCAAAATCCCGCTACCTCCAGCACCACTAAACCAGAGGCCGGTTCGCATAGTAGTGAAAATGGCAATTCCCTTTGCGCGCTTGATCACATCCGAGGGGATTTTGACGAGCACTCGCTGTTTGCCTGCCGGACGATCGATCTTGCGCTTTGCATCTGGTTTCTGTTCTTCCTCTTTCGCCCTGTCTTCTGCGGCCGCAGCAGACTCTTCGTCAATCTTCTCGTAGAATCCATCTTTACAAAAGCTTCGAAGGATTCGCGCTGCTTTTTCGCTTTCCTTGTCGAGGGTGGTCGGCCAAAAGGCTTCTGCGCCGACTCGGTTTGATAAACGATTAACAGGAGCGCCGAGCTTGTCCAGGGCCTGCCATGCCTTGTCGAAGCCTTTTTTGCCAAAGCCCAATCCCTTTTTGGAATAATCCTTCCACGAGTTCCGAGACATGGTGAATTCTTAGCCCCGCGGTCGTGTCGCTCGGGCGACAAGGATGTGTGTCCCCAGCCTTGGGAAGAAAGCTAGAGGGCTGTTGTTGGTAGAGGAAAAAGAAGAGAGAGAGGATAAGAGTGTTCTAGTAGTCTGAAGGAGACTGCTGTACACGTCGAGTCCGGCGAGCTGTCTGGCTCGGGAATGCGGCCTGGAGAATGCGCCACCCGATCAGTCAATGCATTGGGCCACCAGCACGCGTATAGTTGGAATGTTCCATAATTCGACGAGGTTGAACTTACAGTCAATTGTTGGTTATAGAAACCCAAAAGTAAGACAAGACCAGGTGAGAAGACGCGATCAAAGGGCAGCGCTGTGCAATTGATTATTGATACCTCTGCCGATAAGGCCGAGCGGGGTGGCAACAGCTAATGTTGCTAGAAGTAGTAATAGTAGGATGGACTTTCTCTCAGCCTGGCCCTGAACAGGTTAGATCAAATAGCCGATGAACAGAGTCTCTCAGAGGTCAAGTCAAGTGTTAGAAGTTAGAACATTGTATCTCAGACCTAGAAATAGGAACCAGCAGGCGGCTTCGTTTATAGAGGGAAAAAAGCCGGCTCGGCCCAGACCAAAAACCAGCGCATCCGGCTCAACCGGGGGCTGAGGGCATTGGATAACTAATTAACTGGTTAGGTCCTCAGGATTTGAATCATAGTAATAGTTAGTGCTGGCCGCGTGGCGCAAGACGCAGATGATTAATCAGGCAACGATAAGTTAGAAGTTTTATCGACGATGTCATTGCCCGCCCGGTGACGTTGTTCGGTGGGCGATCTCTGACCGGTCCGCACCGGGATTATTATTTATTTCGCTAA
>JBCLNQ010000061.1:0-375448 GCA_039119965.1 Talaromyces sp. DC2 | reverse complement strand
CCTAACCCTAACCCTAACCCTAACCCTAACCCTAACCCTAACCCTAACCCTAACCCTAACCCTAACCCTAACCCTAACCCTAACCCTAACCCTAACCCTAACCCTAACCCTAAAAAATGGGTAACCCTAACCCTGACCGTCTTGAGAATCCTAACCCTGACCATCGCTCAGCCTCTCGCCCGAACCCTACTAGGACACTCTAGAAAATCAAATTGGCTGGCCTTTTTCTTAAAATCTATTTTCTTCACCTATCAAGGATGGGGAACCAAAATATATAACCATCCCAATCTCACCCTGTGTATCATTATTAGAAACCTTAATCCTATCCTGTACCATTGTTGTTTTCCAGCTTTCTTTCCTCTAATATGATCGATAGTCAGTATTCTTTATTATTATAGTGTAGATAGATATAATAATATAAATATTTCAAGAAATATATATCCAGCAATTTATAAAATAATCTCTCTATATATATTTCTAATAACTCTCTCTCATAATATATATATATATATATTACAATGAATAAATCTTCTAAAAGAATATCTCAGATAGATATATATCTTTTCTAATATATAATAACCATAACATACAGTTATAGATAAGATAAAATATTTATATAATTAATATATATTTTATAAAATCTTTACTTTAATCTATCTCAATACTATAAATTTTAATAATCTATCTAATCCTAATATATCTATATAAATATATAGACTAACTAAAACTATTATATAGATAATATCTATTAAACCTCTCTAAACTATTATATAAATTAATATAGATAAGATAAATAGATAGAAATAACAATATATTTATCTAATTAATAAAATATTAATATTAATTAGCTATATTTTATACCACTTTATAAAATCTTCTATTAAAACTATATATATATAGTATTAATATATTTACTATTAATATAGTTTTCTTATATCTATTATTATATAGTCTCTACACATTCTATACATCTATAATATATAATATCTAATTCTATTACCCTAGTATTACTATATATAATCAAGATACCTTTTCAAATCTATACCTCTAAGGAAATGATTAACTAGAATATATCTAAATACTTTTAAAATCTATACCCTTAAAAATATAATTAATTAAGATATATTTATATATTTTTAAAACCTATACTTCTAAGAGTATAATTAATTAAGACACATCTATATACTTTTAAATCCTATATTCCTAAGAGTATAGTTGACTAGAATATATCCATATCTTTTCTAAATCTATATCTCTAGAAATATAGTTGACTAAAATATATCTACATACTTTTTAAATTTATGCCTCTAGGAATACAGTAGACTAAGATATATCTGTATACTTTTAAAACCTATACCTCTAGAGATATAATTAACTAGGATACATCTATATACTTTCAAAATCTGTACTCTTAGAGATATAATTAACTAGGACATATCTACACACTTTCGAAACCTATATTCCTAAGGATATGATAGACTGGGATAAGTCTACATACTTTTCAAATCTATACCCCCAGGGATACAGTGGACTAGGATGCGTCTACATACTTTCAAAACCCATACCTTTAAGAATACAGTGGACTAGGACATGTCCACACACTTTCGAAACCCGTGCCCCTAGGGGTACAGTTGACCAGGATATATCCGCACACTTTCGAAATCTATATCTCTAGGAATACAATAGACTAAGATAGGTCTATATGCTTTTCAAATCTATGCCCCCAGAGATATAGTAGACCAAGATATATCTATATACTTTCAAAACCTGTGCCCCTAGGGATACAGTAGACTAGGATATATCTACATATCTTTCTAAACTTATACCCCTAGGAATATAGTAAACTAAGATATATATATTTTCTTATATTAATATAGAACTACTAGATTATACTCTTACTTATTTAATAAAATATTTAGATTAACTATATATATTCTATACTACTCTATTAAATTTTTTATCTAAACTATATATATACTACATTAAGATACTCACTATCTATCCCATCCTTATATATCTACTAGTATATAGCTGTAACACATTTAGAGAGTCTATAATATATAATATTTACCACAATAGAGATAATAATATTAAGAAATTAATACTAATACTTAGAAATTATCTATTATCTATTTTATCTATTATTCTTATATTACTAGCAAATTATCTATAAGACATTATATAAAAAATAATATAAAAAATTTACATATTTTTATCCCTCTTATATTATCTATATTATCTACTTAATATAATCCTATATCATACCAATATCTATCTATAGATATTAATAAATAGAATATATTAATATCTAAATATCTATAATATAAATATAATATATAGAGTATCACTATATCCACTATCCTAATTATTATTCTAATTTATCCATCTTAATAGCTATTTATACCCAGATAGACTATCTTTATTAGACTATCTACTATTTTAATTATTTTTATTTTATCTATATTATCAGTATCACAGTTAACTTAGACCAGCATAATCCTACTAAAGTTACACACCAGTCACACTATATCTTCCTATCTATACATCTATTAGGCCACTTATATAAATCTAAATATCTATCTAATACTATTTATCAGCATCTTAATCCCTAGAAATATCACTATATAGCCTCTTTCCTCTCCTACCACCCATGCTCTTACTAATCCTAACCATATCCTTAAGCCATCTATAACATAATAATTACCACTTCACTAACCTATTTATCCTATCTGGTATATCTATTTTCTTAGCTATAATCCTATAATATACTAAGCATATTAATATAGATTATACACCACACTATTAGAATATTAATATCTACCTTTAATACATTCATAGCCACTATCATCACACCTTCTACTATCTTATTAAATATCTGCAATATCTATCACTTTACTATCTTGGCTATCTATTTATAATATACTAATACCTTTAATATAGCTATTAACATGTTAATATCCCCAGTCAACTCTTAATATATAATTATCTTCTCTCTATAAAGATACTACTATATCTCTTACTATCAAATCAATATCACTTATACTATCTCATCATCTTTAACCAGCTCTATATAGTATACAATATTCATCCATATAATATACAGACTATAAAATCAATATATTATATTAGATATTAATTACAACATTTACAATAATTAGGCCTTATCTATTATAGATAACATTATTATTAATATAACCACAGGAATACTAATAGTCATTAATTAAAATAATTTCTATATTTTAAGTTAGAAATCCTTCTAACTATCTAAAATTATATAGTATTTATCAATTATAATCTAGTCTAATCAGTTCTAATCTTATAATTAATTTAAATATAATTAAAATCTTTTACTAACCATAGATTTAAAAATTATTAATATAATCTATACTATCTTTAATAGCTAATAAAAATTCTATAATATATATAATATCCTAATTATTTTATATTTTTATTATATATCTTACTATAATAATACTATAGACACTATTATAATTAATATACTAACCTATTCTTATACTATAGACACTATAAAAATTATACTCTTTCCCTCACCAGTGCCCATTATTACCAATATTTATAATACTCCCCCTATAATAGTCTCAATAGCTACCTACTACACACCCCAGAACTATACTATAGACTCCTAGATCTATACCAATAATAACAGGATAGTCACTTACCATATTATCTATTAATAGATTATCTACCATATCTAATCTATCTTAATTACCTATCTTTTATATTTTCTTCTAACTCTATATATAGATAAAAATTCTAAAAATTAATATTACTACTTATTAGTTTATTAAAACTAAACCTCTATAGTTATTATTATTTTAAAAGCCTTATCTATCCTATATATATATATTATCCCCACTATATAGCTACTATATTCAGTCTATATATTAATTACTATATCCTTAGCTATCCACCAATATCTATCCTTATTCTTAATATTTTCTTTCTTTTCTACCTCCTTTAATATCTTAAACCCAGCTATAGACCCTAAATATCACCAGACCATAATAATTATAATCTATTAGTATATACTAATATTTAACTATATCCTTATCTTAATCTTACTTTTTTATTAAATTATTTACTTTATCTATTCAGATATCTATATCCTCCTATCTATCTCCTAAAATAACTATATTAATCTATTCTACTTAAAACACCTATACATCATAGTCTTAATATAATATTAGAATAATATAGTTAATCACTAGAAATATATAAATAACTTCTCTACTAACTACAGTATATATTAATAGATAATCTTAAACCAGCTATTAATACTATACTCTTTATAATATAATATAGTAAATAATATTAATCTTTATTTAATTAATTAATTATAAATATCTTTAAATTTAGTATTATAATATTAAATACTTATAATCTTAAAACTATACCTAAAGCTATTATTAGTAAACTACTTTAATATTAATTAATATTCTTTACTCTAGCTTATAATATATATCTATTACTAGATATAGATCTTTTATTATTATCTATCTAACTAAATTTATTTCTAATATAATCACTAAATATTCTAAATTTAATAAAATAACTATTACTTATTATTAATTACCTATTAATTACAGAAATCCTATATATAATACTACTAAGGCTAGTTTTTAGCTATATAATCCTCCATCATATTCTATATAATTAAAAATAATCTCTTTATTTCCTTAAATATTAATAATAATACTTCTTATATTAAATACTCCTATATCTAATTAACTAATCTATATACTATCTCTTAGAACTAATCTATAATAAACTAATAATACTAATATATAATCTAGTTCCCTTATTACATTACTAATCTATTTATTATAATAATATATTAAATCTTTAATCTATATATATATACCTCTAATATCTATTTTATAGAGATAATCTTTATAATGATTATAAACTATATAATTATAACCTATAATCTAATAAAATAATCCCTAATCTCAGTATTCTCTTTCTATATCTACTAAACTACCAATATATAGATAATCTTAATTATATTAAATAATTTAGAAGTAAATATTATTACTATCTTCTATCTACTCTACTCTTTAATCTTTATAATAGCTAATCTATTAACTATTTTACTACAATATTCTTACTTAATCTATCTCTCTAATCAATAGTCTAATATAACAATATACTATATTAATATAGCCTAATCTATAAAGCTTAATAGTTATTTAACTAGCTTCTTTTTATTAAGAGAGTCCTCTTTATTAGATTTATCTTTCTTTATTACTATCTTAATTATCTAATCTATAGTTATCTACTAATCTAATATTAACTAGAATTATATAGTAGATTAATATACACTCTATATAATATATTAGATTATATATTATTATACCTCTTAATACTATACTATAATATTAGATTTTATTTAGACCTAAAATAGTATATTAAATATCTAATTAATCTACTTTTAGTATATCTTAAACTAACTAAATATATTTAACTAGATTAATATTATCTATTAGATTATTATAACTACCTATATAAATTATTCTTTAATCTTAATTAAAATAGATTCTTTCTCTAAATCTAAAAAATTTAATAATACTTATAGTATTTTCTAGTCCTTATCTAGTAAATATATAGCCTATTCTATATATTCTATCTATAGATTTACTTTACATAATTTATAGACTTAGATATATATCTTCTCAACCTTCTTAATCTATTATATATATTACTAGATAGCTTACTTTATTATTTACTTAGCAGCATCCTATAGAAATCACTCTATAAACTAGATAAGAATTAGATAATCAAGATTAAGAATCACTATAGTAAACTACTAAGACCTAAATCTATAGAGTATAAATTATTAGCTATAAATAATCTATTATAATAGATTAGGTTTAAAAATATATATACCATACTTTCTAGATTAATCATAGTTTTAGAAATTTATCTATATATACTTCTTATAGCAATATCATTAAATCTATTTAATAGTCTCTTTAATCTATAAATATCTAAGATAAGTATATTAATATATAAAATATTAGAAATTATCTAATAATTCTATATAGATAATAGATTAATAGAAAATTATAATATATTAGATTTTCTAAATATAATTAGAAAACTACTAGAAATATATATAGCTTATAACTAGTATATATTTATTATATTACTTAGCTTAATATATAATGCAATAGAAATAATCAGCTAATTATCCTTTTAATATTATCTAATAATATATTTTATAAATTATAATTTAATACTTAGATATATATATAAATATCTACTCTATAATACTTATCGTAATATATACAGATAAATATCATTTATCATAGTTCCTCTAAATAGAATATTTATTAACCCTAATAATGCTTAACCAGTTTAGGAAATACTTACTGTCTTAATTAGAAATAACATTTCTATACTTCTACCTTATCAAAAAATAACTCTAATAATTTTCAATAATATATAATAATATAATAAATAGCTTAAATATACTAAAATTTATATAAATAATATATACAATAATAAATAATAACTAGTCTAAATATAAATGACTAGTCTTACAAAATACAGGCATAGGGAGTACGGGCAATAACAAAAATGCCCCTACTCCGGATTGCCTAGCATGACGCTAACGTTTGTTAACAAAATTAAATGCCCCTACTAGTACAGGCATTTTGCATTGATGATAGGTCTCCTAGGAGAATATCTCAAATGAATATATATCTTTTCTGATATGTAATGACCATAGCATGCAGTTATAAATAGGATAAAATACTCATATAATTAATATATATTCTATAGAATCTTTACTTTAATCTATCTCAATACTATAAATTTTAATAATCTATCTAATCCTAGTATATCTATATAAATATATAGACCAGCTAAGACTATTATATAGGTGATACCTGTTAAACCTCTCTAAACTATTATATAGATTAATATAGATAAAATAGATAAATAGGAATAACAATATATTCATCTAATCAATAAAATATTAATATTAATCAGCTATATTTTATACCACTTTATAGAATTTTCTATTAAAACTATATATATATAATATTAATATATTTACTATTAACATAGTTTTCTTATATCTATTATTATATAGTCTCTACACATTCTATATATCTATAATATATAATATCTAATTCTATTATCTTAATATTACTATATATAATCAAAATACCTTTTTAAATCTATATTTCTAAAAAAATAATTAACTAGAATATATCTAGATACTTTCAAAATCTATATTTCTAAAGATATAGTTAACTAAGATATATCTATATATTTTTAAAATCTATATCTCTAAAAATATAATTGACTAGAATATATCTGTATACTTTTAAACCCTATACTCTTAAAAATATAGTTAACTAAGATATATCTATATCCTTTCTAAATCTATATCTCTAAAAGTATAGTTAACTAAAATATATCTACATACTTTTTAAATCTATACTCCTAAAAGTATAATAAACTAAGATATATCTACACACTTTTAAAACCTATATTTCTAGAAATATAATTAATTAGAACATATCTACATACTTTCAAAACCTATATCCCTAAGAATATAGTTAACCAGGACATATCCACACACTTTCAAAATCTATACCCCTAAAAATATAATAGACTAAGATAAATCTACATACTTTTCAAATCTATATCCCCAGAGATACAGTAGACTAAAATACATCTACACACTTTCAAAACCCATACCCCTAGAAATACAGTAGACCAGGACATATCCATACACTTTCAAAACCTATACCCCTAAAAATACAGTAAACTAAGATACATCTACATACCTTTCTAAATCTATATCCTTAGAAATACAATAAACCAAGATATATATATTTTCTTATATCAATATAGAACTACTAGATCACACTCTTACTCATTCAATAAAATATCTAGATTAACTATATATATTCTATACTATTTTATTAAATCTTCTATCCAAACTATATATATATTATATTAAGATACTTACTATCTATTCTATCTTTATATATCTATTAGTATATAGCTATAATATATTTAAAGAGTCTATAATATATAATACTTATTATAATAGAGATAATAATATTAAAAAATTAATATTAATACTTAAAAATCACCTATTATTTACTTTATCTATTATTTTTATACTACTAGCAAATTACCTACAGAATACTATATAAAAAATAATATAAAAAATTTATATATTTCTATCTCTCTTATATTATCTATATTATTTACTTAATATAATTCTATACCATATCAGTATCTATCTATAGATACTAATAGATAGAATATATTAATATCTAAACATCTATAATATAGATATAATATATAGAGCACCGTTATATCTATTACCTTAATCACTATTCTAATTTATCTATCTTAATAGCTATCTATATCTAAATAAACTATCCTTATTAGACTATCTACTATTTTAATTATTTCTACTTTATCTATACTACTAACACTATAGTCAACTTAGACCAACATAGCTTTACTAAAATTATATACTAGTTATATTATATCTCTTTATCTATATATTTATTAGACTACTTATACAAATCTAAATATCTATCTAATATTATCTATTAATATCTTAATCCTTAGAAATATTACTATATAACCTCTTTCTCCTTCTATTATCTATACTTTTATTAATCCTAACCATATCTTTAGACTATCTATAATATAATAATCACTATTTTACTAGTCTATTTATCTTATCTAATATATCTACTTTCCTAGCTATAATCCTATAACATACTAGGTATATTAATATAAATTATATACTATACTACTAGAATATTAATATCTATCCTTAATACATTTATAATCACTATTATTACACCTTCTACCACCTTACTAAATACCTACAATGCCCGCCACTTCACTATCTTAGCCATCTATCCATAGTATATCAATACCCCTAATATAGCTATTAACATATCAATATCCCTAGTTAACTCCTAGTATACAATTATCTTCCCTCTATAAAGATATTACTATACTTCCCACTATCAAATTAATATTATCTATACTACCTTATCATCTTTAACCAGCTCTATATAATATACAATATTTATTTATATAATATACAGACTACAAAATTAATATACTATATCAGATATTAATTATAATATCTACAATAACTAAGCCTTATCTACTATAAATAATATTACTATTAACATAACCATAGAAACACTAATAGTTATTAATTAGAATAATTTCTATATCTTAAATTAGAAATTCTCTTAACTATCTAAAATTATATAGCACTTATTAATTATAATCTAGTCTAATCAATTCTAATCTTATAATTAATTTAAATATAATTAAAACTCTTTACTAACTATAAATTTAAAAATTATTAATATAATCTATACTATCTCTAATAGTTAATAGAAATTCTATAATATATATAATATCCTAGCTACCTTACACTTCTATTATATATCCTACTATAATAATACTATAGATATCACTATAATTAATATGTTAGTCTACTTCTATATTACAAATACTATAAAAATCATGCTCTTCCCCCTATTAATATCCATCACCACCAACATCCATAATACTCCCTCTATAATAGCCTTAATAACTACCTACTATATATCTTAAAACTATATTATAAATCCCTAGATCTACACTAACAATAATAAAATAGTTATCTACTATATTATCTATTAATAGACTACCTACTATATTTAATCTATCTTAATTACTTATCTTCTATACTTTTTCCTAGCCTCACACGTAGATAAAAATCCTAAAAATTAATATTATTATTTACTAGTCTATCAGAACTAAGCCTCTATAATTACTATCATCTTAAAGACCTTATCTATCTTATATATATATATTATCTTTACTATATAGTTACTATACCTAGCCTGTATATTAATCACTATATCCTTAGCTATCTATTAATATCTATCCTTATTTTTAGTATCTTTCTCTTTCTTTACCTTTTTTAATATCTTAAATCTAGCTATAAGCCCTAAATATTGCCAGGCTATAATAATTATAATCTATCAACATATGCTAATATTTAATTATATCTTTATCCTAATTTTATTCTTTTATTAGATTACTCACTTTATCTATTTAGATATCTATATCCTTTTATCTATCTCCTAAAACAGCTATATCAATTTACTCTATTTAGAGCGCCTATATACTATAGTCTTAATATAATATTAAAATAATATAGCTAATCACTAAAAATATATAAATAATTCTCTTACTAGTCACAACATATATTAATAGATAATCTTAGACTAATCACTAATATTATACTCTTTATAATATAACATAGTAAATAATATTAATCTCTACTTAATTAATTAGTTATAAATATCCTTAAACTTAATATTATAATATCAAATATTTATAATTTTAAGGCTACGCCCAGAACTACTATTAGTAAACTACTTTAATACTAATTAATATTCTTTACTCCAGTCTATAATATATATCTACCACTAGACATAGATCTCTTACTATTATCTATCTAGCTAAATCTATTCCTAATATAATTACTAGATATTCTAAATCTAGTAGAATAACTATCACTTATTATTAATTACTTATTAATTATAAAAATCCTATATATAATACTACTAAGGCTAGTCCTTAACTATATAATCCTCCATTATATCCTATATAATTAAAAGTAACCCCTTCACTTCTTTAAATATTAATAATAATATCTCTTATATTAAATATTCCTATATCTAATTAATTAATCTATATATTATCTTTTAGAATTAATCTATAATAAACTAATAATACTAATATATAATCTAGTTTCCTTATTATACTACTAATCTATCTATTATAATAATATATTAAATCTTTAATCTATATATATATACTTTCAACATCTACTTTATAAAGATAGCCTCTATAATAGTTATAAACTATATAATTATAGCCTATAACCTAATAAAATAATTTTTAGTTTTGATACTCTCCTCTTATATCTGTTAAATCATCAATATATAGATAATCTTAATTATATTAAATAATTTAGGAATAAATATTATTACTATCTCTTATCTACTCTACTTCTTAATCTCTATAACAGCTAATCTATTAATCATCTTACTATAGTATTCTTACTTAGTCTATCCTCCTAATCAATAGTTTAACATAGCAATATACTATATTAATATAGCCCAGTCCATAGAACTTAATAGTTATTCAACTAGCTCCTCCTCATCAAAAGAATCTTCTTTATTAGATTTATTTTTCTTTACTATTATCTTAATTATCTAATTTATAGCTATCTACTAATCTAGTATTAATTAAAATTATATAGTAAATTAATATATACTCTATATAATATATTAGATTATATACTGTTATATCTCTTAATACTATATTATAATATTAGATTCTATCTAAGCTTAAAATAATATATTAAGTATCTAATTAATTTATTTTTAATACATTTTAAACTAACTAAATATATTTAATTAAATTAATATTATCTATTAAATCACTATAACTATCTATATAAATTATTCCTTAATCTTAATTAAAATAGATTCTTTCTCTAAATCTAAAAAATTTAATAATATTTATAGTGCTTTCTAGTCTTTATCTAGTAAATATATAGCCTATTCTATATATTTTATCTATAGATTTACCTCGCGCAGTTTATAAGTCTAGATATATATCTCTTTAGTCTTTTTAATCTACTATATATATTACTAGATAGTCTACTTTATTACTTGCTTAACAGCATCCTATAGAAGTCGCTCTATAGACTAGATAGAAACTAGATAATTAAGATTAAGAATTACTATAATAAACCACTAAGACCTAGATCTATAGAGTATAAATTACTAGCTATAAATAACCTACTATAGTGAATTAAGTTCAGAGACATATACGTTATACTTTCTAGATTAATTATAGTCCTAAAAATTCATCTATATATATTTCTCATAATAATATTATTAGATCTATTTAATAATCTCTCTAATCTATAAATACCTAGGATAGATATATTAATATATAAGATATTAAAGATCACCTAATAATTCTATATAGATAATAGATTAGCAGAAAATCATAATATATTAGACTTTCTAGATATAACTAGGAAACTACTGGAAATATATATAGCTTATAGCCAGTATATATTTACTATATTACTTAGTTTAATATACAGTATAACAGAAATAATCAGTTAATTATCCTTCTAATACTATCTAATAATATATTTTATAAATCATAATTTAATACTTAGATATATATATAAATATCTACTCTATAATATTTATCATAGTATATACAGATAGATGTTATTTATTATAATTCCTCTGAATAAAATATTCATTAACCCTAATAGTACTTAACTAATTCAGGAAATACTTACTATCTCAATTAAGAATAATATTTCTATATCTCTACCTCATCAAAAAATAACTTTAATAATTTTTAATAATATATAATAACATAATAAATAGCTTAAATATGCTGAAATTTATATAAATAATATATATAATAGTAAACAATAACTGGTCTAAATATGAACAACTAGTCTTATGAAATGCGGGCGTGGGGAGTACGGGCAATAACAAAAATGCCCCTACTCCGGATTGCCTAGCACGACGCTAACGTTTGTTAACAAAATTAAATGCCCCTACTAGTACGGGCATTTTGCATTGATGATAGGGGTAGATTTAGTTATGCACTCTATACCTCTCTCTGAGCACATTCCACAATATACTGAAAATGACATGCGATACTACACATGGCGAGAAAAATGAGGAGCCCGAGCACCCAGTAGGATTAATGTCCGATCTTAGACACAAACATGTGTACCATACATAATACACGACCATCAAACAGGCCGCTTATTCCTCCTTAAGCAACCATCGAACTGCAGCCTCAAAATCATCGCCAGCTTTCTTGGCTTGTGTCAACATAGGGAATGTTGACCAGAAAATGTGCGGCATCCCCGGATAAATGTCAAGTTTGGTCTCAACGCCGTTGTCCTCCCGCAGCACTTGCTCATAAATCAACGCCTCGTCACGCAAAATATCCATTCCACAGACTTGAATATAAGTTCTGGGCAAGTTCTTGTGCCCAGTTGGCCAAATGTACGGAACAAAAAGGTGCGATTGCAAGTCCGCTTTAACGGAATCGTCGAAGATTTTCGCTAGAGCTGGACTGAGGACAGGATCCTTTTGGCACTCTGCCTGTGTTCGAGAAAGATACACTTGCTTGTACTTATCTGGCAAAGATACATTTTTTGTTTCAGGTGGAAGAATCATGGGTGCCAGAAGAAACAAACCAGTAATCCGGTGAGCAAGACCCTCATCACGAGCGAGATGGCTCACAACTGCAGTCATGTTGGCTCCAGCAGATGAACCACCGACAACAAATCCTTGTTTGAGACTCACGCCCTTAAGCTCAGACTCGGCATGGGCAGCGATCCATTGCAGCCCGTCCCATGTATCGTTGACGCTACACGGGAATGGATCTTCGGGTCCTTGCCGATACGATGGAGCAGTACATGTTACCCCTAGCTTCTGCACGAGTCTCCGACAATAGTTTGCTGTGTCTTCAGGAGCCCCAATCGTCCATCCACCACCGTGAATGAAGACTACAAGTGGACGCGTCTTATTATAGGTCTTGTCGTCAGCTGGTTCGAAGACATGCGCGCGCAGTCCGAAGCCATCTCGCGCAGTGAAGAAAATGTCGCGCTCCAAGACACCACTCGTTGGGTCAGCAGGGGTATGTTGGCTTTTTCCGTAGAGTCGTAGATCAGTGATGACTTTGACAGGATCTGCAGTGTCCGCCTCAGGAACGCTGAACGCTTCTAAGAGCTGTAATGCCTCATTAGGACACGACACTCTTTCGATATTTGATACGAAACAGAATAAGTACCTCGGTCAGCTCGGAGTCCATGACTCCAAGTTGCAGCAACTCTTTGATTGATAAGCCCATGTTGTTTCCACTCGAACAATCGATTCAACTGGTTATGCGAACAAAGCAAGAGGTATCAACAACGAATGCCTTGGGATACCTTGAATTCATTTTATAATGATAAAATACAGTCCATGCAATATATATACATATATGTAACTAATGAGTTAGGTTACCTGGCATCTAGATACAGCAACAGCCCCTTGTATCTGCTCGGAAGTTGAGGGGATGGCGAGCGGAGTTAAAAATGGTGCAACGGAGTTAAGAATGGTGCAACGGAGTTTACCCGGGTAACAGCAAGGTCTCTCCAGATAGTCAACTGTCCAGGTGGTTAGTTCTGAGCTCATATTCGTCCTTTTATGATGATGTTGATTAGTATTATTATTATTGTCATTTTTGGACAATACCGGCTTGCAGGGGTTGTTCCGGAGTTAACGCGCATAGTGTTCAATATGTTTTGTCCTACAAAGAACCTCATCGATAAATATATTTACTTGACAAACACCCACAAACGTTACAGTCGTATAAAACACTGGAGATATTATCTAATCTAGCTGTATTTGGAAAAATGTCTCAGCTACGAGTCTCATCCGGATGGCTTGATATTCACGCCCATTTCCAGTTACCACAAACCATTGAACAAGCCGAAAAGACCATCAAGCAATTCAACGCCGTGCATTTTATGGTCACAAAGCCCCGACAGCTCATCTGGGTGGTTGACGAAATCCTAAAATACAATGATTCCGCCAACATCAGCATGCAAATGCTGTCTTTCATCCCATCAACCCTGGAGCATCTCAAACGCGCAAATGACTACGGAGCCTCCATTGTGGCAAAACACCCCAGCCGGTTTGGTCTTCTTGCAGCATTGCCCACGGATAATCCAGAGACATGTCTTGATGAAATCCGACGAGCGTACACCACTTTCGCCATTCCGCCCGACGGCTTCGCTACATCGACCATTTACAACGGCGTTTCCCTTAGTGATACCCAACTGGAGCCTGTCTGGCGAGAACTCAACGTACGGAAAGCAGTAGTCCATATTCATCCAACTGGCACCGTTCCGCCAACCAGTTCTCTGCCCGTCCCAGTCTTTGAGGTGGCATTTTTCACTACCAAGACCATTATTGAGATGCTATATCAAGGTGTCTTTAGGGACTTTCCGGATATCAAGTTCGTGCTTGGTCACTGCGGGGCCGCTGTACCAGTGCTATCTGGTCGACTGCTCTTGCTGGGCAATGAAGAATGGGTCCCAAATCCAAAACAGATAACCAGAGAAGAAATGAAAACACAGCTGGGGCGCTTGTATGTGGACACGGCAGCCAGTGCGAAAACTGGGTTGGCACCTGCGGTTCGCATGTGTGGTGTTGACAATTGTATCTATGGATCAGATTGCGGTGTGCCTTGTTCCACAAAAAGGACGATGGAGGAAAATAGAGAGGACGTGGTGGAATTTGAGAGAGCGCAGGGAATTCCCATTAACACGATTGGGCATAATGGGTGGAAGTTGTTCCCGAAGGCTGCTAGACGAGCTTTAGCGGGGTAGATTAGGGAAGCGCAGACAGAGAAAATTTGTCAGATTTGACAAATTTTTAGGGGTCTGCTGTCACAGGTATTTTTACTAGTAAATTTAGTGCGGAGATACTTTTCAACAGACAGAAGATTTTGTGTCAGCCTAGTGTCGGAATTTTAACCTGCCTGTTCCGAGTAGCTTCATGTAGCTCTTTGAGCTACATCTTGTTTCTGACCTGCACCCGTACTGTGGAAGTCAGCTAGACTGTAGTAACCGCAATCAACTCCTAATCCTCTGAACCGCATGATCCTGCACCTTGACAGATTACGGCTATCCCGCATCCAGCTCATGAGCCTACAAACCCTAGTTTATATACGCTGTGTTTATATTCTCACATGTAGGGTTAGCTGGCTCGCCGCTTTAAACAGCCGTGCACCGCCTCACACACGAATTTATATGGTGCTCGATGCACCTTCATTCATCCCCTTGATAGGTTAGGACAATACAAAAGTTTACGCGTCATACTCAAGGTCTCATTTTGACTGTCGCAGCGCCAATGACAGCCAATACTTGTAATTTTCTGTATCCCTAAAGTAGAAAGACTTGTGACTTCAGTATTGATAACTTCGGTGTTTATGGCACTGCAGGGATCAAAATCGGTGCAGAATGTGAGAATTTCTCGAACACAATATGATAAAAATTCCCTCGTCGATGGTTGCATGTCGGTACGCCCATATTTCGCTCGAAACGTTAAGGGTTAGGTTAGGATGTCTTGTTCTCGGATCAATACGCCCGAATGCCAAACCTTGGAAGTTTTTACGCCTAACCTAATAGAAAATGATCATATGTATCAATAGGATTCTTAAGTCCGATATATCCATCTAAATTTCTGTTAGCTAACTTGGCTAAAAGCCTCGTATAGTTAAGTCCGGTATGTCCATCTTCGTTGCTGTTCCTTAATTCTAGACTTTCAACATTGTCACATCTTGAATAAAAAAAAGGCAACCACCCGTTGACTAAAATGCTAGAAGAGAATCATATCTAAGACTGAAATATGGCCTCAATAAACCTGCAAGAACTCACAATCGCCCAGACGCACATTTCTTTCAAGCGCGGAGACTACACGGCTGAACAGCTGGTAACCGCATATCTCCAGCGAATTCAGGAAATTGATCGCGACCAGAACGGGCCAAAACTAAATTCGCTACTAGCCTTGAATCCAAATGCAGTGCTTGAAGCCAGGAAACTAGATGACTTTCTAAAGGCGACATCTCAATTTATTGGACCACTCCATGGCACCCCAATAGTTATCAAGGACCAAGCACAAACTAACGGGATCCCGACGACTTTTGGATCCATAGCTGCTAAAGATTTCAACTCTACCAAAGATGCAAATTTGGTGAAGAAGCTGCGAAATGCAGGAGCTATTATACTCGCCAAAAGCACGATGCCAGGTATGTTTCTGTTGTCTTGTTTCTTGTTGGAGATCTCTAAGTATACAAAGCTCACTCCATATGCAAAGACTGGGCTTC
This sequence comes from Talaromyces sp. DC2, assembly GCA_039119965.1. NCBI lineage: Eukaryota > Fungi > Ascomycota > Eurotiomycetes > Eurotiales > Trichocomaceae > Talaromyces > Talaromyces sp. DC2. The sequence continues at coordinate 358,444 of JBCLNQ010000061.1, read as the reverse complement.
AGATTTCTTTTCGACATCCACCGTCTCTGGTTCTACTCGCAATCCGTATGCCCTAGATCGGGACCCTGGTGGGTCCAGTAGTGGTACAGCAGCAGCAATTGCTGCGAATCTGGGCTTGGTTGGTATCGGGGAAGATACATCGGGCTCGATCCGGGTTCCAGCGTCATTCTGTAACCTCGTGGGCTTTAGACCAACTGTCGGCCTCGTCACTCGCCACGGATTTTCTCCATTGATCAAGACACAGGATACCCCGGGTCCGATGGGGCGTACAGTCCGAGATGTTGCAGCGTTGTTTGATAGTATGGTGGGATTCGATGAAGAAGACCCATATACGTGGACCACCGCTCTCGCGCCTGCACCTCTAGGAGGAAGTTATAGCGCTCGACTGGGCGAGGAGAAGCCCTTGGCATCAGCACGTCTGGGGGTTTTGCGTGCTTTTTTCGGGGATGAAAATGATAGTGCCCAAGCTGCTGTAAATGAGGTTATCCACAACACTCTTCAAATCCTCAAAACTGCTGCTGGCTCTGCAAACATAGTCGATGTGGACTTACCCAACCTGACAAATTACCTTCAGGATACTTCCTTCTTCTTCTGTCGCTCCAAAGCAGATCTAGATAGCTTTCTCAAGCCCGCAATAGGAACAACTGTGTCCGAACTCTACACTACAGCCAAGTATCCACCCGGAAACTTTGGCATCGAAGCCATTGCAACCTACGATGAGACGGAATCGTACGCCATGCGGCTAGAGACTCGTGATGAATTCTTGAGGACAGTGATGTGCCTGATGCTGCGCGAGAACATCTCTACCATCGTATTCCCTACGGCGAGACTGCCCGCACCCCTACATTCGGAGATTGGTTGGAATATGCGAACCACGTTTCCTACAAATACTTGGCTCGCTAGTCAGTTGCGTCTGCCCGCGATATCCGTCCCTGTTGGGTTTACAAAATCTGGACTTCCCGTAGGACTTGAATTGGTGGGGATGCCTTTTAGTGACCAGAAGTTGCTGGAGTTGGCGTATGAGATTGAACATGTCATAAAAGCGCGAACGGCTCCCAGCTTTTAACCTGGCTAGAGAGTAGTGGCCTGCATTCTAATACATCAAAAATTTCAATGTTTTCCGTATTTAAACATTTCTATTACACATATATCCATAATAGGTGTACTATGCAACGGGGTATCTGTCTAGGCTTGGTATCGTATGAAAATATACATACGGTGTGCTAATCCTATGGCTCATCGTGATCCTCCTCGATTTTTTAGCAGCTCGCCCAGCCTCCGTTCGAGATACTTTATCATGGTCGCGATCAAAAAGTTTTTTTTACCAGTTGCTGTGGTACAAGTTTTTGCATCAGGCCACCATCGAGTATTTGTAGGTTTTAGCAAGTTTACAGTAATAGGGCCCTAGTGATGGGTAGGTAGCTTTCTGTGGTCCTGGGGAACTTGGAGGGATATCGTTTGAGAAAACTAAGATCGGGCCGCAGCAGGTGGATGATAGTGACCCATTGGTGACCCAGAATAGTTTGATGGGATTCGACAAGTCCTGAAGACTCAGACGGCGCTGCCTACAGCGACAACAACGAATTAGTAAGACGCCGGCTCCCCATTTGGCCATTCCACAATTGATGACCGGAAAAGGTGCTGCCAATGTCCTAGCCAGTTAGACTAACTCAGGAAATGGCTCCCGGAACATCAAAAGATAAATTACACTAAGAATCTACCTAAGAAGGGAAGCGCTGCCTGATACAGCCACTATCATATAACAATCTAAGGAGATTGTTCTAGGACAAGAACAATCCCAGAAAACAAGACAGAGGATCAGAACGTTCCTAGGAAACATGATCTAGGGTCCTATAGATCCCAGGACTATAACTAGCCTAGGATCTGTATTCTATGACCTAGATAAATACAGGATAGTTGTACCAGGACCTAAATAGATATAGAATATATTATCCAGGATTATAGCCATTAAAGTAATAAATATAAAGGCTATAAACACTATATCATAATCATCCTACTAATAACTATAAAGGATCTGATTAGTTACTAGTATATAAGGATACCCATTTACCATTATATATTTAGTTTACCGTATTTTATTCTCTTAAGGAAATAGTATACTATTATTCACTCCTTAATAATCTTACAGCCTATTATTGCGATAGTATTCTACTTTACCTAAGGAATGCCTATAATATCGTTCTCTTTTGCCTTCGGCTAACAGAATATCCACCGCGATTCGCATCTTGGTGACGAGTTGTTGAACCGTTTGACAGATATCTCTATCATTTGTACCTATCTATCTATACTATATCTGGTGATATTCTATAAAATGAAATTATCAGGATATAAGACCATCCCAGTATATAGAAATAGAATAAAGTATAGCATCTATATGTAATTCAGTAATAGTGATATTAAGAATAGATAATATTTAAATCTTGTATAGATAAATATCAAGAATCTTTTATATTAAATAACCTAACTAAAATAAATATAGTCTTTATTAATATTTTAATTAACTCTTTACTATGCGAGCTAGATATTTAGTAAAATCCTTAACGCCTATACCCCTTCTAGTAAAATTGCTAGGAAAAAAAAACAGCTCTTTCTGCGTGGATCGAAATTTTGAAATTGCCCGCCTAAATCAGGCTGTAACAGTCTAGAATTTGTTTATTTTATAATTAACTCTCGCCGCTATCAATTGAGCCTAATTTCAATGGTTTAAGATATAGTGACAATTAGTGTGAATAGATTTTCTACCCTTATACTAAGAAATGTGTATTTATAAGGATCAAACTACTCAAGAAGCCTGTGCCGAATCTTTAGCCAGCTGTAGATCATATATCAGCATGACAAGTTCTAATAATTGATAAATCTTAATTATAAATAAGCCCTAATTATCAGTCCATCAGCAGACATGGCAACGTACCCGATCATCGATCATCTCTTCATCTTTGTCTTCAGGCTCAGCGACACTACCACGGCCTATCGGGCCAGCAGTTGAGATTGCCTGGGTCTCCATACCAGGCCGTGATGGGGAGGGTTACCCTTGTTGTTTTTGTGACCGCTGCTGCCGATTTTGATTATCGGGGACAGATGAGTGGATGGGATGCATTTCTCCACTGCTCGAAATCCGAGATTCCTTGCTTTTCTCCAGCAGCGATCCACCAAGTGTTGCGCACTTGAGAATGGTCTGCATCATCTGGTTCTGCTTAAGTGGTTTGGACAGGTACTCGTCCATTTGAGCCTGGAGACACTTCTCGCGATCACCCAGCATGGCGTGTGCAGTGAGTGCAATAATCGGCGTTCGCTGGAGACCGCTCTCTCGTTCATACTCTCGAATCTTGCCAGTAGCCTCGAAACCACCCATGACGGGCATTTGAACATCCATCAAGATCACATCATAGCGGCGCTTCTTGACGGCCTCCACAGCCTCTAGACCGTTACCAACAACAAAGACCTTGTGGTTGTGCCTTTGGAGTATCTTCATGGCGAGTTGCTGGTTGACGTCGTTGTCTTCAGCAAGAAGGATGTCGAACGAGCGGGAGTTGTCGGTGGTGATCGGTGTCGACCGACTCTCCAATGCAGGAAGCATACCATTGCCCATATCAATAGGCTGGCAAGGCGTTGTCACGTACGAGCTGATGCCAAGATCCAAAGCGGACTTCAAGCTGATACAGACCGAAGGACACACCAAAACAATGGGGATATACTTGAATTCGTCGAATGTTCGCAGTACGCAAGCAGTGTCCACCGAATCCACAATGATGACATCGTATGCATGACCAGACTCCTTTCCAGAGGGGTCTTGAATTTCAGGTGGTGGAGCATGCTCTTCGTTACGCACCACCAACGGCTCTAATTCGATCTGCTTGAGCATCTTCATGACATTAGTTGCCTGGGCACCGTTCTGGCACTTGTCGATGAACAGTACCCAGTGATTCCTGTATGGCAAGAGCTGAGAAGCAATAACGTTCAAGGATTGATCGGCGAGCTTCACGACGCAAGTGAAATAGAAGGTACTGCCTTGTCCGTACTTAGAGGTAACCCAAACGTCACCACCCATGAGATTGACCAGGCGTTTGGAGATTGACAGACCGAGACCGGTACCACCGAACCTGCGGGTAGTTGACCCATCGGCCTGTTGGAAGGTATCGAAGATCAAGCCCAATTTGTCTTCCTCGATACCAATACCGGTGTCGGAGACAGAAAACTCAAAGGCATATTCGTTGGTGGTGCACTGCTCGCGATCAGATTTGCGGATCGTGAGCTTAACCTCACCGTGGTCAGTGAACTTGATAGCGTTACCGACTAAGTTGAGAATAATCTGGCGCAGACGAAACGGATCCCCAATGACATAGTCGGGGACTGTGTTGTCGACCTGGTAAGTCAGGCTAAGGAATTTCTCATTCGCCTTCACAGCCAAAGTCTTGAGCGCATTGAATACAGTACCACGCACAGTGAATGGAATGCTCTCAATGACCATCCGGTTAGCTTCAATCTTCGAAATATCGAGTATATCGTCAATTATTGTGAGCAAACTATTGGCCAAATTGTGCACCACGTTTAGCATTTCCCGGGTATACGGCTTTAGGTCGTCGGTATCCAGCGTGAGCTGGGTCATACCAATGATACCATTCATAGGAGTTCGGATCTCGTGGGACATATTGGCCAGGAACTCAGATTTGGTACGATTAGCAAGCTCGGCAGCCTCCTTAGCGGCAGTGTTTCGTTGAATACTGTCTCGCAGGTTGGAAACCATCCTATTAATCTTACGCTTCAGTTCGTCCATTTCTCCCGAAGCGTTGACAGTGATGAGCTTGGTGAAATCACCATCCATGGCGGCATCGGTAATTTCGCCAAATGCACGCACTTGGGATGTCAGATTCTCGGCCATAGTGTTTACATCCTCCGTGATCTCCTTCCAGGTTCCTGCGATCCCTTCTACGTTGGCTTGACCACCCATCTTTCCATCGACACCGACATCGCGAGCGACCTTCTTTAGTTCAGTAGCGAACTTGGCCAAACGACCCACCATGTGATTGATAGTCATTTTGAGGGTCAGCATCTCTCCTTGCGCGTGCACCTCGATCTTCTTGCTAAGATCACCCTTGGCAATAGCTTGCGTCACGTCCGAAATACTTCGCACTTGCGATGTCAAATTTTGCGCCATGATATTGACGTTATCAGTAAGATCCTTCCATTTTCCTTCCACATTGTGAACTTTAGCTTGACCTCCCAGGGTACCATCGGTACCCACCTCACGCGCGACCTTGCTAACCTCGAAAGCAAACGTGTTGAGACGGTCCACCATGCCGTTAATAGTAGTCTTCAGATCAAGCATCTCGCCCTGCACATTGGCAGTGACCTTCTTGGTTAAGTCGCCCTTGGCGACAGCCGTGGTGACGTCCGCAATCTCACGCACCTGAGTAGTCAGATTGTTGGCCATGCGGTTAACATTCTCAGTAAGGTCTTTCCATGTGCCTTCCACATCATTCACAGTGGCCTGGCCACCTAGTACACCATCGGTGCCGACCTCCTTGGCGATCTTAGTGACTTCCTGCGCGAACTGGCGTAGTTGGTCCACCATAGAATTGATGATATTCTTCAGCTCTGCAATTTCTCCTTGGCAGTTAGCTTGTACCTTCTGCGTCAGGTCACCCTTGGCAACGGCTTTGGTGACAGTGGCGAGATCACGCACTTGCGTGGTTAGGTTATTGGCCATTGCGTTGACATTAACTGTAAGTTCGTTCCACATGCCCTGGACACCTTCAATTTGAGCTTGACCTCCTAAAACACCTTCCGTACCAACATCGCGCGCAACACGTGTGACTTCCGTAGCGAATGTCCCGAGTTGATCCACCATGGTATTGATCGTCTGTTGCAATTCCAAAATTTCACCCTGAGCGCGATTTTCGATCTTCTGACTCAGATCACCGTGGGCGACAGCAGTTGTGACAACCGCAATTTCTCGCACCTGATCCGTCAGGTTCTTGGCCATGATGTTGACGTTCTCCGTGAGCTCCTTCCAGATACCGTAGACACCAGTGATTTGAGCTTGACCGCCGAGTATACCCTCCGTTCCGACCTCGCGAGCGACTCGAGACACTTCGCTACCAAAGACTTGTAGTTGGTCCATCATGGTGTTGATCGTACGTTTGAACGTAACAATTTCTGGGTCCATCTCCAAGGGGTGGATCTGGACCTTCATGGAGAGATCACCGTTGGCGACTTGCGTGATGATGCCGCCGATTTCTCGCAAGGCTTTTTGGAACGCCTCATTGGCCTGCTGGTGCTTCCGGAGCTCCCGTTCGAGCAGAACGATATCCTCGATTTCAACCTTGGTGAGCGCACGACGAGTGTGCTCCTCCTGCTTCTGCAACTCGTCGCGAACCTGCGCTATGATGCCCTTCTGGAAGCTGATCTCCTCGGCTTGCTTTTGCACATGATTGTGGAGGATGCTGATGTCTTCGCGCACTACACTTGTTGCGCCGCTCTCATCCTCCTCTTCGGTGTCGTCTTCGTCAAGGTCTCCAACCGGGGCGAATGGTTGGGGTGGATGATGGAATTTCTCTTCAGGGCCCGTCGGGGTCCGCTGTGGCCGATCGGGTTGATTCAGTTTTTGCTGACGTGTAAGGCAATAAGTAGAGTCAGAACCTTGACCGGACAAGCGATCGAGCCCTAAGGTCTAAAAAAAATCAGGTTCCTTCTCGTTGGATCCGATAGCAGATGGAGTGGTCTGCTGGGGGTTGTCGGGGAGTTTGTGATGACTGACAGCTTGGAATTCGAGGTGGTGCACGCGGCGCATCAAGGCCTCCAACTCGGCTTCGAAGGCGATCTTTGCTGGGCTGGGTTCCCCGGGAAGTTTGGATGATTTGGCACCGTTGGTCGCGGGAAATTCGAAATCAAACGTGGGGACGACAGAGCCCCTTGTGGGTTTGTCTTTAGCGAGAGACTGCAGCATCGCCGTCGCTGCCACGAGAGTCTCGTCCGCACCAGCCATTGCGCCTAGCACCTTGTTAGTCGATTATCCACTATCGTGATGATATGCAGAACCTGAAACTCCGAGTCCCAGCGCCGTCTGTCCGGTCGTCCCGGCAGGATACGAACCCAGGGTGAAATGTCTCTCCTGATACCTCGAGGGGGCTCGTGGGTCAGGATGGGAGCCATCTCCGAAGAAAAAGTTCGAGACGGTTGAATGCCGAAGCAGAGTCAGGACAAGCACAACGTACCGGGACGGGTTCCTGACACGACAAATCCAGCAAACCGGTTACAGCGACATGGGGTGATTCCACAGGAGTTCTTCGGAGACGGATGTGAGGGTATGATCCAAGGACGTCCCGACTGACTCGGGAAATTGGGGATGTAGATAAAGAGAGACCCTGAAAGAGAGAGTTCGGGTGTCCAAGGATGTTCGGGATGAAGGGGGACAGCCGGGAAGGCAGTTATGTAAGCGATGCGCTCTTTTCCGGACAAACAAGGCCGGAAAAGTGAGATAAAGTAGTTATGGGAGGAAAAAGGCAGTTGGAGACAAGGCAAATAAGGGTTCTCGGCGGTGATAAAAGACAAGGTTCCAAAGTGGAGGAAGAGGGATGGCTGCTCAGATTTTTGTTTCTTTGGTATGGGGGAGGACGTGGAAAGAGATTCCGGCGGAAAGCAGGCTAAGTTTGATAAGGAGACGGGCTCCCACAGCGCTGATATTCTGGTAACTGCCTGTCTCTTAGACCGTATCGAAAGTGTGATGAATTGGATGACCGCCTACGACTGCCTTGATTTTCGTGCGTATCGCTAAATATCCTTTAGGATGGATGTAGTGAAAGAGAAGCAGATGTCGACGAAGGGAACGGACCAGCGAGGTCGACGCTTCATCCTAATTGCGAGGCGGAACTACCCAGGTGGATGCTGGATGCTGGCGGTGTCTTCCTTGTGGCAAGTTTCTCTTTCACGCTTTCGACTTAACTCGTGCAAAACGATCCAAACAAAGAAATCGTAGACGAGCGGGAACCAGTATTCGACTCGCGTCCAGGCGACGACCACGGCGAAATGTTTTTAGTGGTCATCTTAACGATCCAGCTCCACTTAACGATGGTCTGGAGAAAGATAGGGACCACTCTGTACCAATCATCGGGCTAATATGTGTTGTGCGTGTGAGACATACAGCGACACATATAGTACTAACAATCCCGGACCCCGGGATAGTGGGGGAGGAACGGTTGGTCAAAGTCTGTACGATTCCCACCCATTATTACCTAATATTCTGCCGACCAAAAATGTCTCTCCTATTCATCTAACCTCAAGCGAGGGAAACTGAAACCTCATTCATCCTTGAACATTGTTCCTCGTTGAATCATTTGCGTCGTTCGACTTCCTAGTTGGTCCTGTGAATTATATTATATCTACTGTTTCCGTATCTCTGCGGAAGCGACATAATGAATGTGTCTAGGGTAGGAGCCTATCTCCCAGTCGAACTTATCCTGCTTTCCGCCAAACATCTTATGCCCGTTGACTTGCTGTCTCTCTTACGGGGGGTTCCTGGACTCGCACGGGTCCTGACTTTTCGGCATACTAAGCTTCAGGATGAAGGAGGGAGGACGATCCTACATCTACTCGCAAAGGAGGACGACTTGATGAAGCTACTGCTCACAAACTACGGTATCAGGCCAGACCCGAAGGATAATTGTGGTCGGACGCCGTTATCCTATGCGGCTGAAGGATATGAAGCAGTGGTCAAGCACCTGCTGGACCGACAAGATGTCGAGGCGGACTCGAAGGATAACGATGGGCTGACTCCGTTATCTTATGCGGCTGGAGGTGGGCATGAAGCGGTGGTCAGGCTACTACTGGACCGACAAGATGTCGTGGCGGACTCAAAGGATAACTTGGGTCGGACACCGTTGTTATATGCGGCCTGGCGCGGACATGAAGCGGTGGTCAGGCTTCTGCTAGACCGACAAGATGTCAATGCGGACTCGAAGACTAAGTGGGGTCAGACACCGTTGTCCTTTGCGGCTGGAGGCGGACATGAAGTGGTGGTCAGGCTACTGCTGGACCGACAAGATGTCGTGGCGGACTCAAAGGATAACTTGGGTCGGACACCGTTGTTATATGCGGCCTGGCGCGGACATGAAGCGGTGGTCAGGCTACTACTGGACCGACAAGATGTCGAGGCGGACTCGAAGGCTAACTCGGGTCGGACGCCGTTATCCTGTGCGGCTGAAGGTGGACATGAGGCGGTAGTCAGGCTACTGCTAGACCGAGAAGATATCGAGGCAGACTCGTAGTACTGCGTAAAGAATGGTTTATCGGCCAACCTGGTCTCCGCAGGGTCACTCAGCTTTAGATTGTGATGTTTCATGGCCATGGTTTCTGGACGACTGCCTCATTGTTTTGCTCCTCCTGGCAAGCACCCTGTCCTTCCACGAAGACGGTGAAGGAGTTGGACGATCAGATTCCGCGGTGCGAGATGAAGTGATTTCGATCGAGCAACCCGTTGACACGATAAATCCCGCTTTATTAGACAAAAGAACCGTCGACTGGGATGGTACAGAGTATGATAGTGGGATGCGTACAAATGCCAGCCAGCCTGCTGTGTTTGACGCCGGCAATCCATCGCCGATGAACGTGGTGGTTTGTTGATGCCTTCTCCAAGTCCAGCTCACTTTCCAGAGGCACCCAGTTGGTCCAACCCTCTTGGCCCAAATATAACTATGACAGATACAATGGTAGATGCTCTACCTGTGGATAGCACAGGTGAACTGCGAGACGGTAATCCTGGTAGTGAAACCTCTCTGTTTGAGAACGTCAGCTCTCTATCAGATCCGTGTATGGGTGAATACGGACAGAAAAGCAGCAATTTTGTAGCCGGACTTCCCACCCCACCGTCCGATCCCCATTCTCCTCCTACCGTCATGAATAGTCAGACTATGTCTCGTGGTGCATCTTCGAACCCTTTTAATACTGGTTGGATATCTATCAAGGCTGCACAGTATGTGTACCACCTGTGATCCCCCGGCTCGGGAACCATGTGCCAGGTTGCCGGCCAGCTGCATGATCCATGCCGGTGCGGATAACCTCATTTGATATATCAACCTTGAAGTTTTACCCCTCATGCTGTGTCATATTTACCCCTCCTCTCGCTACACACACCCAATTGGGAAACGGGAATAGCAAATAGATTATGTCTATATAAGCTTGAGACCCTATCCTAGAGGATAGAGGCCTCAAGCAAGATTATTCTTGTAATCTGACATACTTCTTGATTTCATACTTCTACTCGGTACCGCCTCGGCTCCTAGTCGAACCCCAGTAGGCTCCTATACCCTCAACTAGTCTTGTCAGACACCGAAAGGTTTTACATTTATTTTTATAATATTTTAGATAGTTAATATTAAAATTTCTAGATGCTTTTAGTTAATTCACTTATAGCTTTAGTTAATAAAGTTTGTAGATATAAGCTCTTATAATAGGGTCAAGGGCCTTGCCTCTACCACCCATATTAGTGGAGAAAATAAATACATGACTTTGCAATATTACTTGATTCCGACACGTTATTTTGCCAGGCAGAATCATATGGCGGTCAGACTAGTGCTTACTTTCCGAAAAAGGGGGTGCCAATACTTTTGAACCCCCACTGTACACTGATCTAACAACAAGCTACGGTCGCACAACAACCTCCAAGTCCCAGACAATATACCAAGTCTACTAAATGTAGTTAGACTCGATCGAGGAAAGGATACGGCTTGGATTGAGTAGCAAAGACTTAGATGATTCTACAACTTCATCTTGAGAATTGTACGGTCCCCACTTCCACCTTATATCGACTGGAAATTAGACCCGAGTATGGATGATGCATCACCTTTGGCCTGAACCAACCTCCAGAACACAGACATGACAGTCAAAATGTCCAATAACAACCCGAGTGCTCTCGCTGTGAGTGCCACCGGCCTGGCTCTCGACTTTCTTCTCACTCTACCCGCAGCGGTTGCTATTGTATCCCACTGTCGACAAGCTAAGTCTGAGTCGCGATTATACGAAGACAAAGATGGAATTGCATCTGAAGAGTCGATGGCTGCCTATTCAGCGAAGAACCCGAAAATCGTAATATCTATCAGCACAATTTTCGGGTTTACAACTGCCATTTCTTTGTCTATTTTATCCTCTCTGGACCAGGATCAAGATCTCACCTTCGTTCACAACTGGCTGAATGTCACCCAATGGGTGAGTATCTGTGACAAATGAAACCGGACTTGACGCTGATGCTATTTAGACCTTCCTTCTTATCCAAGCAGTCTCTATTGGTATCATTCGAATCCCCGTCAAAACTTATTCACTCGGACTATACAGTGGATTGTCATGCATATTCTTATTTGTCGCCCTTCTTTTCCAAGATGCACTACTAATATATGACCATTCCCATGGTGGGACTACATTGAAGCTTTCAGCACAAATTGCCCTACGCTCTTCTCAGCTCGTGGCTGCAATTTCTACAGGCTTAGCTAGTATTTCTTTGCCTCGTAGACCACAGGTCTTCTATAATGGGCATCCGGTGGATAATATGTTCACTAGATCCGTTCTAGAGAGATTTAATTTTATCTGGGTTCAGCCTTTGCTAATGCTTGCGAAGAAAAACCGGCATCTAGATCTACACGATCTGTCAAAGATGGATCATCGTACTCGTTCAAAAGATCTCAGTGAATCCTGGGCAGAAAAGAGGCACCCAAGAAAGCTTTGGATTGAAATCATTCTCACACACAAGTGGCCATTACTCATACAATGGTCGCTCACATTAGTCCAATCGCTTGGCAATTTTGCTCCTCAGTTTGTCACATTTCAAATCCTAAAGATTTTGGAAAAACGAGTTCTTGTCGAGCCAGTCCCTACCAAAGCTTGGATGTGGATCTTTTTCCTCACGGTTGCAAGTGTCTGTTCATCCTGGATTGAAACGTGGATGTTCTGGGTATCTTGGTCTGAGCTTGGTATTCCAGTTCGGTCTCAGCTCTCGGCTCTCATTTTCCAGAAAGCTATGCGGCGTAAAGATGTGAAGGGTTTCTCAAAAGCACATAAAACGGATAATAGAGAGACAGCCATAGAGACTACTGCAAATAGTGACAACCCCAAAAATGAGGAAGTGGAAGGGGATAGCGATCCGAAGGGTAAGCAGTCAACAGTCAATCTCATTGGTGTTGATACAACACGAGTATCCGAATTTTGCTCCCTTAACAATATTTTTCCGGGCAGTCTTTTCAAACTGCTCGTATCATTCACTTTCTTGTGGTCGATCATTGGATGGAAAGCCCTGCTCGCCGGGTTTCTGGCAATGACTCTCACAGTCCCTCTTAATATACACTTCAGCAAACGGTACTCAGATGCTCAGGATAGGCTTATGAAAGCTCGTGATGCAAAGATGGCTGTGGTGACTGAAGCTCTGCAGGGTAAGCCGTGTAACAAAATGCTCTAGATTTCTGGTTGCTTATCCCTTCCAGGCATTCGTCAGATAAAGTTTTCCGCACTCGAAGAGAACTGGTACAACTTGATTGGCAAGATTCGATCCAAAGAACTGGTGGAGCAATGGAGTGTCTATGTGTAAGTAGTCTCTCGCATAAAACTTCCAGAATACCACTAATATTTTCAGCGCTGATACGTTCTTGCTTTTGTAAGTTATATTTTAGGTAGTGTCGAGTTTATTTGCTGATTGTATCAGTTGTTGGATCGCAAGCCCTATTCTGCTCTCTGCAACGTCGCTCGCGGTCTACGCACTCTTAAATGGCACTCTCAGTCCATCCGTGGCCTTTACCGCAATTGGGGTTTTCCAAAACTTGGAAATGACCCTCTCCGTGATTCCAGAGTTAACTACAGATCTCATAGATGCGTATATTTCTATTGGGCGAATTGAAAGATACCTAAAATCACCTGAGATATCTGGTCATGCCAGCCACGTCAGCAATATCTCATTTGAGAACGTCTCAGTAGCTTGGCCGTCAGACGAAGAGAAGCAGTCTGATGATCAGAGATATGTTTTGAGAAACCTCGACATCTCTTTTCCGGAAAATGAGCTTAGCGTAGTGAGTGGAAAGACGGGAACTGGCAAAAGCCTTCTTCTGGCGGCGATTCTAGGAGAAGTCGACATCTTCTCTGGAAATGTCAATGTTCCGCGTCCGCCGACTGCTCAAGAACGACGTGATCACCTGGCTACTAAGGTCGATTGGATCATACCTTCCTCGATTGCGTTCGTCGCCCAAATTCCATGGATCGAAAACGCCACTATCAAGGATAACATCTTATTTGGTCTTCCCTGTGATGAGCAGCGATACAACGAAGTCATTGAGGTGTGCGCTTTACGGAAAGATCTTGACATGCTCAGCGACGGAGAGTATACTGAGATTGGTGCCAACGGTATTAACTTAAGTGGTGGCCAACGATGGAGAGTGACGTTTGCTAGGGCGCTATATTCTCGAGCTGGAATCTTGATCTTGGATGATATTTTAAGTGCCGTCGACGCTCATGTAGGAAAGTTCATATTTGATAAAGGTCTTATGGGGGATCTAGGTGTCGGTCGAACTCGTATCCTTGTCACTCATCATGTCGCTCTCGTCAAGTCAAGGGCAAAGTACCTTGTTGAGTTGGGAAACGGCACCATTAAGCACGCTGGGCTGGTGGAGGAGCTCGAAGCTGGCACTTTGAACCATATTATCAGTCACCAGGAAAGCGAGAATGAGATTCAACAGGATGAAGATTTGACAGCCGTCAGCTCGGAAGAGCCGTCGGATAATGAGACAACAGAGCAGCTAAAGAAAATCAATTCTAAGCAATCTCCGAAGAAGTTTGTAGACGACGAAGCGAGAGAACAAGGAAGGGTGAAAGGAAAGATCTACATGGCTTACATGAAAGCTGCCGGTGGATTCACTTTCTGGACAGTGGCTCTTCTTGCGTTTTCAGTCTTGCAATGCCTTACAACTGGTAAGTCTGAAGATTACAATATCTTTATTTCTGAATATTGCTTCTACGTCGAATTTTTATACTAATCATGATATAGGTCGCTCCTGGTGGCTCAAGATTTGGACCGGTAATTATGAGAAGGAAGCCATAACACAATTTAACTACCCCCTTCATTCCATGTTCTCCATCCCATCAAATTCTGCTATGCTCGCAAATTCGGACTCAGGGTACACACTCGGCTTCTATCTAGTCATCTACGTTGCGTTCTCCGCTGCTTCAGTTATACTCGGTACGTTCCGATATTTTTACATTTATGCAGGGTCTATTCGCGCCTCACGGGTTCTCTTTGATCACATGTGCTACGCAGTTCTTCGGACGCCGTTGAGATGGATTGATACTGTACCACTCGGCCGAATCTTGAATCGCTTTACTGCAGACTTCAATATTGTTGACGCTCGTATATCGAATGATTTTACTGGTGGAATGGGCGATATCTTCCAATTTCTTGGGATCATTGCTGCTGGGTAGGTTACATTGCTTCTATTATGTCCTCCGTCATCATTCTAACAACATCATTTTCAAAGCATTTTCGTCTCACCATACCTTATACTACTTGCAATCTCCCTACTTTTCATTTGTGTCTGGATAGCATCTATCTATCTACATGGAGCTCGCGAAGTCAAAAGACTTGAATCCAACGCTAAATCACCTGTCTTCGAGCAATTTGGCACCGCGCTCACCGGTGTTAGCACAATCAGAGCTTTCTCGAAAACAGACACATATGTCGAGCGTATGTTCGAGAAGATTGATAACCACAGCACCACCTCTTGGCACCTTTGGGCCTTTCATCGTTGGATGGGATGGCGTATGACACTTGTTGGTAGTTTCTTTGCTACTGCTGTTGCCGCTATCATCCTACTGCTGCCTAGCGTTGATGCGTCACTCGCCGGGTTTGCCTTGTCCTTTGCCTTGAACTACAGCACAACCGTTATCTGGATAATTAGACACTACGCAAATCTGGAATTAGACATGAACGCCACTGAACGTATCATCGAATACTCTAGCCTCCAGACTGAATCCCAGGATGGTGCCGACCCGCCAGCTGCCTGGCCCAGTGAAGGCCGTCTCGAAGTCAACGACCTCGTTGTCGCCTATGCACCAGATCTACCACCCGTTTTGAAAGACATCACCTTCCGAGTCGAATGTAATGAACGTATTGGCGTCGTTGGCCGTACTGGAGCCGGAAAATCGTCTCTAACGCTAGCACTCTTCCGCTTCCTTGAAGCCAGTCAAGGAAGCATCCACATCGACGGGCTCGACATTTCCAAAATAAAGTTGCACACGCTAAGATCTCGTCTAGCCATTATTCCGCAAGATCCAGTTCTGTTCTCTGGGACCATAAGGTCGAATCTTGACACCTTCAACCAGCATACAAACTCGGAACTCCGTGACGCCCTCGAACGCGTGCACCTAGTCACCCCTACCAATGAATCCTCGGCACCAGTATCAACCAGTGAGAATACAACATATTCAGAAAACAAGAACATGAATCCCTTCGACTCTCTCAGCTCCCCCATCACCGAAGGCGGACTCAACCTCTCCCAGGGCCAACGACAACTTCTCTGCCTCGCCCGCGCCATTGTGTCCCGTCCGAAGATCATCGTTTTAGACGAAGCTACCAGTGCGGTAGATATGGCGACTGATATGCTGATTCAGAGGAGTATTAGAGACGAGTTTGGTGATAGGACGCTCATTGTTATTGCGCATAGGTTGAGTACGATCAGTGATTTTGATAAGATACTTGTGTTGGATGATGGGAGGATTGCAGAGTTTGGGACGCCGAGGGAGCTGATGGGGTTAGATGAGGGTGTTTTCAAGGGTATGGTGTGGGAAAGTGGTGAGAGAGAGAAATTGGAGAAAATCATCTTAGGATAATATTTGAAAGTAGAGCACGTCAACCAATGTCATACACGACTGTTTCTAAAACGATGACTGTGGAGTAATGTTATATCAATTGACTATCTTCTTTACGTATAACATATTTCTTTGACGCTAAAACGTATGCTCTACAGACTGCGGGGGATAATTCACTCACAATACCCCGGAACTTCATACGTTACATCCATTTCTATAATTATGACTCTACTCTAAAGTTAGGAGATTTCTTGTTTACATATGTCAAAAATTCTTCGAAAATAAATCTCGAACATTTTCTGAATATCTAACCATTTTATTGAGGGAATCATAAATTGCATACAATGTTTGCAATCCATTCCCAATACCCGGGAGATTGCCAAAAGCTACAGACATCACCGACGATCACCTCAAAACACAAGCAATTCAATTTATAGATCAGGCTACACTCGCATAAAGTTTCAAAAAAACGATTTCTAGATCTCATCATGATTTGTTTAGAACCCGTCCTCTACCAGAACAATATTATCACATCCAGGATTATCTAAGACTACAGGTATCTGTACTATATCTCACTATAATCAAATAATAGAATTATATAGGGCTTTAAGCCACATATTATAGTTAAAAGCAAATGCTTTAGTTAAGGACTTACTAGTTTCTAATAATATATTTCTATAATATAGTCTCTATAAAGAAAACTCATCTAATTTTAGGCCTGGTAGCAACTCCATATTAGATGTAGAGAAGGTGCGGGAAATGAGGAGCTTCATTATTTATCGCCGAGGGAAGTGCATGATCCTGGTCTGTATATAGTATAGGGAGCTCAATTGGCAAGTTCAGAAATGAAAAGAAAGAGCATAGAGTCCATTAATAGCTTTCTGCTTGTTCATTCTGTATAAAGCAAAATGTAACTGAAAATGTGCTATTTGTCGGGGCTATACTAATGATATAAAGTAAAGGTATTTAATACCTATTGGTTTTATACGTGTAATTAAGAAGGAAAACTTTGTTATATTCGTTAGTATACTTAATAGATTTTCTTGTATGTAAGTATAAGAAATGTTATATATCTGTTAGAATCGCACTGCATTTTATATTTCTAATTCCCTTTGTTCTGGAGATGCCTTATAAGGTGTTCGATCAGTATTATTTCATCTAGTTGTTTAATACACGCCGCTATTCGCGCATTATTTATATCACAACAAGTGAATAGTATAGAAGGGTCCTTATCTCGTAATATAGTCTCAATTTCCTAGGGTTCAACATGGAGCTTAGATAATCGAGCGATTTCCGTTTTTTAACTTGGTAGGAACTTGCGAGCCTGAGGGTGTGATCATTAGCCTCGTGACTACGGTGCGGATTCCTCACCTTGAGCTCCCACATTCTATTATCATGACGTGCTCTGTATAGCCTCAAAGGACAATCAATTTGTCTTGTAGAGGTTTTACAGCGCTTAGGGTTTGCCGAGTTAGTTAATCATTGCTCAGATTTCTCTTCTAAGTCTAGCGTAGCCACGTGTGATCTCACATTTTGGCAGTTATCTTATAACGTAATGTTATGGTGATTCAATGCGAAGTCTTCCAAATTATCGCGATCACGACACTCGTTGTGAGCAATGCCCCAACCTTGGATACCTTGTCGTACTCCATGTTCGTTGATCTTGGCCCACTCAACGGTTGAATCAGCAAAGCACTCGATAGCTTGCCGCAAATAGTTGAAGCAATGATCCATGTGGGGGCCAGAAAACGCCACTCCATCATGCTCCAACGGCTTGCCATTAGGCATCCGCATCGCGTCTGGCAAGTAGGCAAATTCTCGGATAGTTGCCTGTTTTGCCTTACAGTCAGCATATCTACCCCAAGGAAAGGTGGGAAGGAAGCATAATATCCATACGTACCAAGCAGTGGAGTTGATGGAACATGGCGATACCAAACCGCTCGGAGTACTTCGTATCAGGCAGTCCAGGCTCGTAACCATACTCGGCGACTGAAGAGTGCGGAATCGCTATGGTATGTGTCTCGAAGTTCTTCAACCACTTGTTCCACTGTATGGCCGCCCTCGATGTGTTTCCAGACCAGTCTGCACTATCGGTGAAAATGACAGGCCCTGATGCAGGCCCAACTGGTGGTCACGTCAGTTTATACCCATATGTTCGGTTTGCTTGAATGTCTACATACTCTGTGGAACAAAGCTCTTGTAAGGCCGCGGTGGAGGACGGCCAAGTCCTTGTTGATAGGCAACGCGGATGGCTATCATGAATAGTGTTATAAAGAAAGCTTGGTGTAGAATGGATACCCCGTTTGTATAGAAGCGTCTTTTGCAGACTGAGTTGAGTACTCTCTGGACTCGACTCGACTTTTGGACGTACAAATCGTCCTCCTCTTGTTCCTGGATTGGAAGCAAGTGGTCGCGCGACATTTCACGAGAGCTTTTATCCGACATTCTCAAAAGACTCTTAGTCAAAGATACGAAGTAAAATATGGTAGAATGCTAACTAGACAAAGTCTCTAGAAGCAAGAAAAACGCAATGGGGAATCTCTGTAGCTTTGGAATTGCTATTATCCAAAAATTGGGCACAGAGTATATGGAGTAGTTACTCTTGCAAGCGCAGTGTCAGTAATATATACCAAGTCCCCAGACCTCGGCTAGTTACAGAAGCCTGTTCTCTCATCAAACTGATAACAATTGATACTCTTACGTAACGTAAATTTGATTCCCCTCAGATAACCTGTGTTGGCTTTCTCCGCTCATGTAACATTTATGTAGACTTGGCTCACCGACTACATGCAGACTATTCATGCAGACTATACAAGGATCCCTAACGTGCTCCATCGAGCTGATACTAGGCTTATATCCGTCGGCGTTGGTGGGAAGTCTTACTGCCCCGCCAAAACTCTGTCCACCATCAAAGGATTGAGCATGCGATGTTGATTCATCAGTGAGGGGGGATTACTATAAAGGAGAAGCCTACCTACAACACTGAAAGATTTTTCTTGCTATAATCTCCATACCTTCCCTAAGACCTACCATCCCAACTTTTAGTTCCATAAAGCTACAAACATGAAGTTTACTACTGTTTTCGCACTCTGTGCTGCCTTTGCAACCGCCCAGGGATTAGCCATTCCACCTCACCAAGTTTCAGACGAGGCCGCCATTCCTGCTCTCCACAACAGCTACAAGCGGGATGAGGGCGATGTTGCCATTCCTGCTCTCCACAACAGCTACAAGCGGGACGAGGGCGATGTTGCCATTCCTGCTCTCCACAACAGCTACAAGCGGGACGAGGGCGATGTTGCCATTCCTGCTCTCCACAACAGCTACAAGCGGGATGAGGGCGACGTTGCCATTCCTGCCCTCCACAACAGCTACTAAATTCAGCACCGACATCACCGGCCACCGGCAGTCACCTTATCAGTGATCGAGGATGAAAGTTGATGGAAAGCAACAATTAGAAAGAACTCTGCAAACCAATTTTATAATTCCAGGTTTCAAGCCACTTAGTGGATCAAATCCTACTGCTTGCTATCAAGCTCCACACATTGTGAATGGCACTAGACAGTTATCTTAATGGAATTGGCATTAAATTGATGTGACTATGAATAATCCGTATAAAACTTTGGAATTTTACCTACGTAATTCTAGCAATGAGCTAGTCTCCGCCATCGGATCTAAATGATCACTTAAATGTTGGTATAGCAGACATCCCCGTCAATGCTCTTATCCCCAAGATAGGTCAATTAAATAGCCGAACAGCCGAAAGCGGTCAGTTCTCGTCGTCTACGCCCTTGTCGCCCCTCATCAGCTTATACTAGTGCATCTGAGCCTTTTTTTCCCTCACCTCGTTGATCGACCTTGACTACTTCTCACCTGCCTATTTCGTTGGATGCTACCATCTTGTGGTTGTTATATTGGCTCGTGGGTCTCACAGAGTCTACCAGATGCAAAGTCAAACATATGTCCGATACTAACCTCCAACTCCTAGGATTAAGACAAAGGAGAAAATGTGATTGGCCATACTAAAATTACGGAGTACTCAACAAGCGCAAGAAACAACTCAATCCTCTAGGCGGGCCAACCTCGTTTTCATTTTCTTCAGCGCCATATCCGAAAACCCACTATCTCAAACTAAACGACAAAGTTGGAACCATGGAAAGACTACTATTAATCGATCTGCATAAATGGTTAGACTAGGTGAACTTAGCACGCTAAACTGAAAAGCGATGACTCTAAAGGATTTGTTGAGGATAAATCAATCGGCATCGTGGTACGCTCAATACTGCAGTGGTTTAAAATCCATGACAACCGTGGCAAGAGGAAAGCGTTCCAGCATATCGTTACAAGGGTTCGTAAACTGTGGCCAATCATATCAAAGAAGATAAATCTATCGGCTTCGTGGTACGCTTAATACTACAGGAGATTAAAAACCATGACAATTGTGGCAGGAGGAAAGCGTTACGGCATATCATTACAAGGGTTCGTAAACTGTGGCCAATCATATCAAACGCAGTAAAACAAGTGATCGTTTTAACAAACCAAGAACCCCGCACAAACCAACATTGCGTGAACCTTTTTACTAAGACTTGTACACATTAGTCCTAATTTGGTAAGTAAGATGCACACGATCTTCATACCTAGATTAACCTCGCCGAGAACAGAGACCACAGTAGTTTAGCTGTAGCCAAACAGCGATAATGGAATGACTCCTGTAGCTGCCTTAAGCTAACTTCCTTTACTATCTAATGGGGTAAGCGTGCTGACCGGACACCGGACCCTACTCAACATCCGCGCCCGCAGTCTGGTTAGTGCTAGCAGTGGTATCCGTATACTAGTTGTACACGGCACGTAAGATGCTGGTTGAAAGATAATACTGAGACATTCTCAAAGGCCTCCCAGCAGGAAGAATAGTATGCAACTAAGTAATTGTCCAGCTGACCTTTATTGTGGATAATCTGTCTGCTCTGCGCTATGCATGCTTGTAATCAATCCTACCTTCCAAAAGGGCACAGGTACATTTGACTGTTTGTGCAGTCACCCCGGTTTGTAGATACACGCGGTAGAGGGCACCCAAGAAGAGCATACTCTGTGAGAAGTTGACAGCGAGGCTGAGTGATTAATCTGCTATAAGGTAAACTTTCTAACTAATGGTTGTGTGTGTGTTAGATTGGGGTTAGCGGGTATGGCTGTATCACATCCTAGGTGTTGGATTACCGCCGGTGATTTTTCCACGAAATAGTGCAAAATCAATGAGAAATCATTGACATTATATTTTCCTCAACTGATTGCTTGATTATGACAAACTTGTGCTGTTTCTGATACGGGGATTGATTGATTGACTTTCAGTTATCGTCTGATGTAGCTCTGTTCCTTTTACCCGGTTCTATGCAGACCTCTGATATGGGGATTGTCCTCTATATTCAAGAATCCAAGCCCCTCACTACAATACGTGCTTCTCCCTGATTGGCTCTGGTAAATTGGGCAGCTATGAACCGACTGCACCTCATATCATCTAACAGAAGATGAGATGATAACGATTCATCTCTAATAATCCAATCGCATTTTAATTTGATAGGATACTGTTGGTGACAAGAAATTCGATGTTGCATATGGCACTAAAAGTACTCTGGACTAATTAACGGTAGTGCATTAGTATGGAGCATACTAAAGTAGGAGAATCCATCACGCTACCCAGGATGGGATCCCGACTGCTTTACTTAACAATCGTTCAATATTGGTGTAATGAAACTTTGGACACGGTCCGGTATTTTTCTAGCACCTGATAAGAATACTTGCTATTAATATTGTAGTTGAGATCTAGCGCCTTGCCCTCTTTATTTTTTCACGAGAACTATCCCACCAATCTCAATTGCCTGACTCTAACCTTCGCTCAAACTTTGTAAGCATGGTCACGAAATTTTCGAAGATGATGAAATTCAGAGACGACTCAGA
This sequence comes from Talaromyces sp. DC2, assembly GCA_039119965.1. Taxonomy (NCBI): domain Eukaryota; kingdom Fungi; phylum Ascomycota; class Eurotiomycetes; order Eurotiales; family Trichocomaceae; genus Talaromyces; species Talaromyces sp. DC2. The sequence goes on along the minus strand of JBCLNQ010000061.1, from coordinate 336,643 downwards.
CAATTATATTAGATACGATCCATTGGGCGATGAGAAGTCTCTTCTGGAGCAGCCCGAGATCGAGGCCATTCATGGCAAGAAAGAGTGGAGGGGTCTAACAACGATCACATATGCATTTACGTTGGCCTTGTTGTTCATCTCAAGCACACTCAATGTCGTGATATGGCTAAAGTTTTCTGGATTCCATCATCATTCCCACATTGATAGATTTGAAGAATATGGTAATGGACCTACCTCAACCCCACAAGACTGCAAAAAATTTTGCTAACGATCGATTCAGATTCACCAATATCGAGAGATTTGGGAAATGAATATCATACGCAGTTCATCAACGGGTCTTTTGAAAGGATTAACATCTACCGTCAGAAGGCTAGTCAGGAAGTCGACGACGCCTGGCTGGCGCTTGGAACAAACGGTAATTCCTCTTTCCTCATAGTTGGTCGTCTCACTAATATATAAAACCTCCAGATGGGTCTATTTTAATTCCTGTGGAAGAAGCGGCCCAATTTGGCATCAAGGAAGGTCAAGTCCAACGGGTACCTGAACAAGGAGGCGGCTATATGGCAGATATCTTTGTTTTCCACCATCTTCATTGTTTGGTTAGTGAACTTGAGAAACAGAAAAAGGTATAGACTGACAAAGCCCTTAGAATTTGATCAGGCAGACTTCTCATTGGAGTTGGGACTATTATAGAGCCAAGGCGGGCACTGATGAGGCATTTGGAACTGCATTCGAGAACTTCGAGGGCGAGGATCAAGTCGAGACGCACTTCAGTTAGTACCATTAGTTCCAGCTTCCTCAACACTACTAACTTTTATAGCTCATTGCCTAGACATGATCCGCCAGGAAATCATGTGTAGCGCTAATACGGCTATTTACGGACAGTGGTATGTGAAAGACCATGGACCAACGATGGATTTCAGTTTCAACCGGAAATGCAAGGACTTTGACGCTATTCGAAAATGGTACGCAAACAATCATGTGGATATGGACAACACCTATGTGAACCACAGACCAGGAGACGTTGTTCTCAATGAGATTCCGTAATAAGTGTTGATACAAGATCCGTTGCCAAGTATCGACCATTTATAAACATGCTAGCTTTCGTGACAAATGCCCAATCTAGATATCAGACTTCAATGAATCAATATGGATTCCCCTATCTAGGAAGCTTGACACGAGAATACTAAGACAAGGAACAGGAGAAGAAGAAGAAGAAGAACAGAAACAGCATTTCAGATTCCTCCAATAGCTGACCACATTAAATCTCATGCGAATTTGATCCTCCAAAGAATGCATCCTAAGGATGACCCCTGTAAAGCCTTGGGGTGTCTGAGAAGACTGGTTGAGGGTATTAGGAGCCTACTGGGTTTTGACTAGGAGCCGAGGTGGTACCGAGTAAAAGTATAAAATCAAGAAGTATATCAGATTACAAGAATAATCTTACTTAAGGCCTCTATCCTCTAAGATAAAGTTTTAAACTTATATAACTAAATATAATCTATCTATTATTCTAATTTCTAATTAGATGTATATAGTAAAAGAAGAAATATATATAATATAATATAATAGATAAAGCTTTAAAGTTAATATATTAAATAAGATTATTCTACATCAGTATAGAACCTACAGCTAGCCAGCAGCCTAATATATAATTCCTAAGCCTAGATTTTATAATTCCTTTTTTCTTAAAAGATCTTGTCAGAAGAATGGATAACTCACAGCCAACCATTGCTACTTATGTCAGCAGCCGCTGGATGATGCTACATAGGTACTATATGCGTAAAAGAGATGCATAGGAATTAACCCAAAGGGGTTTAGTGAACTGGAGCGCTCAGTGAGCCAGGAAGGGCTAGAAGTGGTGCTTCTATATAAAGAATTAATGATTCTAGGCAATGGAGTAGCGATTCTAGATAAAGAAGTAGAGCTTTTTTATTATGTAATTATATAAATATACTTATTCACTGTTATATATTTAATCTATTGTATTTTATTATCTTAAGGAAATAGTATATTATTATTTACTCTTTAATAATTTTTTGCAGCCTATTATTATAATAGTACTTTACTTATCTAAAGATTATTTATATTATTATTCTCTTTTGTCTTTAGCTAATAGAATATCTATCTATAATCTATATCTTGATGATAAGTTATTAAACTGTTTAATAATAAAATATCCTTATAATATAAAATGTGAGAACTAGGTAAGTAATTAATCTTAACTAATTATAGTAGGAAGTCAGTCGAGTAATAGTGGGATAACTATCTCTTTTAAGTTATAGAATGCCTTTAATCAGATTTAGAAACTTAAGTGAGAGATAGCACGCATCTAAATCCTAATAGTAAAAGAAGTAGGATCTCTAAAAATTAAAAAAGTTAAGCTATTTTTAGGAGCCTTTAATATTTTAGAAATTTATTTAATTTAAATAGTAATATATTTCTAAAATAACAGAGTCTTAAATAGAAAATCTAATAAGATTTTAACAGTAGTAAGTTTCCTTAGTAGAGATGCAATAAAGTGGTTTTCACCTTATATAGATGATTGGCTGTTAGGAAATAAGTATTAGAAGAAACTAGAAATTATCTTTTTATTTAGTAGTTATGATTACTTTAAGAGTAAGTTTAAGTAGCTTTATAGAATTATTAATAAGAAACTTATTATAATCTATAAAATTTAAAATATTAGATAAGTTTATTCTATTAAAAAATATATTTTAAAGTATTTTTAAGTATCTAATAACCTTAAATATAGTAACTAAGGATATTATAATCAGTTCTATTAAGGATTTAAAGAGAGTATTAAGAATATAATCTCTATAATAAATCTATAACTAGAAATCTTTTAAGAAATAATAGAAGTAGCTTCATAGATTAACCTATAATAGTTTAACTAGCAAATAGAAAAGAAAAGTAATAGATATTATAAAAATTATTAAGTAAATTTATCTAAGAAGAAAGAACTATAATATAACAAAAACAAAGATATTAGAATATAACTAAATACTATAATTAGTAAGAAAGAAATAGCATAACACAAAAAGAATAAGATATACTATAAATATAGACAAAAAGAACACTTTTTATAATAGTATTAATAAAATTAAAGAAAGAATAATAATACCAGCTTTTAAAAAGTAGCAGCAGTCTATCAATAAATTATAACTGTATTATAAAACATTACTACTCCAGAAGAGAGTAAAGATAAAGATAAGAAATATAAAGATAATTAATAAAATAAAGTTAAAGAATATTAAAGATCAATATTATAATAAGAAATAATCAAAATAATTAAAGAAATTAAGTAAAAAAATAACCCTAAGCAACTTAAGAAATATTTTAAGTAGAATTTAAAAAAAGAACCATCTTAGAAAGAAGATATTAAATTAGAAGAAGCGCACTCTTACTTATAATTAGATTAAGAAAAAGAACTAATCAGAAAGCCCTACAAAAAAAACTAATATAGATAAATTACTAAATAATATATTGATAATCTTTTATTAAAAAATAAAAACTAACATATCCTAACATTTCAAGATAGTAAAAAAAATATCTATATTAACTATGAGAACTTAAATTAAGAACTATAAATCCTATAGAAAGTATAGTTAAGTAAGATAATTAACTAACTACCTAAAAATAAATAATAACAAGTCAAAGAATAGAAAAGATAACTAAAGAATTTAATTAACTAAAAATTACTTAAAAACATTAAGAAAAGTTTAAGAAAACTATAAGAATTCTTAGAAAAATAGATTAAAATTTTAATTATAATTAATAAGGATTAAGGAATTTAGAATAAAGTTTTAAAAACTCTAAATAAAGCTTTAAAAATAATAAAGTTTAGTAAAAAAATAACTAAAGAATTCCTTAAAATTAACTATAATATTCTAGAAACTAATAATAATAATCTAGAATAATATAGCTATACTATACCCAAATCTATTTATTAGGAAAAGTCTAAATAGATATAGATATACTATATCACAGACTATAAAATATATAGATAATGGATATATTATAAATACAAAATATATAAATAAAAAAATATAAAATTTACAAAAGAATTTTTATATATCTTACTAACTAAAAGATTCTTACTATATTATAGCAGTCTTAGATATATTAAAAAATACTCTTATATATATTATTTATAATATAGAGGATAATTCTATAAAAAAGTATACTAGACTTAGTATTATAAACTTAGATACTTAACACATTAAGTCTCTAAAGATTAGTATAAATAAATTCTAAAAGCACTATTAATCATCTATTAATCTAACTATAATTATCTAAAGGATTTTAAAGATTACTAATATTATATAAAAGAGATCTGTTATTTAGTATATAGTTATATTAGAAAAGAATTATATAATATAAAAAAATATTTATACTATAAATAGATTATAAAGAATTAATATAAAAAATAAAAGATATTTAAAAAATATTAGTAATAGTATGTTAATTAATATTAAAAAGAATATCATATAATTACAGTAACTAAATCTAGAAAAACTATAATCACTATTTAAGGAATAATAAATAGATATAAGGCTAGACTATTCTTTGACTTAGAAATATTAATAAATTTTATTAGTGAAGTCTATATTAAAAGATATAGAATCCTAAATCGAATTATAAATTAATAGTAAACTATATAGAATTTTAAAGAAAAAATCATAGTTAAAGAATATATAAGATAAGTTATAACAATTTTAAAGATAAAAAAATACAAAGAAAGTATTATGATAAATAAAAATCTCTTTAAGTAAAGAGATTTTAATATGATATTTAGAATAACTTAGCTATAGGAATATAATCTTATTATTAACTAGAAAAACAAAACCATATTAATAGATCTAAAGATGTTATAAACTATAAAGATAGGGATTAAACTGAATTAATAGATAAAGGTGGATCTAGCTAAAGAAATTAATAAAATAGGTTAATAAATTAAAGTAAGAAAGAAATTAAAAGAAATCTATAAAAAAGAACTAAAAAAAGTAATTAAAAAATTACTAAGAAAATACTATAATTTTATTAAATTATTTATAAAGAAAGAATATTAACTATTAAACTATGAACTAGAATATAAAATAGAAATATTACTAAAAAAAGAAGTATAAATACTGTAAATTAAGTAATAATAGGTTTCTTAGAATAAACTCTGAACTACTAAGGAATTTATTAAGAAATTCTTAGCAGTAAGATACATTAGAGAGTTTAAGGCTAAGGCTTCCACTTAAGTAATATTTATACTAAAAAAAGATAGATTAGATTAAATAGTTATTAACTATTAGAAATTGAATAATATTATAGAAGATAATATAAATAAAGTATCTTATTAGGAGTAAAAAAGAGACTTATTATAAAGAGTAAAAATTATAATAATATTTAATATTGAATAGAGATACTATAACCTACAAATAAAGAAAAATAATATCTAGAAAACTACATTTCTTACAGATTTAGAACTATATAAATAGTTAGTCACCTTTATAAAACTAAAGAGATTACTAACAGAATTCATAAAATTTATAACATATATATTAAGAAAATATCTTAATATCTTTATTACTATCTACTTTAATGATATTATAATATATTTAAAAGATCTTAAGGAATATAATAACTATATATAACTAATTATAATAGAATTAATAAAGGCAGGATTAACTTTTAAAATTAAGAAATATAAATTTAACACTATATAAATTAATTATCTTAAAATAATATACACAATAAATAGATTAAAAATCCTAAAAAAAAAGATAGATAATATTCTTAGATAGCTAACTTCAGTAAATATCTATAATATTTAATCTTTTCTTAAAATAACAAGCTATATTCAATAATATATTAAAAATTACATTAAAATAATAATACTATTAATAAAATTAATCCACAAGGATAAATCTTTTAATTAAATAATAAAAAAATAATAAGCCTTTAAATAAATCAAAGAACTCATTAGATATACACTAATTTTATAGCTTTATAACTAAGAATTATAGAGTATTATACAAATAGATATATCAAGATATACTCTAGGAGCTATTCTTAAATAAGTTAATAATAAGAAAGAAATATAAACTATTATATTCTATTTAAGAAAACTTATTACTATAAAAGTAAATTATAATATATATAATTAAAAACTACTTACAATAGTATAAGCTTTTTAGCAATAATAATACTATCTTTAAAAAATAAAATATAAAGTTATTATAAAAAGTAATTATCATAACTTAAAATATTTTATAATAATAAAAAAATTAATAAAATAATAAATATAATAATATAAAGAATTATTAAAATTTAATTACTAAATTAAGTATATCCCAGAAAAACAAAATATCACTATAAATATATTAAACAGACAACTAGATTATATAATAAGAATAGAATCTCTAAAAATAAACATCCTACAAGAAGAATTAGATGTTTTATAATATAATTATACTATAGTAATTACCACTATAATAAAAGTTATTAATAATAACCTCTTTTATTAATAGCTACACAGAGAAACTGCTAAAGATATACAAATCTAAAAGAAATAAATATATAGCTAAGCATAGTACAAAAATAGATTAATTATTTAGAATAGATTAATTAGAATACTATAAATAATAATTAAAGAAGTTATTTAATAATATCATGATCTACCTACAAAAAAATATTAAGAAGTTAAATGAATAATTAAAATAATTTTAAGAACATTTTACTTTCTATATTTAAGAAAAAAGATTAAAAACTATATTAGGAATTATAATAAGTATAATTAGAATAAAATATTATATTATAAACCCTTTAGAAAAATATAAATACTAAAAATCCTTAAAAAAGTATAGAAAAGTATTATAGTTAACTTTATTTAAAGATTACTATAGTCTAAAAATCTAATTATAGAAATTATCTACACTAATACAATAATAATAGTTAATTAACTAATAAAGTATATTATTATAAAATCAATATTAAAAGATATAATAACAGAATAATATATAAAGATAATATTATAAGAAATCTTTATATAAACCAAACTACTAAGTAAGTTAATTACTAATTAAGACAAACTATTTACTTCAAAATATTAACAAATAATTACTAAAGTATGTGAAATATAATATAATCTATCGACTATCAATTACCAATAGACTGATAGCTAGTCCAAGAGAATAATTCAGATAGTTAAGTAATACTTTTAATATTACCTTAATTAGGAATAAGATAACTAAATAGAATTACTATTACTAACATAATTTACATTTAATAATACAGAAAATATTACAATAAAATAAATTTCACATTTTATAAATCTTAGAAAATATCTAAGAATAATATAATCTAAAGTACCACAAGAAAGAGTATCAGATACCATAATAATATAAGCTAAACATCTATAAGTACTCTATTAGATAATATTAAAAGATATTAAGTAAGCTAAAAACCAAATAAAGACTTACTATAATAAAAAATACAAGAATATATTAAATCTTAAAAAAAAAAAAAAAATTTACTTATTAAAATAAATAATAGATTAAAAAAAATTTAATATTCTAAGTAAAAAACTAAATAATAAACTTAATACTATCAAATATAGATCTTTTAAAATCTAAAAAAAACTTACTAATAATAACTATAAATTCTAATTATTAGTAAAGATAAAAGTGCACTTTATATTTTATATCTTATTATTAAAATCAACTAAAAACCTAGAAAATAATAATAATAAAATAACTAATAAAAAATATAAAATTAATAAAATCTTAAAAAAAAAGTTAGTAGATAGAAGAATCTTCTACTTAATTAGCTGGAAAGGATATAGATCTAAGTATAATTTATAGAAATTAATTAAATATCTAAACTACCCTAAAAAGATTTAAGCATTCCATTAAAAAAGAACTCAGAGAGGATATAATTAAACTTATTATTAGCTAATAATAGATACTCTTAAATAGCAGCAGTAATAATTTTATTTGACTTTTACTATTTAGCTTCTTATTTCTATTCTTTCTCCTCTTTCTTTTCTAAATACTCTAGCTTCTCTATTTTTTTTATATTTCTTATTATAAAATTACCAGCATATTTATAAAGCAACTTATCCTGTATTTTTAGATATTGAAGCTTTGTAAATATTTCTTTCTTTTAAATATAAATTTATTCTTAAGTTGCAACTAGTTTCTGCTACTCCTTATTGGTAAACGTTGTGGGAAAATCAATATATTTCTGATTTGAACAAGTATATTTGCTGTAATAAGAGGAATCAGCATATTTAATGTAAGATTTATTAAATTAAGCGTAATAAGCATAAGGAATAATTATTTTGAAATCTTTCTCTGTAAAATAATGAGCTAATTTATTTTTATAAATTTTTAAATCTTTTAATAATATAGTTAGACTATTACTATAAGCATAGAGAAAGAGAAGAAGATAGTTATTTATCTAGGAATATGGACAGTGTGTAACTATTTATTGAGCTGTTAGGACGCCAGCCTTAAAGAAAAAAATTGTTAGAAGAATAGATAATTCATAGCTAATCATTGCTACTTATATCAGTAGCTGCTAGATGATATTATATAGGTACTATATGCGTAAAAGAGATGTATAGGAATTAATCTAAAGGGATTTAATGAACTAGAATGCTCAGTGAGCTAGGAAGGGCTAGAAGTGATGCTTCTATATAAAGAATTAATAATTTTAGGTAATGGAGCGGCAATTTTAGATAAAGAAGTAGAGCTTCTTTATTATGTAACTATATAAACACACTCATTTACTGTTATATATTTAGTTTATTGTGTTTTATTATCTTAAGGAAATAGCATACTACTATTTACTCTTTAACAACCTTTTGCAGCCTATTATTATAATAGTACTCTACTTATCTAAGGATTGCTTATATTATTGTTCTCTCTTGCCTTCGGCTAACAGAATATCTACCTACGATCCACATCTCAGTGACGAGTTGTTGAACCGTTTGACAGATCTTAATCCTAAGACTTAAAAAAATTAAATATAAAAATAATAATAGAGTTTTTAAATTAATTATTACAGTAGCTAGCTAATTAAAATAAATAGCTTTAAAATTATTAAAAGTAAATTTTAAGAATAATTTTAAAGTACTAAAGAATATAATAAATATTATTATTAATATCTATAACTTTATTTTAATTATATTTAAATTATTTTATATATTTTATTTTATATATATTTGTAAAGCCTTTGGGTGTCTGAGAAGACTGGTTGAGGGGATTAGGAGCCTACTGAGGTTCGACTAGGAGCCGAGGCAGTACCGAGTAGAAGTATAAAATTAAGAAGTATATCAGATTACAAAAATAATCTTGCTTAAGGCCTCTATCCTCTAGGATAAAGTCTTAAGCTTATATAGACATAATCTATTTACTATTCCCATTTCCTAATTAGATATATATAGCAAGAAAAGAGATAAATATAATACAGTATAAAAGATAAAGCTTTAAAGTTAATATATCAAATAAGGTTATCTTAAACTAATATAGATTATACAGCTAGCCAATAATCTAATATATAGTTTTTAAGCTAGAATCTTATAATTCCTTCTATTTTAAAAGATCTTAATCCTAAAACCTAAAGAAATTAAATATAGAAATAATAATATAATTTCTAAATTAATTATTATAGCAGCTAGCTAATTAAAATAAATAGTTTTGGAATTATTAAAAATAAAAAATAATATAAAATAATAGAATATAAATCTATCTATATATTTAATATAAATATTAAATAAAAATATAAAATCTTTTTTCTCTTTAAATATATTAAGTTTTAATAAATCTTTTATATTTATATTTTTATTTTTTTATATTATTTAAAAATATTTAAGAATATTAATTAATAAAATATTATAGTATTTATTATATAAAAAATTTTTTTTTATTTTTTTATTATTTTTATTATTTCTACTATTATAATAGCTCTTTATTATCTTAATCTAGTTTATTAAGTTATAAAATAAATTATTATACTAATATACTTATTTATATAATAGAAAATATTATTTTATTATAAAGCTACTAGCTTTATTATTAGATATAATTATAGTATCTATTACTCTAAATTTATAAATATTTTATTTTTAAAATATTTTAAAAGATTTTAACTTAGTTTTTAAAAAATTAATAAAAATTTAATATATTTTTTATTTTTTTTTTTTTTTAAAGTTTTAAATTTTTCTTATATTAATAAATTAAATAGCTAATAATTTAAATATAGAATAATTTTTTTTTTAAACTTTTTATATTATTTATTTTTATCTCTATTCTTTCTTTTTCTAATTTTTAAATTAAAAAAAAAATTTTTTAGACTCTTCTTAAATATAAATAATAAAATATAAAATTTTATTATAATTTTAATTTTTTTTTTCTTAATAGACTTTAATTTAAAATTATATAGAGTTTTTCTTTATATATTAATATAATAATTTAAAATATAGAAAGATTTAGATTTTTCTCTAGTTCTATCCTAAATAGATATTAAAGAAGCTAATATTATTAAAAAAATAATACTTTTTATAATAATTAAAATAAAAGCTATTATTAAGATATTTTATTATATATATTATTATTATTATTATTTAATCATATTTAACGTCTATACCCAAACTATTGTTTATGACAGACAGCGGTTCATATATGGAGTAGGCTGGCTTATAGGGGCTGCCCCTTATAAGCCAGTGCCCCTACCCCCTAATTAGAGCCTGGCGTTCGTGGTATCTGGCGCTTTCCTCGTCCTAAGTCGCTTATATGCGCAGGACGATTTAGGGGCTTAATAGTGGGTGGCAAGCCTACAACCCCCTTCTTATTACTAGACGTTCAGGTGTAGCCTATAGTAGCGGGCCACCCAGCCCCACTACTCCTCCCCCTCTCGCTTCCCCTCGTCTAGGGCCTCTATCTCCCACTCATTAGACCTATAGGCCTGTTCTACCATCTATCTACTATCTATCTACTCCCTAATAGTCCTTATAAATACTAACAACACTTTAATAGCTTTAAGGTCCTAAAATAGATATACTTTAGAGATCTACTCACTATCTTTTAGAGCTTCTACCCCTTTTTTAGCTAGAGTAGTATATAGCTTATTCTACTGATAATACTATTGCTAGCAGCTAGTAAAAAGGTGCTTCATTATTTCAGTATCTCTAGAGCATCCTAAGTAGATTAGAAAGTCTTAAGTCTTAATTTAATATAGATAGGTCCTAATAGGGATATAGCTAATCTTTAGCTAGTAATACTGTTAGGCTAGGCTCTTATAAATATTAACTATCATTAGATCTAGCTTCTACCTTTAGGGAAGTCTATAAGCTTGGTCTATCTAGTATTATATCAGTATTCTAGTAAACTAATTAGTAATTAAGATTTTATAGACTTTAATATAGATCTACTAGATATATATTAATAAGATATCTAAGTATTTACTAATTAAAGATCTTTTTATAACTTTCTTAATAGCTTTATTAGCTTCTTTATTATTTAGAATATCTTTATAGCTAGACATCTAATAAATAGTAATACTACTATCTACAGTCTATAGTTTTTTAGCTAGATTATATGTCTATAGTATTAAGACCTATTTTAAACCTAGATTGATATATTATAGCTAGTTTATAGTAGTTTAAGTATCTAAGAATATCCTAATTAATTCTATAAGCTTTATTATTAGTGTCTACTCTAAGGTCTTAACTATTTTTATTAGCTTTATATTAAAAATCTTAAAATTTATATCTAGAGATATAAATTATACTTTTTATAGATTAATTAATAGTTTATAGATTATTATAATATTTATTCTCTAATTATTAAATCTAAAATTATCTAAATATAGATTCTAAATCTTTATACTATTTAAAGGGTCTTAAGCTATCTCTATAACTATTTTTAAACTATCTATTTTAAAGACTAATAATATAAGCTTTTTACTATTATTTATAATATATTTAAAATCTTTAGATAGATTTATTATTATAATTTCTTATAATTTATAGATTAGACCTATATTTAATATCTAGGGGTCTTAGTAGATTAATATTATCTAAACTTAGTTCTCTAATAGTTATTCTTTAGACTGTATATAGATATTCTCTTTTCTAAGAGTTATAGAGAGTATTTTTGCTGTTAGATGCTCTAAGAAAAACCTAAGAAGTTTAAATATATAGTACTATTACTTAATATCTAATAGAGTTTTTATAAATTCTAAGGTTATTTCTTTTATAAGTAGCTTTATAAAGATAGTATAAAATATATCTATAATTATCTAGACCTAGTTATTAATTAAACTTTATATACTTTAGAGCTAGTTTTTCTATCTTTATTATTAAAGCTCTATCCTATAAAGTGCTACTATCTAGATAATAACTTTTTAAACTTATTATATTAAATTAGAGAATAGTCTTTAGACTTTATATAATATCTATATTTATTTCTTAATATTCTGATCTTTCTATAAGTAGTACTTATAGTAAGCTTTTAAGATAAATTTTAAATTTAATAAAATCTTTAATTATTAAATAATTTTTAGAAAGAAAGATTTTAAGATCTTTTTAATCTATATTCTAGTCTATTAGATTTATTTTTTAAGCTTTTAACTATAAGTTTTAAAGAATAAGATAATCTTAATCTTCTTAAGATTAAATTAGACACTATTAGTATATCTTTATTTAATAATAATCCTAGTTACTACTTTTAGCTATATATAGATTTTTAAGATTAAGTTTTTTTAAACTGCTAGACCTATATTATTAGTATAGGATAGAGCTTTTATCTCTAAAATCTAATACTTTATAGCCTGAAATACTCTCTAAATATAGATAAAAAATAGAATTAAGAAAATTAATAAATCTTATAGTAATCTTAAGTTAATAAGATATTTTAGAATCTTATAACTATTAATTATTAAGCTTATCTATCTATATATAAGGAAAGATAAAGTCTATCTTATAAGATTATTATCTAGATCTATAGTCTCTATAGTCTTTTCTAACTTATAGAGATTAATATGGTCAAAGGCCTCTATAATATCTATAAAGATAATATCTATTAGATACTACTAGGCCTATCCTTTATACACTATTTGTATAAGATAGACTATTATATTAATTACTCCCTAGCTACATCTATAATCTATTTATCTAGAATATAGTATCTCTTAAACCTTATATTAGTCTACTATAAGATCTATAACTAGTTTTTCTATAATTTTACTAAAATAGTTAAGCAGATTTATAATTTTTTAAATCTTTATTTAGATATAATTAGATTTATCTAGCTTCTAAAGTAGTATATTTTTAGTAATTTTTTAAATTTTTAGATATATCTTTAGATAGAAGTACTATCTAGTTATCTTTATAATTTAAAAGAAGTCTAGTATCTAAAGTAATTAATAAATCTAAAAATTAAGTTTATTTATCCTTAAAGTTTTCTTTATATTTTAACTAAATAAAGCCTAATATATCTATTTGGGTGTTATTAGTATATAGGTCAGCCTACTAGGTAGTTTCTTAAAGAAAGTACTTTAGGGGGTATTAGAAAATACTATGCTCCTAATTAGGGCTTCTTTATTAGTTAGAATAATAGCTAGGAGGATCTTAAGATCAGGGCCTTAGAGTATTAGTATAGTAAGATTACTAAAAGGTTTAGTATAATATAAAGTTAGCTAGTATTAGTTAGGATTATTATATTAAAGGATTTTATAGATAATATCTATAAGGTCTCTTTAAGATCTCTTAAAATTATTAATAAAAGGATTCTTAGAGATTCTAAAATCTTTTTTTAGATTTTTTCTAAGAAAATTCTTTTAGTATATCTTTTTAGTAGCCTTTATCTCTTTATAGTAGAAGATTTTAATAGTTTTATATTTAATGTTAGTATAGACCTAGGTCTACTATTACTTATAAGTTATAGTTTATAAACTCTAGGTATGTTTTAGCTTTAATTTCTATTATTATTTAGAGTGTGTATAGAGTCTTACTGTCTTAGTATATCTATTAAATATATTAGTTAGAGTATTTTATATCTAATTAGCTTTTTTAATAAGATTTACTTTAGTATATTGATTATTAAGAGAGGGATAGTCTATAATCTCCGCAGTCTAGGCTTCAGTTATTAATTTTATAATATTTTTATTAGCTTATAAAGTCTCTATTTACTATCTAGTAATCTTATTAGAAATATCCTCTAGAAAGGATTCTTCTAAGGCTTTTTAGACTAGAATAATAAGCTTATAGTCTAATATAGTAGCCTTATCCTTATTAATCTCTTAGGTTTATAAAGATCCTAGAGTTAAGAAAAATAATATTAAGTTGATAATTAATATCTCTAGAGATTTTTTATAATAAATAGTCTTCTTTAATAAGTTATTAATATATAGAGAGTATTAATCTATAAGCTATTCTAGAATCTTAATATTCTCTTAATATATGATTAAAGGGTTTTATATAGTATTATAAGTATTAAAATTATCTATTAATAGATATCTACTCCCTATAAGGAAATCCTAATTAATATTTTTAATCATCTAATACTGTCTAAAGGATATCTTTTATTATTAGTAACTAGCTTTAATCTATATATTATAGTAGTTAACAATTTTAGTGTGCTAGAAAGTTTATCTACTAATTATAAAGAATTTCTAGATATCTAAGACTTATATATAGAGATAGTTTACTAAATCTATATAGTTTTCTATTCTAATAGTCTCTATAAAATTTTTATAAATAGCTATAAGTATCTACTAATTCTACTTTTCCTTTTCTAACTAGTAAAGTAAATAGCTTAGATAGAAGAAGTTATTAAGAATATAAGGCTTTTATAGATATATAATATCTATTTATTACTCTATCTCTGCTTCTAGAATCTTTAAGATTATAGAGTATATATGGGTATAATTATATTAAATAATCAATATTAATAGGGCCTATAGCTTCTAGTATTTATAATAGGCATAGAGATAAATAAGGTAGAGAAGAGGAGGAATCTATACCCTAATCTATAGCATCTATAGTCTCTTTAAATTCTAAGGCTTAAGAGGTTTCTTAGGCTTCTAAAGGCTCTTTAAGAAAGCTTTTCTAGATCTCTCTTAGTTCTAATTTCTAAAGAGATAGTAGTATAACTATCTAGATAGTTAAAAGTTTTTTATAAAGCTACTTATAAATTTCTTTAAGCTTAAGATATCTTAAAGAATTAATCTAATATTCTTTTTTACAGTTATCACATTTAGTAGATATATATAGATATAGATAGTTTATTAAGGCTTTATAGTCTAATATATTGTAGATATACTTTTAGGCCTTATAGATCCTAGTATATACTGTATATAGCAGAGATTAGATATTATAGCATCTATAGGACTGGTAGTTAATATTATAGTACTAAGGGCATACTAAGTTCTTACTAACTTTATAATAGGGAGTAATAAGATATTTATTCTCTCTAAAGTATATACTCTGAATTAAAAACTTATAGGTGTTATCTAGACCTCCTATTATTATGATGATAGTAGAGAAGTATTAGCTAATAGCCTGGATAGCCTTTAGAGACTTAATCTATATAAAGTCTTGTATTAGGGTGTAGGTTCTTTCTAATTTAATTTCTTTTTAAGTTAGGCTTAATCTTAAGGTACTATAATAGGTTACTGATACTATATGTATCTTAATCTTATGCTACTGCTAGTCTAGTTCTATTAAGATGACTACGGGGTCAATCTGGTAGCAGGCAGTCACTAGGGGGTCCTTATATATTGAGAGAAGTGTGTTTATAATGCTACTCTAATCTAATAAAGCTGAGATTGCTCTTAATTCAGTATAGTTAGTATTAATTATTCTAATAAAGTTTAAGAAGCCTGTCTAGGCTAAATAGTAGTTAAACTATAGAATAATATCAGCTTTAGGCTTTTTAAGGATTATATGTCCATTCTTACACCTAAAAATAAATCTATAATCTCTTTTAGTGATACTGCGTATAGATTTTAAGCTCCTTAGGTCTGTCTAGACTTTAGGGAGCTTGTTAGGGGGGGAGGGATGTTTTTTAGTGATAATTTGTTAGTTCTAAGTGTTATTAGTTACTATATCAGCTTACTAAGGCTTTATAGTAGATTTCCCTATAGCTTGTGTTGTAGGCTTCGTTCTTAGAGGGGGTTCTGATATTGGGAATAAGGCTCTATGATACTCTATAGGCTTAGTATCCTTATTTAGGTAAGTGGGTGGTCTATATATGACCTCTGAGAATGTTGCTTCTTGGAGTAACAGCGGTTGCTGTAGGGCCTGGGCCTCCCTCTAGATAATAGAGATTTTGGGGGGTAGTTTTAGGGTATTTTAAGTGGTTGTTTAGGTTTCTAAAACTAAAAATTAGCTCTTAATAATATCTAATTAGCTTGTAAGCTGCTACTCTAGGCCCTCTATTAAAAGAATAATATAGGCCCTTATAGCGATTATCTCGATAGAGATAATATTTTTACTATCTATAAGATATTCTAATAAAGCCTATTTGAAGTCCTTATGGCCTAGACTAAATAGAGACTTCATAAAAGCCCTTTCTAGACTATCTAGGCTGTGATCTTGCAGTCTCTTCTTTAAGGCCTTAGATGCTTCCTAGGGGAGAGACATACTACTTAGGGGACCTAGCAGCTCCCTAGGGTCGATCTCTAGGCTCGGTAAGAAGTCCTCGCTCTGGGGGACCCTTATACCGGCCTCAGGGGGCGCTGGCGGCGCTGTCCCTGCTGTGGTGCCTGCAGGTGCCCCTACGGGGTCCACCTGGCCTGGCGTCTGCCCCCCTGGGTCTAGGGGGGTGTTGTCGATTTTGGGGGTTCCTGGGGCCATGAAGAAGCCCTGGAAGCCGTCAATAGGCGTTGATTTTCAAAAAGTCGATTTTTGATTTTCCCGGCGGATTTTTTTTTTTTTTATTATATATAAATTACTACTAAAATATCTATATTAGATATTTTAATTTTAAATATTCTATTTAATAGCTTTTTTTTATCTAATAATAAGCTTAACTTTTCTAAATATTATAATCTTTATTCTAAAGCCTTTTTAACTACTTTTAAAATATATAATTTAAATTAACTATTATTTTAAAAGATTAGAAGATTTATATATAGTTTTATTATATTTTTTAATATTATTTTTTTAATAGATATATGGGTTGACTTATCAAGTAAGTCTATGTGCACATTACAAGCGAATGTACATGTCTGTGGTGGTGTTCAAGGGGTACATCAAGTACTATGGTAAAACATATATAATTCTTATATATTATCTGAATCTACCTCAATATATTCTTATAATCCCTATTCTATATAAAGTCACATACCAGCTATATAGCTAGCATATTAATATATATAATCTTAATTACTTTACTTAATTACTTTAATAACCTAATACTAGATCTTTTTTATAAATTAAATTATAATTAAAATCTAAAAATTATAAAAATCTATAGAAAAATATAATATAAAAATTAAATAATAAACTACTAATATATATAAGATCTAAAAAAATCTTAAGCTATATACTAACTTATTATTAAAAAAATATATTAAAAAATTAATATAATAAATAAATTAGTAAATTATTTTATTTTTCTTTTTACTTAATTCTAAGTTATCTTTTATTTATTTTTAATCCTTTTAATAAAGCTCTTAATATATATAATTAATTTATTAATATTAATAAATTTATATAAAATCTTATTAGATATTATCTTTATAAAAATATTAATAAAATTATTATCTTTATAAATCTACTAAATCTTATAGATCTTATATCTTTTATATAATTAATATAGTATTATAATATTAATTATAAAATATTTTTTCTTAATAATATTAAATTTACTAAAATACTTATAAAATAAATATAAATTTATATAAATAATTATAGATATAACTAGTATATTAAGATAATTAATAATTTTCTTAATAATATTTATAATTATAAATATATAATTAAATCTTATTATAAAACTATATACTTTTAAAGTAAGTATATTTTATATAATATATTTATATTTTATAAACTATTAATATAAAATATTACTAATAATAATAAAATAGCTATATTAAAAATCTTTATTAATTATAATAATTAAAAATCCTATCTAAGATATTAAATCTTAATTATTTATAAAGAATTTATTAATAAAAACTATAATTTTAACTTTAATAAAATTAAAAGATATATATTAAAGTCTTTAATCTATATTCTTAGATTATTATATAAAGTATTTATTTAATATCTTATAATTAGTTTTAAGTTAGTTCCTATTCTATATTTAGACTATAATAGTTAGATTATATACTATTTTAGATTAGTAAATTAAGATTAAATAGATATTATATATATATTACTTAATATATTTCTATATATAATCTTCTTTATTTATTAATTAAATTTTTAATATTTATTCTTTTTAATATAAATTAATATTATTATTTTAAAATAAAATAATTTTAATATTATTAAATTTTAAAAAAAAATTTTTAAATAAATATATCTTTAATTTTACTTTAAAATTTATTTCTTATAATATATCTTATTTATCTTTAAAAAATTTTTTTATTAAAATAAAAAATATATTATCTATTTATATATTAATTAGACTAAAATTCTTATTTTTTTACTTTAATATAAATAGATATAAATTATATATAGATATATCTATATCTAATTTCTTAAAATAATATATTTAATAAATTTTAAATTAATATATATTTATTTTTAAAATTCTATATAATAAATTTTTTATTAATAAAAGTAAATTAGATAGATATTTATCTTTTATCTTAATAGAAAATTTTATAATAATTAAATATTTAAACTTTATTTTTATTTATATATATATCTAGATAATATTATAGATTTTAATAATTATATTAATAATAAGAAATATAGAAATTAATAATATTAATAAATATTAACTTATATATTAAATAATAAATATTTATATTAATATCTTTTCTTTACTAATATTATTATATCTCTATATAATAAATTAAAATTTTTTATAAAAAATTTTATTTTTATTTTTTATCTTATTAACTAATTAAAAACTAAAAATCTTTATATTAATTAAGTCTATATTATCTTAATAGATAATTTTAAAGATTTTATTTATAATTAGACTATTAATTTCTACTCTATTTAATATTTTAAATAGTATATTATTTATAATAATCTTATCTTCTTAATATAACTTAATAGTAAATTTAATATTATTTTATTTCTTTTTAAATAAATAAATATTAGTTTTTAATTTATTTTTAGAACTATAAAATTATTCTTAATAATATAATAATATTAATATCTTAAAGATTATTAATATATAAATTTCTTTAGATCTATTATATTAAATTAGATTTATAAAATTACTTTATAGTTTTATTTTTATTTTAATTTTTATGTGAGAGGGTTATTCGGAAAGCAGGCGAAGCACTGGATTTGGCAACTAAATGTATATGTAGATATGTGTACAAACTGATTGCTAACAGGTGGCATATCCACTGTATGTGCAGTAGGAGTAATTCCTTACTCCACTAGTGCTTTGGCGAATATCATATGAGGCTTTCTAAGGGTGCTGAATGTGTACTGAGGGGTTATATATTGGATATAATGTCTAGAGCCTCATATTCTCTTCTTGTTTCAGGGAATCAGTGTTATGTACTGATTTAAGCTATATATAAGTAGTAGATAATTTATTTTTGTAGAGATACTAATTTTCTACAGCTATATAGCTTATATAGCAATGCAGATATATGCTACATTGGTTGCCACGCATGTTGTCTGGTGTAGGAGATATGGGTTAATAGTTGTATATAACTTCTGATCGTTATTATTATAAGAATTATGTTGTTGTAGGAATATTGAATTTTTCTCTTTTTTCACTATAACACTTTACTCCTCTGTACTACTTCCTTATCCTCGCTCTTCTTTATATTATGTTGTTCTTTATGTCTCCTAAGTAAGTATTATACTATCGCAAGATATATATGTTATGATTGGTTACTTTAATTACTAGTTTAAAGATCTATTATTAACTTAGGATAGTATCTTATATATTAAACTGTGATACTACTACTCATACTATTCTTATAGCTAAATACACTAACATTAAAAAGTCCTCTATAAAGGGATAAAAGATTTATAATATTCCTTTATTTATATTTAAATTACTATTGATTTAGTAAATTAATAGTCTACTGTTTTTTTTATACTATCTATACCCATCATCTATAAAGGCAAGAAGCAGGTTCTACCCTATTAGCGCTGTCTTTAGGTATTTAAGGATATTAATAATATATATTTATTTTCCTATATTAATCCTTTAGAATCTTGTGATTATTATATATAGCTAAAAAAGACTATTAGTGATTATCTATTAATATATTTATATATAGGCTATTTTTATTTATATACTGATATATGTAGATTTTTTCTATATAGAAGATTGCTACCTGCTATGTTATTAAGCTGGTAGCAGATTAGACTAATAGTTAGAAGGAAGTGCTATATGAGGTTAATATAGCTATGTATTATGTCTCTATTTACTACTCTGCTACTGTTAGTAAGGATAAGTCTATAGTTATCTCTATTATTATTTCTATTATTTCTTCTCTTAAAGTAACTAGCTCTGTATTTTGGGTAGTAGATACTTTCTTTCCTTAGTATCCTGAATAGATATCTATATTAATTAATAGACTAGTAGCTATATTAGATCTCTTTATGGGTTTCTTTACCTACCATAGCTATACCGCTTCTCTTTAGGAGAATATCTTTAGATATAGATAGTATAATCCTATACTTATCCACTTTGCTTATAATATTTTAGCTATAAATACTGCTCTAATAGATTATTTTGCTTATTTTTATAGTATTTAGCTATTATCCTTGGGTATTAAGTTCTTTTTTGTGTTAGGCTTTTAGGCTATTAAGATATTCTATATTATTCTATAGAGCTTTTTTTTTTATTTTATATTTAGTTTTTTATATTATAGATATAGGTTTTAGCTTTAAATTTAAAAATCTTTTTTCTTCCTACTTCTATTCTTTCTTTTAGTATATAGTTCTAATACTATAGATCTTTTAATCTTATGTTAGAAATAGGTATTAAGTGCTTAGATATCTTTTAATATCTTTTTTAGTTCTTAAATAGCTTTTTTTAATAGCTATTCTTTTTAATAAACCAGATATTAAGCTTATTAACTCTATATTCTCTTCTAAATAATATTTTTTACTATATATTTAGATATACTGTTTATTAGGATTAGGCTATCTGATTTAGAATTTTCTAAGGTAGTATAGAAAGATTCTAATAGAGAAATATAGAATATAGAGTATAGTTCTTTATATCTTAGAATAAGATTTAATCAATATATATTAGTTCCCTAGATTTTTAATATTTAGAATAGATCTATTTATCTATTATTTAGTTTTTCTAAGTATTGAAAGGAGGCTATATTCTTTATCTAAAGTATAATATAGTCTCTAATCTTATATATTTTCTCTTATCTTTAGTAGTTATAGTATTTTACTTAGGATTTTTTTATTTATTTTAAGTAGTTCTAGAGTTTCTTTTATATATTTTAGAGATTTTAGATTCTCTATTCTATATTTATATTATTCTTTCTAGATTCTTTTAATATATTTATTTATAGATTTTCTATAAATTCTATTAAGACTTTTATTAATATCTTATTAGTTATACTGTAGTAGCTATTATTATATATATGTTATATTATTAAGATCTACTAGGGCTAGTCTATCTGTTTATAGCTTATATAGCATTGAAGATAGTGTTCTATTAGCTAATTCTGATATTTAATCTATCTATCTATCTATAGATATATAATAATAGATAGTCAATAGATAATTCTTAAATAGAAATACATAGTCTATCAGAATTCGCTAGTAAATAGTTTATCTTAGTCTAATACTATATAATTTAGAAATATAATCTATTAGATTAGATTTTTATAAAATAACTTTACTAGCTCTTTAATCTTTAGGGCCTTTTAGGTTAATAGATAGATATAATATTTTAAGAAGAGATTTATTATAATTAATATAGTGTTGATAGTTTTTTCTTGCTACTTTACTAGGAGTAATCTAGTTATAAAATCTATAGTAATAATCTTAAAGAATTTAGAAAGGACTAGTAGAGACTTTAGTAATCTATATTTCTTATATTAGTATACCTTTATATATTAATAAATAGTATAAGTTTAAATATAGTACTTAATATTAGACTCTATTACTAGCTAAAAGTATTTTTAGTATATGGCTATTAATATTCAGTCTTTATTAAAGTAGCTACCTTGTATATTATTATAATTATTTTTTATAATTTCTAATTATAGGGCTTTATCTAGTAAGATATAGATTATATCTTTATATTAAAGTAGATTACTATCTTTAATATTTTAATTTAAATCTTTAGCTCTATAAGTATCTTTTTAAAGATTTTTTAATTTTTTCTATATACAGATATTTTTTTATTAATAGATTTAAAAGAGAATCTCTATATTTAGCTTTATATTAGTATAGACTATCTTAGTCTTTATAGTTTTAGTAGCTAAAGACTATGATATTAGGAGCTTTAAATCTCTTATATTGCTAGTGATAATACTTTTATCTATAAAGATATTCTTTTCTTTAGATCTATAGGTTTTGACTTTATTAGTAGTAAAAAAATCTTTCTAGGCTTCTTTAATATATACTATTCTATTTATAGAATTTATATATATTTAGGAGGAAATATTTGATTTTTTATTAATAATGAATATCTCTTTGCAGAGCTTCTTCTATAGTGTAGGGAGTATTATCATCTTATTCTTGATATTATTTATATAGTTAGGATGCTAGCTTGGTATATCTATAAGATTTTTTAATTTAAGATAGTACTCTATATTAAAATTGAATATTAAGAGATACTCTATCTACTGGGTTTAATATCTAGATAACATCTTTATTATAGTAAAGTATTATAAATTATTATAGTTTATTAAGACTCTTACTAGGTATTAGCTATCTTCTAGGTATTACCACTAGTATATAAATATATTAATTATAGTTATTAGTTTAATATTATAAGTCTTATATCTAATTTCTAATTCTTATAACTTTTAGAATTAATAAGTAATAAGATACTATTTATTATTTTTAAATAACTAGATAAGTATTATATCTAGGGCATTTTTTAAAATATCTATTTCTAGCTTTATAGATCTAATAGAATTAAAATATTAAAGTAAGAATTTTTAATAAAATAAAATCTTAAATTCTTTAAATATTCTTATAACTTTAGAATTTAATAAATTAGAATTTTTTTTCTATTTTTAATATTTAAAAGTTCTATTTATAATTTTTTTAATAAGTTTAATTAGTATTTTTATTATTTTTAAAAACTTTAAGATAAAGTTATAATAGAAGTTTATAAATCTTAGAAATAATTAAATTTCTTTAATAATCTATGGCTTTAACTACTTTCTAATAATTTAGACTCTATCTTTTTTTATTATTATATTTTTAAAGCTTATATTAAATCTTAGATATTTAATAATATTAGTATTAAAGCTATATTTATTTAATTTATAATATAATTAATATTTTTTTAATTTTTATAATACTTTCTAAATCTAGATCTTATAGTCTGTAGGATTCTTAAAATAGATTATTATATTATCTAGATAGACTACTATATAAATATTTAATAGATTTAATATAGCTTTATTGATATAAGCTTGGAATATTATTAGTATATTAGCTAATCTAAATAATATTATATTATATTTATAGTAGCTATATCTAATTTAAAAAATAGTTTTTTATTTATTTTTATTTTTTATTTTTATATAATAATATATATTTTTAAGATTAAATTTAATAAAGATTTTTACTCTAGATAGTTAGTCTAAGGTTTCTAATATTAAAGATAGTAAATATTAATTCTTTATTATTATAATATTAAGGTTTTAATAGTTAATATATAGTTAGAAGCTCTTATTCTTTTTTAAGATAAATAATATAGAAATCTTAGCTAGACTTTTTAATAGTTTTATTTAGTTTTTCTTTAGAATAGTCTTTAAATAGACTCTTAAGATTCTCTATTTAGATTTAATAAATCTATATATTAATTTATAAGATGGTATTATATTTAATTTAAAATTAATAATATAGTTATAAGCTATATGTTTAGGTAATATATCTATAGCTTTTTTTAAGAAGATATCTTTATATTCTTAAAAATATTTTAAGAATTTCTGTCTTAGTCTTATTATTGATTTTTATTTTTTAAGTCTATCTAGTAGTACTTTAATATATCTTTTATTATTAAATCTAGTTATATATAGCTTTAATTTGCTAGTTCTAAATATATTAGATAATATTTAATATATAATATATCTAGCTAGAAATTTTTTTTATATCTTATATAGTATTAAAATTTTAACTCTTTTTATATTAGTATAAGATTTATAAATCTAGTAATTAATAATTTAATCTATATTAAGATTTACTATCTGAAGCTATAGTATTTTTAATATAAGGTTATAACTATTAATATCTACTATATTTAATATATAGTCTATAATTTAGAGAAAATCTTTAAAATTTATAGCTCTAATATTTAACTTATACTTACTATAGACTTAGATTTAGTATCTATTAATAGTCCTTATTCTTTAAGATATTTTATATAAATAGAGTTTTAACTTTTTTATTAGACTTTAATCTATAAAACTTTTTTAAGTTTTATTATCTATAAATACTTAAAGTACTAGAGCTTTAGCTATATCTAAAAGCTCTATTTTAGCTATTAAAAGCTATTTTAGTTTAGAGTTATCTTTAGATATAATATTAAAATTAATCTTTAATATAACTATTATATCTAATAATTAAAATTCTAGTTTTTTAAATTATCTATATCTCTCTGGTCTTTTTTAATTTTTAGATTTAGATATTCTTTAGATTAATAGTTTAATTAACTATACTTAAAGTAGTTCTAGCTATTTATATTATTTTTATATTAATTTTAATTTCTAATATTTTTCTTTAGAGATCCCCCTTAGGGTCTAGATTTCATACTAGGTTCTTGCTATCTGTCTATTGGCTGGTCCCTCAGTCTGTTGCTGTTCTTGGGTCTATAGTGTGGTAGTATAGGCCTCTTCTGGCACAATGCTCTAGTTTTCTACTAATCTGGTATTAAATTTTTTACTTTTTAAAAGAATATAATAGTTGCTTTATAGCTATTTAGTTTATTTTTATATTTTTAAGCTTCACTTTAAATACTTAAAAGAATTTTAATCTAGAGTTACTTTATTTATTAATCTTCTATATATTTAATATCTATTTATTTTTTTTATATATAAAAATATTATATAAATTTATATATAGATTACTTCTTTCTTTACTTAATATCAATATATTGATATAGAGCTTTAATTTAAAAGATATCAAAGTTATTAAAGATTTGTTATAGATAATCTTTAAAATTATCCTAACTTATATTTACTATACCTCTATATTTCTTTTAGAATATAGAATATTATAAGAAGTAAGATTAATCTAAATTATCTACTATTTTGCTAATCTTATACTCTAAATATATAATATACTACTCTAAATATCTCTTAAACTAAGATTTAGTCTTTTTTATAAATATTTTATATTTATTATAGGTCTTATTGATATAGAAATTATTTATCTTAAATCTTAAAGAATATTTATTTATAAGGATATTAATTTAAGGATATTTTTTTCTTATAACTGTATCAGTAGTAATAAAATATTAAATTTAATCTTAAATTTATAGTATTTTCTATTTTAACTCTATTATATAGACTTGCTATTTAAGATATTTATTAATTTTTTCTAACTTAGAAAATGATATAGAGTCTAATTATTTCTTTATGAATTAGATAGATATCTTTTTTAGATCTGATGGTGTAGACTTAAGTATCTAGATTTATATTTAATCTTTCTCTTATAATATCTTTATAAAGATTATATTATTTATAGATTTAGGTTAAGATAATATCTATTTAGACTTGTTTAGATTTTGTTTAGAGGTAGTAGCTATAGGTGTTTTTCTAGTAGTAATTATTTCTAAATGCTTACTAACTCTCTACTAAAAGGTATAGAGTAATTAGAATATGAAAGGGTTATTTAGAAAGTAGATAAAGCACTGGATTTGGTAACTAAATGTATATATAGATATGTATACAAACTGATTGCTAATAGGTAGCATATCCACTGTATGTGTAGTAGGAGTAATTCCTCACTCCGCTAGTGCTTTGGCAAATGTCACGTGAGGCTTTCTGAGGGTGCCAAATGTGCACCAAGGGGTTATATACTGGATATAATGTCTGGAGCCTCACATTTTAAAGTCTAATTAAAGTTAATTTAATTCCTATTAAGATCTTTCTTAAGATTAATCTAAAAACTAATATTCTCTTCTAAAAAATATAAAAAATAAAATAATTTAATAAAATAATTATTAAAATAAAATAATTTATTAATATAATTATTCTTATCTCTAATATTTTATAAATATTATTATACTAATATTATCTAAAAAATATTAAGATTATTTTTAGTATCTATAATTATATTATAACTATTAATTAAAATTAATTTATATAGTCTTAATTAATTAGTTTTTTCTTATTAAATTTTAATATTACTTCTTAGAGTAAAATTAAATATCTTAATAATAATTAGATTATTCTTTATATTAAAGATATTATTAACTTATCTCTTTATTATAACTTAATATAGATTAATTATTACTTTTCTTATTACTTTAATCTATTAAATAATCAATATAGATAAAGATAAATTAATTATTATATATAGATAGATATTAAAAATAAGCATAATAAGCACTATCTTATCTAAATCTATAATATTATTAATAGCTTTAATAACTATTTATAAGATTATATCTTTATTAATACTAATATCTAATTTTATAAAGATAATATTATATACTTTATATAATAAAATATAATATCTTTTAATCTTATTAATTACTAAATAAATCTTAATAGATACTTAATAACATTAAATTTCTATTATCTTAGCCTTATTTTTAAATTTAAGTATAATAAAGTTGGTGCTAGTATTATATAAAATAATATCTAGAGAACTAAAATATATATTAATCTATACTATCTAGAGTATTTTTTAGATATCCTTTATTAATAAAGTCCTTAAAAATTATATAATTTAGAAAGATATTATCTAGTTAATAATATAAAGTACTAATTTACTATTTAAATATATAATATTAATAATAATTTTATAATTAAACTTATAATTATTAATAGCAACAATACAGCTAGGTAAAATGCGTATGTTGGAGCATTCATTACTGGCTAACCATTCCATTGCATGCTTAGTGCCATCACCGGAGTATTTAATTTCAGGCTCGCAACGGGTGCGTTAGCCCAATGAGAGTTTGCTGGTGATCTAGTCTGAAAAAAACTTTCGCGGTCGCAGCTAATTTTTGCATTAGTTGGAGCCGATCTACGATCGGGCTTCATTGCCGCTGTAATGCTTATCGTATTAGTCCGTTTGCGGCAAGGATTTAGTCTATGCTTTCTGCTGGGTCCCGTCCCGGTCTATCTCACAGAAGTTGAACTGCCTCACCGGCGAGGGATGTTTTCAGGCCTAACCACTGCTCTTTCATTGTCGGATACCTAATGTAATGGTTTCAGAGAACCTTATCGGTACATCTGGCAGATAATTCGTTTCTAAACTGCGCATGCATCGGAGTCGGGGCGTACTTTGCAAAGAATGAAAGTGTACAATAGAGAATGCCTTTTAACTTTCTCTTGTATCGGACCCCTGATTTTGCTAATCGGCCTTCCTTTCGTCCCAGGTATGAAAGGTAAATTCATTCCAATGACCTATCCGACGTGGATGGGTTACCAGAATCACCTCGATACCTAATTCAGATCTTCTCAAGAATCAACTATGCACATGCGATGGAGCGTATTGGCACAGAATGTTTAGAGATGAAGCTATTTATTTCCTAATATATGCCAATCTCAATGCTCTCGATATAGTAGAGTAAAGCATTATTGAGCAAGATTTACCAGTCTTTGGTTAATAGATATACAACCTAATATGCTGCGAAATAGCTCCTCCTATAAGCAGGATAGCAACTGACAAAGAAGACCGACAGCCATTTCATTTTCCTTCTATGAAGTTCGGTGTCAACAGGCACAGAGTACCGGTCCGGTGTTTCGGTCGGCGAATCTTATAAACCGAAAATATATTTCGGCGAATCTGACTCCCGAGCCATTGTTGATAAGCCGAACTTCAATATTCGTGACAATAGTACGCTTTCGCCTCAACTGAATTTGTTGCTCGGTGATTCCTTGTACGTGAATCTATACAGCATGTAGTACATTGGGTGCTCTAAGCAGGTGAATGGCCGAAATCTATCAACATATAAGTATATGTTTGTATCTGCAAAATAAAAATTTCAGAATTTAATTCATATAGAGTATTTTCAAACTTGACGAAACCGTATCAATATATCAAAAAAAATGGCGCCAGTTTCAACTGAGTCTCTCCCACCAGGATGTCCGGAATTTGACAAGCTCCCGGATTTGTATGGCTGGCCACGCGAAAATGGAAATGGGTACCGAATTAGCGAGACACTTTGTGGTACAGAGCGCCCATTGCGTATCGTCTCACTCGGAGCAGGTGTATCTGGTATCAACTTAGCCAAGATTCTGCCAGACAAAGCGAAAAATATTAGTTTGGTAATCTACGAGAAAAACCCAGAGGTTGGAGGAACTTGGTATGAGAACAAGTGAGGATTATCCTGATAATGCGAAACACCATTTAGTAATTCTATGTTGACGGCTTGTGAATAACTGATCAGGTACCCGGGAGCTGCATGCGACATACCCTCGAATAACTACCAGGTAATGGATCACCCATGTTCTAATTTCCTCGATTTCGCCTATGGCTACGGAGCTAACAGACAAAACAGTTCACCTGGGCGAAGAAGCCTAACTGGGAGCGATTTTATTCACATGGGGATGAAATATTACAGTATATGAAAGACGTTGTGGATGCATTTGGCCTACAGAAATACTTCGTCTTGGAGCATCAAGTCACCGGAGCATTTTGGGATGAGGCTCGTGGTTTATGGGACGTGCACGTCACAAATCTCAAAACAGGAGAAGCTTTTGTCGACAGTGCAGAGATATTTATTAACAATGGCGGACTTTTGAAGTAAGTGATTTTCTGGGTGGAATTATATTGCACGATATCCATCACAACAGCTGACAAAAAGTAAAGAGCGCCTGGCGATGGCCTGACATCGAAGGACTGCGTGATTTCAAAGGACAGATCACGCACACCGCTCACTGGGATCCTGAAATTGATTACAAGGGAAAGTCTGTGGCAGTCATTGGAATTGGCAGTAGCGGTGTCCAGGTAATCCCTTATATTGCTCCGGACGTAACTCAACTCTATACTTGGATTCGATCACCTACCTGGATCACGGCAGGGTTTGCCCAGCAGTATGCTGGCCCGAACGGTACAAACTTCGAATGTAAGTACATAAAGCGGAGCTATTCAGTGCAATTCTTATGTGTACGGCTCGTTAGATTCAGAGGAACAAAAACAACACTGGGCTGCAAACCCCAGAGAACATCAAAGATACTGCAAGGCTATCGAAGACGAACTGAACCAACGATTCAAATTTATCCTCAATGGCTCTCCAGAAGCCGAAAAGGCAAAGGAGTTTGCTACCTCGCAAATGAAAGAAAAATTAGGCGGAAGAACGGATATCGAGGAGAAGCTTATCCCGACAAATTTTGGTGTGGGATGTAGGCGACCCACGGTAAGTTGAATTTTTAAACAATCATGCTCATTCAACTGAGAGCATAGTTTGCTGATATTACTTGCGTCTGATTATACTAGCCTGGAAATGGCTTTTTGGAATCTCTCACTCGCCCGAATGTGAAAGTCTTTACCCAAATGATGACAAAGATCACACCAGAAGGTTTCATCGACCATGAAGGCAACGAACACAGAGTTGACGTGATCATATGTGCCACAGGGTAGGTCATCTAATCACTCAAAGAGCATGAATTTGGAAAGCTGAAGTTATTGTTATCACTTTTGTTAGTTTCGACACATCATGGATCCCCCGTTTTCCTATTGTAGCACATGGCACGAATGTGCAAGACGTTTTGCGTGAAAAGCTCATTTCGTATCTCTCGATCGCAATGCCCGATGGTATGATTCCCTAATTTTATTTCCTAAATATTTCTGACCCTTTCAATTAAAGTCCCCAATTACTTTACTATTGCTGGTCCATACGGCCCTTTCGGCCATGGCTCATATATTGCTGTTAGTGAAATGCTTGTAGGCAATATCACTGCTGTGGTCAAAAAGATGCAAAAAGAAAACATTAAATCTATGACTCCTCGGCGAGATGTCTGTGAAAAATTCGCCGAACACGCAGATCTGTACATTCAGCGTACGGCATGGGCTGGACCATGCTCAAGCTGGTTTAAGAATGGAGATAAGAATGGGCGACTCGCTATGTGGCCCGGCTCTAGACTAACGTATTTTGACGTTATGTGGGAACCCCGGTTTGAGGACTACGAGATTAAATACTGGAGTGGGAACCCTTTTGGATACCTTGGTAACGGATTCGCCTTGATTGAATTCAACGGTGGTGACCTCTCTTACTATTTGGGCACGGAGGAAAACCCAGGTGGCGTTCTTCCTCCTAAGGAATCTCAGCTATTGACGCAAAGTAATACTGATGGAAATGGGGCTGCGCATTAGATGTAAAGCAAATTTAAGATTGTGCTGGTGTTCATTTCTCGTGTGCTGTCATAAATCTCTAGAGCTTCTATATCAGGACTACTATGCTCTGGACCCTGTGCTTATGCCTCCCAATACGGAATAAGATAGCTTGGAAAAGAATATACAAAGAAAAGCACGAACTGGAAGCAATAAAGCACCTGACTTTTAGAAGATGTTCCATTTAAGCCGAATATAACCCTGTCGCGGGAGAGGAAGGTAAAGCCGGTGCCGCAGAATAGCGAACGCCGTAGATTGAAAGCCGAAAATACTCTCGAGTCTCTGTTACACTGATAAATATACCTGAGGAGTGGTTATACAAGGGCTTATAAGTGTAGTCAAGCAATTTATAGAGTGTGCTTCCTTTTTTTCGGGCGTATCGTTTTTCATCGTCGTTTTACGTGGGTGAAAAATTAACAACGCAATCATGACTCAGTCTTCGCAACTTGGAGTGACCCGAGCTGGTCCTCAAGCCCTACATGATCTCAAACCTCTATTCAATGTGCCACCACTCCACAACAGTATTCCACCACACCTGGTCCACCGGTTTGATCCCGTCTTCGTTGAATATTACAACAAGTACAATGCAGGACGATTGTACTTCGACGATGTTTCCATAGGTGACTACCGCAAGAATCCGCTCAGATATACCATCGCATACGGCCGAGCTGAGGGGCCCGATATCTATCGCATAACGGAACAGAAATGTCCTGTAAAGGGAGGAGAAATCACTGTGCGGATTTTTGAACCAGCCCCAATATTTCAAAATGGACATGATAGGGAACCAATGAAAAGAGCAGCCTACATTAACTTCCACGGGGGATGCTGGCTAGTTGGGGGTCTAGCATCTGACCATGCCTTTTGCAAATTCCTTGTGGATAAACTCTCTGGGCATATGGTTGTGTTTGACGTTGACTATCGACTAGCACCAGAATATCCCTTTCCAATTCCCGTAGAGGATTCTTGGGCGGCGTTCAAATGGGTTCGGACTGAATCGCCGCGCTTCCCACCTAAGAGAGCAAATTTGACTAACTGTTGATTTCAGGTACGCACTGAGAAGATTGAAGAATTCAATCTAGACCCGGACCGCTTTGTAGTTGGCGGCGTATCCGCTGGTGGCCATTTGGCTACTATCGTCTCCCACCTGTGCCGTGATGCCAACATCCCACTGCGGCTGCAGGTTTTGTGTGTTCCCATTTGTGATCTACACAATACCTTTACAGAGGATGGCGAATTCGATCGCGAGAATTGTCCCTACGCATCATATAAGGAGATGGAATTTTCGGCTGGCATGACGGCAGCACGCATGTCGTACTGCCATAAATACTTTCTTGGCAGGCACCGTCCGTCTCTATCAGATGAGGCAAGTCAATTAATAAAAAACCTTATTCGTGAAAGTTAGCTGATGAAGAGAATATAGGCATGGAAGGCCTCGCCCATTCTGGCCCCCAATTTCAGGGATTTGGCACCGGCATTGATTTTCACTGCCGAAATGGACCCCTTGAGAGATGAAGGGGAAGCATACGCAGCGAAGATGGAAGCTTCCAGTTCTCAGGTGGAACTTATTCGCATGGCAGGTGCGCCCCATTCGTTTGCCATGCTGGACGGAATTCTGGAGTCCGGTAAGGTGTATAATCGCAAAGTCGTGCAAACGCTACGAGAAAAGCTTTCTCAATAATCCCTCAGAGACCTGTTGCTTTCTCAATTAATCAGTGTGAAATAATTTCAGCCAAGTTGGATAATTCTCTCTAAGAAGAATTAAAGCGATATTGCAAGATCAGATTGACAGCTCTTTAGATACAGATGCTCTGTCCACCGTACATAGAGGCTCGTCTAATCGGAAGTATCTTAGCTTATATGTGCATTATTTTCAGTTAGTTCGTACTTACCTTGGCTTATTGGAACGAACCAAATTAGGCTCATGGTCAGACTTTCATATCAGCAAAGAGGCACTTCTTTACGGCGTAGGTCACGCCTGACTGGCCTAATCTAGGTATAGTGACTGAAATATTCAAACAGGAAGAGATATAAAGACGAAAGAAAGGGAGAGAGGACAAAGTCGATAGAAGAATTGAAGGAGTAGAGGAAGGGAAGCAAGGATAGGTTTGTTTACTGTGCTGAAGGGTTGCCAATCAGAGATCCACGGAAAGGAAAGCTTGCGCATTTCTAGGACTAGGACCATCACAAGGATTTTCTAAAATGGTCATAATAATAGGCCCGGATTTAATGATGAGAAAGGTCAAACCGATCGGTCTCTATAACAGAAACTGTAACTGCTGAAAGGCATATCATAGCGCCTATATTTCTCCTTCAATATAACGTGTGAGTTGATTCTATGCAAGCAGCAAGATACCTGCTTGCCCGCTAAAAATGATTCGATAACAATGGCAGTAGCCTGACACCAATCCCTAGTGCCCTAAAGTGGTGTGTGGTGTCATACTTTAGTTTGGACGAAATATTCTCAATCGGCCCATGTGCAAATGAAGTTGACTACTATGTATAGAAGCCAAATACAATGAATTTTCAATTGAAGGAAACCTTTATCTACTGAGGCATTCAAATTTGTTGGTATGTAACAATGGCTGAGACCAATGCCTGTCGGACTGCGGGAGAGCGAAAATTCTCGGATACTAGCCAAGGCAACTGGCTCGATGAAGTGGACGCATGAAAGCTATGAAAGTAATAAAATAATTGAGAAGCTGCCAGAGTTGATACTACAGTATCAGTTGGGGAAAGCCCGAGGCCGGAGGATAATCACGAACTGCCGATTGGGACATTGCTCACTATGATCAGGCAATCTCCCTCTGCCATCGGTGAAAATTATCAAGAGCTGCTGTTCTGCTCGCATTTATTCACTGACAATAGGATTTAATTTCAAAACTTCTTCCCAGATCCGTACAGGCCCTGAAAGGAACCGCGTTTCTTAGCGCCCACTTGCTTCTTTTCGCCTTACCTTGTGTTGATGGCGAAGAGGGGTATGACAAGGTTGTGTCTGGGCATTATTGGCAAGCTGTGCCGATGCGGAGATTCCTGTTTATTTGTAAAAGAGACTGCGACCTTTCTTTCCATCCTTCTATCGAGTCTGATTATATGATGCAGGATCGTAATAAAAGCCATGATGTATTAACGCCAGATAGATTCAAAAGACACAATCAATTACTTCAGTAGCAGTCTTAGAGTCAACTCTAAGATGTGTTATAATTTGTGACACTATAGGAATGCTAACTTCTAGATATACTGAATAAGAAGTGCCAAATTGACACCAGCAATTTAAACAGAGTTGAGGAGAGCTGGGTGTATCAAATACGAAGAGAAGAGGCCCGAAAGACATCCAGGATATACACATCTCGGTTGTTGTACCAACAGGCACAGGAAATCAATATCTTCAGCAGATAGACAAGGCAAATAATATTTATAGCATAGATACCTCGCCTCTCTAGCTGCTGGTAAATAGAAGAAAAGATAGAGAGAGGTAAAGGGAAAATCTTCAAAACACCGATAGCAACTGGAGCAGCGGTGATCACCTTCCATAGCAGTAGTATAGAAACCGGCTACTACTCTCCAAATCTATCTTGAAACTTTTCCATCATTGTCCTCATAATTATCCTCTTAACTTAGTCATCTATGCTAAGAGCGTCCTGAACAAAGTGAGGTTTCACATGAGAGTTCTATCTTAGTATGGTCCTGAATTATCAAAGTATGAAAGGATTTAGAGATATTACATCTAATTACTATAACTTAGGATGACAACTTTGTTTTATTTCTGATTTTCTCTCTTTTCTTTTTTTACTGTTCACTTTGAGTTGCCCAAGGTCGATATCCTTTGGCTCCTTTGAAAACCCACTGTTGCCCCTATTAACTTTGATAGATTAAACTATTTTCAAAAAAAAAAAAAAAAAAGAAAAAAAATTCTCAGTAGAGTAGTACTAATACCAAAGACAAGAATAAAACGGCGACTTTATCAAATTCGTTTCTCATGCTCGATAGAATAATTTGCAGCTCTTTTTTTCAGTATCTCAAGTAGCTTTTCATACCGATCGAATGGTCCGCCGGGGATATTTTTGATATGCACAAGCTTCCCTTTCCTCGTCCACCCTCTGCCACTGGCAAACTTTCTTTCTCGTGCCCTTTCTATACGCGATTCTGCCTTGGCGATTTCCTTTAATATTGAACTAACCTCCAAATTCGCGGGACTGAATAAGAGGGGATCAATGATACCCTCAGCTTTGCATTCTTTGTCGAGAGCCTGAAATTCACGCTCTGGATTTGTGATGGAGGGATCAAAGGAGGATTTGTGCCGCGCAACGTCAGCTTCATTGCCCGAAAGGCAGTTTTCTGAGCGTTCTACGTGGAGACTCGAGCGATCTGAATCGAAGACCGTCGGTTTTAGGTGAAGGTAGCGATGCAAGAGACTCTTATGAGATGAAAGCACAATTTGGCTAGGTTTAATCTTTGATAGCGCGATCATGTTTCCATATCGTTGGGTTATTGAAGTTGGCAAGTCTATTTGGGAATGGCTACGCGAACGACGTCTGATAAAGTCAACTGGGCTCCCATGACTAATGTGCGCGTCATACAGTTAATGACTCCCACTACCCAATCATAAGGCAGTAGTTCAACAGCCTGTTCTTGGCACCTTTTAGAATGAATGAAATTGTCAAAATTTATAAATATAAAGCTTGCGTAATTAATAAATGAATTTTCAGAGCAAAATAGTAATTAGTGTTAATGAAAAACTCGAAAAATCCACGTTGTGGTGCCCACCCAAAGCGAGAGCGGCAAAAATTAGATATCTAATCATGAAGAGTCCAGGAGTGTGTATAGACTAGATATTTATACCTCCGGGCATTTTGGATTCGGATGTCTACAAAGAAACAGCAGGGTCCCTACCACAACTCCAACCCGCCGAGCAACTAACTGTTCAGCATCCTGAGGATACGAAGCACTTTGCCGCAGTCGACTTTCACCTCGCGCGCAAGTGAAGCTAAACATTACATGTAATAATTAGCCAACTACTAGTACTCCCGATGTAGGTGACAGCAAATAATGTCGCGGCAGGCCTTAGCTGTGGCTGCCCAGGAACATAAAATACTGATACTTCTACCGCCGCCTATGTGGCCTCCGACAATAACTAGGTTGCGTTAATTAGAGCCGATACCAGGAGACACGCCGGTAGGTAGATAGTTCAAAGGTGCTCAGGCGACAGTGGCGGATAATGTCAAGACTTTAATAATAGGAGTTACACGATCAGCTACTATAGTACTAATTCCATTATTACATCCAGTTGGCAATGGAAGTACCATTAGAAGCGAGATCAGGTATGATTTTATCACAATTTATTCTACAAATGATGATAGACTATTCTATATCTAAAGGTATTATGATTATCATACTACCTAATATTACTCTTAAAGGAAACTATTCCTTCTAACTAATTCAAAAAAGCACAGAGCCATCCTAATCGATAGTCTGAACGTCCATCAAAAAGGTTTACGAAGTCAATCATACCGCGTACAGGCTGCTGGCTACGATTTGTTGAATATCAACAGCCAACCGTTTGTGACGAGCAGTGAAATGTGTCTTTGTATATCTATGCAATCAAAGCGTCTGTAATAACAGCCATATTCACACCTGTCTAATGCTGCTCAATGACTAGCTTGATTGGCGATACTTTGTCCTCAATTGTGTCTTCTTTCGAACAGCCGAAAACCTCCTTGATACCTTCGAGGCCTCTCTCCGCCGCAACTCGCATAAGGTCGATGGCCTCTTGAATGCCTTCCAACCCATTCCTATTTACAATTAGGGGTGGAGGAGCAACTTTGTAGGATCCACTTCCCAAGGCCTCGGGTAGGTATCCCCCAAATGTTGCTTGTGTCGTTTCAAACCAGCATTCGGGGAATGGTTTTAAATTTTCGGCCCTTGGCTGCTTAACATTCACTCCCGTAGGCACATCATCGAGATTGTTAAGAAAACTTGAAGATGCGAAATTGAGCTAGCAGAAGCTTATCAGCGTCTTGCATCAGGGATTAAAACAAGGTTCGTTAATACTTTCTGCTTGGACGCTGCCGCAACTTTGAATGCCGCAACATTACCATTCTTCAATCCAGCTGCCATGAAGATACCGGAACATTCGCCTTTATCAACTTCAGCAGTGACATTCTCAATAACATCTGGATCTTTATAATCGAAGACTTGGACCGCACCAAGGCCCTTAACGTAGTTGAAGTTGTTTTTCGAACATGTGGTGATAACGTTATAGCCTCCGGCCGTAGCTAGCTGGATAGCGTTGCTGCCAACAGCAGAACTACCTCCCCATATCAGAACAGACTTCCCTTTCTTAGATACGTCTAGCTTCGGGTAGTCAAGATGAAGGTAGTCGTTTCCGAACAGGAACATAGCGCTGGTAGCACAGCACAGCCCAAAAACAACTGCCTCGCGATATGCCATAGAGTCTGGTACTTTGGCTATTAATTTGTCTTCTAGGGCCACATAGTCCTGAAAACCATTATTAGCAGTAAAACCAAAGACATGATCTCCGCGTGAAAACTGTGAGGCGGCGGTAGACCCTGGAAGCACTGCCTCGACGGTACCCGCAACGTCACAGCCTAAAATAACAGGGTACTTGACAAGGTCCCTGTCTTGAAGCATATAGTCACATGGATTGATGGCCCACGCATGCACCTTGACTAGCAATTTGTGATCGCCAAGCTCGTCGTTTGAAGGGAGTGTATTTTCACGGATTACACCAGGAACGCCAAAGGTGTCCTGCCAAAGGGCGCGGTTTGTGGGAACAGCCATGATTAGTCGTCGTGTTAATAGATCTCAGAATAATTTACCTCGAGTTTGAGAAAATTGCACGCTTATAACCACAGAAGTCAAAAACCTCCGAATAGATGGAGTTATCACGTTATCACCCTTACTCCCGAAGAACAGCGGAGTTAAATGGGTTTTCCGATGTTACAGTAGAAGGTCGAAAGTTCATCCAAATTTGGATTCACCACACCCAAACAATTTGACTATCTATACGAAAATTTAATTTATTTATCTAATTTATGTCACAGGACTAGCGAGGTTGGTTGTACTACTAGAGTACGGCTATGAGACCTTCCATGTCATGGGACCAGCGAGGCGGGTTGTACTAATAGAGCACTGTTATAGGACCTCCTGCTACTACCTTATAGTAAAAAGCTGTAGTAATAAAAATTTCTACTTTTGCATAAAATTACTAATTATAATAGTAAATTCCTCATACATAAATCTATATAAATGAAGATTTATTTTCTTATTTTTACTTTTTATATGTGTTTTGGTTTTTTTTACTTTAATTAGACATGAACATAGGATTGGACTTTCAACCCGGCCTGTTTCTTGGCAGGTTACCTAACAGAATGCGCGAACAAGAAGTACCTTCGCCGACTCAAGCCGATCTTGTGAACCAGAGGGGCTCATGATGATCTTCAATAAAGCCGTTTCCCCTTCTTCGTTTGCTTGATGCACACCTTCAAGGAAACGAGGAATTACGAGGCGAACATCTCTGGATTGCAAAGCTGTGACGCCAAATGTAGAATTTTTTTCACGGCACACCTTTTGGTGGCGGATATGCGAATTGAAGCCATCAACTTCCATTGAGTATTTAACCCCATCAATGTGGTTTCCCTTGATGACTTCTCCCATAGATTGATGCATTGTTTCACCAAACATTACTCGTGCTTGTTCAGTTCCCACTTTGCGCAGTAAATCGTTGTCAAGCATTACATTATGCTGATCTGCAGTCATTCATCGCTGGGTTATGGGCATACAGCCTGCTTCAGCAGCCACGCATAGAAGCTCATTTCCCACTGTTTTTGAGCCATCTCGTCCAAGACATAATCAACGAGATCAAATACATAGCCCCAATTATGCTTGTTTGGTTTTTTTGTATGAAACCAATGTTTTAAGACAAGGCGAAAAAATTCAAGATTTCGTAGCTGATGGCCAACTCTGTCATTAGAAGAATCATCCGGAGTCTTAATACATCACCCACTGAAGAAATAGTGAGTTCTCTATATTCAGGCCTTTATAAATAAGGCCTGCTATCTTCTATATATCACTTCTTTTAGTTGTGGTTTTAGTTAATGCCTAACACTAACCGGCACACAATCTACAGCTAGCTAGAGATTCAGAACAGACTCTCCTAGGCCTAATTGTCACTAAAATCATATTGTAATTAGTAAAAGTAATAATTCACAATATTATATTAATAGAGCTTCAAGTATAAAGAAAAACAATTATGGATATAGATACTTTATATTTATAAAAAATAAAGCGCAGCATATACACGCTAGGGTCACATCCTAGCTGCTTTAGACGGCTGACAGTCACCAGTTGACAGAATACACTATAGATCCCAGCCCAGATGGATTAGCACGCAAGTAGATTGTCTTAGGTTTTTTGGTTTATTTCGAATACTAGGTGCAGTTAAAGTATAGCAGTGTCAACAGTATTCGCTCTCCATGCTATGACACTGTGCTCATTTGCCCAGGCTAGCAATGCGTCGTAATCTTTACACTCATGTACAGAACCCCATCCTGGACCAGCCGTGGTGTTTCCATCAAGAGTGGTATCCGCGGCGCACAATATCGACTGCCGGAGATAGTCGAAGCAGTGAGAGGAATGGTGGGCTAGCTCTTGGGTTAATGTTGATCCGGTAAATGCGGCTTGATATGCCTGCACGAGGTATGACTTCTGCGCATTAGTACTTTTTTATTCCTGCAGTAAAGATTCCTATAATGACTGGCTGAGGATACATACGAGGCAGTGGAGCTGATGGAACACCGACATCATATAAACTGGTTCGGTACGCGAGTGCACATTGATGGTGTAGGGCTCACTTAGGTCCATGGGACTAGTGTTTTTAATTTGAACATATCCCCGACCAACTGATAATTCGATTGTCAGTAAAGCTTTTATATTGTGCGTGATGCTTGATCAAATTACCTGAGCTCAATTCTATCCAATTGTGGAGTGTTCTCAGGGTAGCTTCCCTGCTGCTAAACATCGTCTCATTCACGTAATAGGGGTTATCGGTAAAAGTATACTTTTTAAGGGGAACTTTGTTGCTCTGTATTAGTCGGGGCGTTACTTAGATTGTCCACTAACATACAATTAGGAACTTGTGATGACTTGATTGCTTCCTTGTCACAAATTTGACGAATCGATAGAACTGCAATCATGATTCCCATAAAAATTTCCAATAATAGTCGTGGATATCCATTGCAGATGAGTCTTGCCTTTAGAGTACCATTTTCTGAAAGTACCATGTTCTCTTGGGCTTTCGGGATAAATGCTTGCTGCTCTTCATCTTGATTAATGACAACGCTCATGGTGAATGAGTTAAGGCCGATAAAACGGATTGTCCAGGTTTTATTTCTGAAGATGAAGAAGGTCAAAATATTCTAAAGTTAAATAAAAGGAATATGAAACAGTGAGATGACCTCGGATACATGGGGACTTTAGGCTAAAGTTTGTTTTGGCTGTCCGCGACTGGGATATAATAGCCTATATTACACAGCACAGTGTACAACAATATGGATATTAAAATTTTGATCTCTTTCATTTGCTCTGTTATTGCAAATTAAGGCTAATCTTTATAATAAAAAGATTTATATTCTTTTTTTCGGATGATATACTTCTCGTGCTGATTAGGAGTCTAGATATCCATAATACTTTTCCATCACTTTTACCTGCGGTACTCCCCGACCTCACTAATCTCTCTACAGTGTTCGCTGCGAATGCCAAGAACAATCAGGTACTATTTTGAGATTTATTTAATTTTGTTTATAAACCACGTTCTGGGTA
Organism: Talaromyces sp. DC2; assembly: GCA_039119965.1. NCBI lineage: Eukaryota > Fungi > Ascomycota > Eurotiomycetes > Eurotiales > Trichocomaceae > Talaromyces > Talaromyces sp. DC2. The sequence continues at coordinate 295,941 of JBCLNQ010000061.1, read as the reverse complement.
GACATGTTAAGTTTTATGGTTGTGCTCAACGAAAGTACTTCCTTATGGTAATTAGCTATCCTTACTAAGTTTCATCTGACCCAGCCAAGGTGTAACTAACCTTGCAAGACTTCTTAGGAATAATTCTGACAATTTTATTTCTTAATATCTTATTAAATATAATCTTAAATAAAATAAAAGATATATAAATTAAAAAAAGTCTGTTAATTATAATAGTACTAGTTTTATTTACTAATAATTAATATCTACGTTTATTAAGAACCGTTTATTGTCAGTCGGCTGGCTCGCCTGATCTTTAGAATGGTAAACACTTACTTCCGCGGGCTCGTATGGAATGGTTTGAGGACGTCTCGTTGATCGTCAACGAACTCGGGATCGGAAAGGAATCGCTCCGGGTGGATAGTGTGAGGATCCTTGAAGTATTTCTCGCGGCGGTAGAGAGCCCATTGATGGATTGAGACGTAGCTCTGACATGTATCAACATAATACCATTATAAAAAGAAAGAAACATTTTGGGGGGCGCGGCGGAGGGGGGCAGTTTCCCATCACCTGCGCAACGTCCCTGGGAACAACGAGTGGGTACATGCGTAACGACTCGTCAAGACACGTCAGCATGTATGACAGCCTGTTCACACTAATTAAGTCAATATCCTTCTCACTACTGAATGTTGAGCGAACATCAAGGACCAACTTTTCATCACATCGTGGGTTGGTCAGGAGCAAATAAGTAGCACCACTCAATAAGGAAGCCGTTGTTTCTGAACCGCAGATAACCAATATCTCGGCAGTGGCAATCGGCTCGTCCAATAGTCAGGTTCTAGTAGACGTATGTATGTCAGTCTGGAACTTTAGTCTCCTTCAACAGGAAAGGAATAGCTACTAGCTCATCTTTTACCTTCAGTAAGCCCTGTACTAGATCCGGACTGTCATTACAAGCCGCCATATGACGGCGCATTTTCTCCTCGTATTCTTCTTATGCCTCTCACGGCCTTTCTGTACGGACCAGGGGAGATTGATGAGTAGGACCCTTTTCATTGCCGGCATAAAAGACAGTGCTTGAAGAACCACGCCCGCGCGCGCGGCCACAAAAATGCCTCCACCCATAGTATGTCGCGCCGCGGAGACAACTGAATGATTCTCCAAAGGCAAGATCGCCGATAATATTGAAAGTGGTGTAATTTTACCAGTCTGAAAGAACTAAAATATTGTCTTTGTCTTTCTGGCTAGTTTCTTGCACCTTCTCCAAGAAGAATTCGATATATTTTCGGATAATTCGCCAATCGAGATCCCCAGTATAGTCATGCAACCCATAGCCTCTTTACCCGAAGTCTAAGATCGAAGCTTCTTCGGAGTTGCTTATGAGGGCTTGTCTTTAGTAGGAAAGGTCTTTCGCTCGATCGGGTTTTGTGTAGAAACTATTTTATTCAAATACTGTCCCAGCCGCCAGTGCGGCAGCTGTGCAGTATAAGACCACAAATAAATACGACGTCCTCGTCTTACCTCCAGGAAAATGCACCATCTCAAAAGAATCACCGCACCTAGTAAGCAGATGTCTTCCGGTAAAAAGGTCAACATGTTTCCCCTACTTGAGTCTGGTCGTCTCTCTAGTCAGAGTCTTAATATATTTATTACGCTATTCAATGCTACGGCCGGCCGTCACGTGGTGTCATGTAGAAAGAAGAAGTATTCGGTATGTTTTGGTTACTTTACTACTCTGTCTTCTTGCTTATCTTAATAGATCAACCAATATGTTATCAATCCACCACATTTTCCTCACTAATCTTCAAAGTACTTATGATATCACGCTCCTACTCGTCTGCTATACTATTTGAACTGTAGAATGGGAATGCCCGGTAGGTCTACGGAGTGCTATCCTAATTTTTTTTACCAAGGCGGTTCTGAAAGAAGGGCACGCACTTCAGATTCTGCGGTGCAGCCGTTAATTAATGGACAGAATATACTTTCAAACCCTCCTAATATGTTCAAATCTAGAAGGCTATATGTCATCTGGTAGTATACTGTGATGCTAGATACCTTAAAATATACGCTTGAGCCTGACTAGACACAAATATCACCCAAAGGACAAGACTTAACCCGTGCACCATTATAGCAAATATCAAAGTAACTACCAGCACACCTATATACATCACTAGTGGGCAAGAAGCTCCGGCTATAGAACAGGTGCCTGTAAAGGTAGAAGTGGCACTCGAAGATATTTTGCTGGTAGTAAATTTGGGCTATGTCAATGTGGTTCTTGCCGTAACGAGGAAGACGAAGACGATATTGTGGTGGTGGTAGTGCCGTTGGTCGCGGTAGGCAAGGTTCCATATACAGAAGATAAGAATCCAGTATTAGACCAGACTTGGCTAGCATCCCACATCATAACACCGCCAAAAGAGCTAAACTGGGAGACATAGGTAACAGCAGGATCGACAATGGAGAGTGGCTCGTAGCCGGCGCCAGCTCCTACGTTCCCCTCAACACCCATGTAGACTTTAACATTTCGATTCAGAGAGACAGTTTTGGCCCAGTTATCCCAAGTGTTAAAGTTGAAGTAGGGCTGGGTAGTAGAATTTGGATCGAAGTATATCAGACCACAGGCGTTATTGTAGAACTGAACAAAGATAGCATCGAAGTATACAGTGCCGTCCAACATAGAGTTGTCAGCTTGATCTGGGTAAGCACATTGAGGAGCGGCAGTCATATAATATGTCTTTGACGTATCCGTGGAGTATAAGCTTTGTAATTGATTGGCATAGGTAGGCATATTGTTCATGACCAGATTCTCAAAATCAAAGTCGAAGCCATCAATAACAGCAGTACCAAAGGGGCGGAGAACAGAGCTGTTGCTGGACACTGGTCCGAAAACTTGCCACATGAGATTTGCGAATTGGAGTGCTTCACTCGTACTATTGAATCCACCTTCACTGTAAGTGTAGCCTCCTGTGGAGAGAAGAATAGTCTTTCCGAGGCCCTGGCAGGTCACGATGTCCTCACTATTTTGCGATTTCCCTGTTAGAATCCTTTCCTTGCTTTATGCTTTCAATAAGTGTCTCGTATTATTGGACGTACGCGATTTGAGGACATTCTAGAAGCTCGGTTCCGGGAAAGGTGGTGCAGTTGTTCCCTGCGTTGGCGAAATTGGTTATGGGATAACCACCGGGACCATTGAACTGAGTCACGAAGGAGAGAATCAAGGTCTTGTTTTTAACAGATTGTTGCATTAACAATTTTAGTTGAGGAGAAAGAAAAATACTAGAAAAAACTTACATCTACCTGAGAGCCTTTTAGAGGCGAAAACATAAATCGTCAGTTTGTACATGGCTTCGTCCTTTTCTGAATCAAGTCTGGACTTTACTTGCGCAATAGAAACTTAGTCTCTGTTGACCCGTAGAGTCAAGTGTGCCCATGGAATTTTGACCTGGTAAATCAGAGCTTTTAGTTAAGGCTAAAGCCATTGAATTTTTGGCTTCCTTATGAATGTTTTACCCCAGTATATAGCCACGTTCTGTGCACTGTTCAGATTTATACCAGCTCGAACACCAGTAAGAGATGCTAAGAAAGCAGGAATGTAAACAACGGCGTTCTTCATATTTGTAAAAAGGAAAGGTTTGGACTCGCGTGGGCGACTAGATGGATGAAACACCGGTACTTGCAAGGACTGTACTAGTAACAAGAGTTTTTATTTCCTCATAATAAAAAGGTGAAAGAAGTTTGCTGAGTTCTCCAGGAAAAATTCGTATCTTATATTCGTTAGTCACCACGTGAACAGTTACGATAAACAAAAGTTGATAGTGGTTCAATTTAAGGTAACACTGGATTCCTATTCATCGATACTCTAGCCATGGTACTATAATAGCTGTACGAGTCAATCGACATGCGGAAAAGGGAAGGCAGGAACTCTCGTGGCTCCAGTTCGTGTTCTTAGCCGCGTAACATCAGCCCCCGCAAATGCAAGTGGAGATGCTATGGATACAATTGCAGAGAATTGGCCTAAATATCGAGGGATGCAACAAAATACAAATGTGACAATTTTGTGTGTCAAATCCTCATCTAGGGATATCGATCCATTGTTTAGTTTGTGCTGCAAGTTCGCAACTAGGAACTGAGGATCCCGGTCGAGCGCCATAAGCCACAAAATGCTACCCAAGTGTTAATATATCGGTATTTTATGTATTTGGAGCTAGACTGAAGGGTTGTATTGAGAAATTTAACTCCAAAATAAGGATCGTACTATAAGTTGTATGAAGATGGCTACCACGAGATGTCCCGATGGTGTTATAGGGTCATGTAGACGATGATGATGAATTGACCATTCGATAATGGACGTAAAATTTGGTATCTGCCGTCGAAAATATTTGTTTAATCCATTTATGCAGTGAAGAATACCCTAAAGGCGATTAACAGTTGGGAATGCTACTGTTATGCATATCATCACCTACAGCGCACACTACAACGGGTGTAGCTTGCTAATCATAGCATCTCATGGCTTATTTTTCCAGCATGGCTGAAAAGTCCAATCGACAGTGGCGTCCATATCTATCACTAACCGGTGACAATTGCGTCGGAGAACTCCAGTCTCTCTCAGAAAGTTACCGTAGCATTGGCCGTGTAACCCCCCTCTCTAGCCCTACATTCCGTGCTCGGCCCCCTTCAAGGCGCGCTTCTATCTTGTCGTATCCTATAATCAATCGAGTGAAATGTACAGCAGTGTGAAAATTGATAAACAAAAACAACCTCTAATTCTTAATTTTCGGCCCGTTTAGATTGTATGGCAACAGATTGTACCTTCAAGTGTACTGGTAATAGACCGTACAGAAAATTCGGCTTTGGACCATTTGATATTAATCAAACTCATCCTCAACATAAATGAAAATTATGGGCTAAGCTCAATTATGCAGGGGTAAGTATGTCACGCTATAGCCAGCCCTTGCGTTGTCAGCAAGACTGAGTTACAAGGCGAAGACTTGACCCGTCCTCAGTGTTTAGAATTATTCAATAATTTCATACACGGAAGCCTATACCATTCTATAACAGAAAACGTAATATTGAGCGGAAAAAAAAGGGGGGAAATAAAAAAGAGAAGAAAAGAAAAAACTAGAATAAGATGGATTCAATTTAAATTGATCTACAGATTAGGCAATAAGAGCTGAGATTTGACAGCATATACCCCACACCTATCAACATCTTAGTTGTGGTTGCGTAGGAAGTTGGTTCTCTTGTGCTGAGAGTTCGTTCTAGATAGCACCATAGAAATATGGCCAGAATGCGAGACATAATTCTGGTTACGGATAACGAGTGTTCACTATTAAGACAGAAATAACTATGAATTATTTTGTTATATTGTAGGAATAAAGGCCACTCGTTGGATCTTTAAGGTTCACCAGCGAATTAATAACCGCGTTTGTATGAAGACAGTATGCTGTGGGGGTTACAAAGCATCAGCTATTCAACTTCAACGCCATTAGTGAAAGCAAAGGCTTCCATAGCTACCTCGTCCCTTATTAATTTGTGCCATAATAAGTACTATCCCTCGTTCTCCCTTCGGTTAACAATTCTCGACATCATAAGCTTGTCTCTTTCATATACTACTACAGCAACCAAAAAAAAAAAAAAAAAAAAAAAAAAAACAATCCCCTCCACTCGCTGCAAAGATATCCGTGCCAAAGGTTAAATCATGTAGGGTGATGGTGACTACGAACTCGGCATGGAAACTGGCGGTTGCCAAATTCTACCAAATCAACCGAAGTGTGGTGTTTTTACTACCTTAATGCATATACTATATCTTATAAATAAATATACATGCTAAGTAACTGAGTATTAATGCTGTATATATAGTAAATAGTAGGATTTTAATATGTAATAATATAGTAGGAATAAACGTCAAGAAACATAGACAGCAACATAAGCTGTTTCCATCATACTTCCATAACCTCCGACGGTATTTGAGTTAGGATAACCAGGCTGTAAGGGAAAAGGTGTCGTGTCAGCGCTCTTCTCTAAACACGTGAAAAAGGAACATGCGTAATGTTGTAAGGAAAGAGAAATCTAAACATACCCAATTGCCCCCAACAGCAACATTGAGAATAAAATATAATGGATCATGACATAATGTGGCCCAGGTATTGGAGTCACCGATCTGGGAGCCGCTTATCTGATGGAACTGCCTGCCATCCATATACCATGTAATAGTTTCAGACTCCCAGGTCGAAGGGGTACGGTCCCAGGTTATACGCCACGTATGCCACGATTGATCAGGGATAGTGATACTACCCCCAAGGCCATTGGGTTCATTGCAAATGCCACCTGGAGTGACATTGCAATGTGCAGTACCGTAGCCCGTCAACTGACCATCGATGGTCTCAAGAATATCAAGCTCTCCACATGATGGCCATGCAGTTCCCGACCGAATGGAATTACCCAATATCCAAAAAGCAGGCCAGATTCCCTGCTTGTTAGATGTAGGATTGGTACCAAATCTGATATCAGCCTCTGCGAATGTGATCTTTCCTGCGCTCGGTGTAAAGACGTATTTGCTCTCGACTCTACCTGAAGTCCACCCACCAGATACAGTACCATCTGCCCAGGGCACTAACTGCAGAGTGCTGCCCCCACTCAGTTGAACATTTGCATTAGAACTAGTGTACGTCTCCAGCTCGCCATTCACACCGGGGTTTCCTGTGATAATATTCCAAGTGTTCGAGTTAGGTAGCGACCCTGCTGATCCAGAAAAACTATCGCTCCACTGCAATGTGTATCCTGCGTATGAGGGAGGTGCCCAAGCCGAGGCCAGGGAGACCAATGTGAGCAGGAAAAAATAGCTGCCGCGCATTTCTAACGAGTATTCCGACTGAAGGTAGGAGCAGGTTATCTAGTAGAACCATTAGAACTTCTGTAACGTTCAATATAATTATTGTGCATTGGAGAATATTTGCACGTACAGAATCCTAGGATATTTTGAGATCAAACTTGACGCAGATTTTCTTGGAAAGAACAAATGTCGAGGCAAAGTCCACTGAAGGAGATCGACAATGCCGGCGACTCTTTATATAGGCCTCAAGTATCTAGTGAGGAAATGAAATAATCAGTTTTGGTTCAACGGGGCGGGTGATATCATCATGGGATCCCCAGGTATTATGGCTTGACGCGAAGACGATACACGAGCCATGTCTAGAGGGTAAATAAACAGGTCATTTCATCAAAATATGTCAAATGGTTTAGAGATCAGGTAGCTTTCGTGGCACCCATCTCATGAAAATACTCATTTGGTCACAATTCCATGCCCCCGTACAGTTTGTGACGACTCAATAGACCAAGGAGCAGCTGACATGGGGTGTCCTTTTTGTTATTTGTAAAGACTCCTGGCTAGCATTAAGCAAAACTATCCACAGTTAATTCATTTAAGACGCCTCCGGTTAGTATCAGCTTATCGTAAACATCACGTTCAGGAGTTTCCGCCTGTCAACATAAAATAGGCTAGTAAATCCTTACAATTAGGGTTGACCCGATTTAGATTAGCGGTATTTAGTTCAACAGTGCCTAACCAATTTAAAGCGTTGGGATGATAAAAAGAGAAGGAGCGAAGCGAGCGCCTCTCAGGCAATATGACCCAGAGAAATTATTACGGTGGGGTGTGGCATAATAAAGCGTTTCAGTTTAGTAAAAGTAGAAACCAAGCAATGAGCTGATAATGGAAGATCGTGTGACTGATCGCTTTGCGTCGTCAAAACATTGTTAGCGGTCTAGATACTAGCGGGTATCTAGCTAACCTTAAATTGATAGCCTGCTGATAACTCCCCGAGTCACCGGTTGTGGGCCTCTGACAGAACGAGACATCTCCTCAGCCTCATTGGGCAAATACTAAGTTAGCCGTCAAGTTCAATGTTTAAAACGGAATTTCTACGCATCATGACAAATGTGTCAATATTCTTGAATACTATTGCAGAAACACGGTCATCACAGCCAGTCATCACAGTCAAACCAGGTGGATTTTTCACCCATGTCATGTCTCATGAGATATATTCGATATTAAAGCATATGATAGAAAAAAAAAGGTCAGTCATCCTAATATAGGAGTGTCATTCGGTCGATGGTTTGGTTTGCATTGAAAATATTTTTATGGATGCTCATTACCGAATGTATTCGAATCAACCGGGGGGAGGGGAGGGGGACTCTGTTGAGCAGACTCTAGATATGTGTACAAACCCACACTAGAACAAGTTCTGAAAGCCCGCCGTATGTAAGCCACATTTTTCATCTCGGGTGTTTTCTTTCTCTTTGTCCGCCATGAGGCCAATGTCTTTACAAAGACTCGAGAACAAAGACAGAATCTTGAAACGAGTAACTATGCCATTTAATCACCGAGCCACTGTCTACATTTTGCAGGCTCTGGGCAGCTCATACATACGTCGGTCTGTAATTTGGTACGTATGTATTCAACTTTCAATCTGCATTCCTGGATGCCCACATACATACTGGCTTGTTGATTGCCATTTTTACTGGCCTGGGGTAGTAAAATGGCGAACATATCTATCCACTTTACAATTTTCCTTCTCCTTGCTGTGTGTTACTTCCAATCCTCTGAAGCTTTCCTTCATAAGTTCAGATATTTTGACAGAAAGCCACGTGCAATCTCCCAGGAACCCCAAATCAGCGTGTACCATAATCCTCTCAGGTTGAAAGGACATGGAAACTCAACATTTGGAGGAAGAAGAGGAAGAGATTCCACTGGAAATTCAACTACTCCTCGGTGGAACTCGACCAGCCCCTCGACTCCCTTTCCCATACCACCAGGTCATAGCTCAACCCAGAAAGGAGGACATGCTTCTGTAAAACCGTCAACAGGCAGTGACCATGTGTCGCAAAACCCAGCCTTAACTTCTCACCCTCCAAAACCCAGTCAATCTGTGAAAAATACGTTACCTCACAGCTCCAACCCCGGGAAAATGACACACACTACTGGATCTGGTGCAAGGCCATCCAGTCTTGGGAGCTTGCCGACATCACCAAAGCCAAATCCGGGCTCTACAATACAAACGACCAATACCGAGCGAGGGGGCTCATCGAGAACTACACATACAAAATCTACACCAAATCCAGTAACATCAAATCCAAATGCTACGCCGAATCCAAAAATGACGGCTACCGCACATGGGAGCTTCTCTGGAGCAACTAAAGCAACTAATCCAACTTCTGCACTTCCCACACACACAACTGGTACCACGCATGGTGGCTCCTCGGCGACTGATCTAGAAGACTTCTCTGGCCATCCCTCGACGACCACATCTTCAGGTCCATGTGCTACTATCTTCCCAGTAATATTTAGTGGGCTTGTCGAGGAGGGCAAACATGCTCTAGACAACGACAAAACCAAAACAAATTATCTGACTAAGATCAAAACTGCCAAGGATAAAATCAAAGATTACCTCGATAATGTGCCTGACAAGCCCGACGTTAAGGGTGTTCAATGCTCTGGTAGCAAGCGGAAACGTAGTTTGCTATCTAGCATTTTCAGTTTCGCGGGGGATATTAGCAAGCTTCTTACCTGCGCGGAGCAGGTATTGGACAACTTGGATAATGTTGTTAAGGGCGTTCATCCAGATATTTAGGAATTGAGAGATTTGACCGACGCAATTGATGAGATTGGGAAGGACATCAAAAAAGACGACGACAACAACCTGCAATCTTCGGCAAAGCAATCTGATCACTCCTCCCAAGCCACTAATACATCGGAGCCTGAATCATCATGTACTAAGACAAGAGCACCTCTGTGTACAGAGACTGTTTCTCTGTCGACATCACATTTCTCTTCTGGCTCAGGTTCAACAGTGCTGATGAAATCAAAAACCGAATGTGATACTACGACTGCATGTTCAGCAAAGCCAACAACCAAGACTACTACCATCTCACGAGATGCATCATGCACCCAGACAGCTTTTCCCATATGTACAGAGACCATTTCTCTCTGGACCTCATATTTCCCCGCCATGCCAGGTGGGAATAGTTTAGGCTCAACCGTGTTCACTGATACCGTCACTTATTGTATAACGACAAGTGCCTGCGAAGCCACAGCAACAACCATGACCACGACGGTATCAGGGACACCAACTCAGTCATGCTCTAGCAAACTGCTCCTACTTTACAGGGACATGGAGCAAAAAGACAACTCCGTTATAGAAAAATTTGACCGAGAGCTTAAAGAACAGGTTGGAGCAAAAAACGTGCACAAGGCCGGTAGCAGTAATTCTTCTCTTGGGATTCTCATGTGGGCAGCTCCTTTAAATTCTAGCCAGGTTGAAGAATTCAACAAAAGCTCTGCGGTATGTAATGAACCCTCAAGAGTACTATTGTTTGTAAGCTATCTAACAGTGACCTTTGACAGGTTTCTGATATCGGACCTGGTGGTAATATAAGAACAGACTGGTCCTCTCAAAATAACACATCTCGTCCTTCTCCCAAACACAAACGGACTGATCATTATAAAAGAAACGATGAAAGTTACCTTGTTTCCCAAGTCAACGCGGATACCTCATTGAAAGTCGTGTCACAACCCAAACACGTGTTTATGATTGATCTGATGGATGATTACAAGTACAATTCTGCTGCAGGCGAGGGTATAACTGTCTACGTGGTCGATTCCGGTGCTAATACATTTCTTTCCGAATACCGGGAGATGGTAGGTCATGTACGTTGGCTGTTCCCTGCCAGCCCCAATGTCCCAGGAGCTTGGCCTAACACAGAGTCCGATCAAACCGGCCACGGATCTTGCGTTCTTTCCAAAATAGCAGGGCCACAATATGGTGTTGCTAAGAAAGTGGATGTAGTAATAGTCAAGACGTTCTCACAGAATGCTGACAAAGAATTCCAAGATATCGAGGTGACGAATATGTGGAGTGCCGTTAAGAAAGACATTGAGGACAACAATCTTCAAGGGAAAGCAGTTGTCAATTATTCTGGAGGAGGTAAAATTGCTTCTTTCCGCTTTAAGACAAAAGCTTACATTTCCAAGCTTACCTGACGGGAAGACCTCTCTGGCTTATTATAGTCCTTCGAACTCTGTTTGTAGGAATCGCCAGGCACAACAACGTTCCGATAATTTGTTCTGCTGGCAATAGTGGGTAGTGGGTGGGTAAGTAGTAGTAGTAGTAATCATGTTTATTGTCCATATGCAGCCTATAGGCTATGACAGACACCCCGCTTAGGGCTCAGTTTATTATAGGGTGGGTAAGTAACCGCTTGTCTTTTTTTTCTTTTCTTTTTTCTTTTTCCTTTTTTTGTATTTTTCTCAGGACGTTTGGATACTCTGCTACTTTTTTTGTCATCATCAGAATCAAAGACCCATAAATCATTATCCAGCGTGTATGAGTGACGGTGTAGACGGTATTATTGTTGTAGGAGCTACAGACAACGATGGGCGTGTTACAGCTTATTCTCAAACCGGACCTGAGGTGTCTCTTTTCGCACCAGGCGATAATGTACCCTGCTCAGGCGATTCAAATACTCTGGATGAAACAGTAATTCGGTCAGGATCATCATATGGTATGATTTCAACATTTCCAACTTGGGCCTGAAATGAAAGCTAAACAGACCATTTTCAACAGCCACGGCCGCAGTCAGTGGGCTTGCTGCCCTTTTGCTATCAATGGAAAAATATCGAGCCGAGTTACACGAGCAAGGGCAAATTGCCGGTAATCTCAGAAGACTTATCATAAGATTGGCCTATCCAAGACATGGAGGTGTGCCGGTCCTATGGAATGGAGAAATCGGCGATTAGCTGCGTTCACCCTATACGTAGGGATCAAACAAGTGTACAGGCTTGCAAAGCTCGCGCATCAAGCATATCTGCCAGCCGTCTAGCAGCAAGTCTGTTTCCTCATCGACAATCAGCTCTTGTTCTGCAGTCTCTGCAGCTGCAACAACGCATTTGGGAACTATATCGCCTGCAACGAGATATTGCATGTGCAATGACGGTATGACGGCCGGTATTGGCACTACTGTTGGTAAAGATTCCATGACGATCTATACTTGCCAGTTTGAAGGAGTAACAGCATTGGCTTTGACCACCGTAACACCTACACATAAACCCGGTGTGGGGGTGGTTCCGCGATGTGTTGCGTATCCATATGCTTCCAACAACTACTTTTGCTGTTTATTTCACTAACAAAAATTCAGCGCAACGACCGGAACGTCAGCCTATTGTATGTGTAATGGAGTTACTGCCTCCCCTCTCCATCAAACAGCATCCGGGTTGATCAACTGCCATTATTCTATTTTACCAACGGCAAGCTACGATCCTAAGATCCCAGAGCCAACTACTACTGCTGCTCCTCCACCCGTCGTAAACCCCACAGGGATGTGCAAAACAAATGTCTTCCACGGATACGCGATGGCTGGAGGTGTCCGTGGATATATGATAAAAGCAAATATCATAGATCCAAACGGGGTTCAAATCGGCTACAATGAAACATGTGCACCCCTTGATAAGGGAGAATCATTGCCAATAGACAGCAAACTTCCTTGGGTTCTATTGCTGACTCAAGGCATTGATGCGAGCCCCGAAAAATTGACCTATGTCAAAGATGCTCAGGGGATTGAATTTGGATATGCCAACGAACACTGGGATAATTATTCGTCGAATAATTGCTCCATGCCTCAAAACTGGAAGGACGGTAGACCCGACACCGCTCAGGTACAGTACAGGTACAGCAAGAAATTTACTTGCTCATTCCAATGTCCTGGGCCCTCAAAAAGATAGCCTCTACTTTATATGTTTTGATATGTTTTGATTCGAGACAATAGTGGTTGGACTTGCATATGTAGGAATTTCGCTACGCTACATCGTATTATGAGCGTAAAGACCACGAGTGGCATCCCGATTTGGTCAAGGCCGCAGATTTCCTGATCTGGCTGGAAACCACGATACGCTTGACTTCCTATGAAATCACCTTTCAGGTGATACATCGCGTTTGCTGTATGGTCCCCCTCTTTTGTAGGCTACTTCTTCCTCTTGGGGCTAGATCGAAGCTATGTGGAATGAAGCATAAAAGCTTAGGGTTATCAAACTATTTTGGCCCTTGATAACTCATACCTGGAAATTGAATTCTTAAAGGCACACACCGTAGAGCTCAGCAAACGATGCGTGTCTTGTTGGGATCATCATCGACTTACGGCGGCATTGGCAAGTCGACAAGTTTGTGCTAGTGCAGAAGACAAAATCAATCTTGCAACAATTTGACTTCAACGCCACGACATGACCCAGCCCAAATCAGCTCTGATTTCCGAGATCGACAAGCACAATTCATGTCAGCCACTACAAAACAGTAGTCCAGTAGCACAGAAATTCAGCTTGCGATAGACCGTGCCACGGATATTAGAGCAGGTCATTGACAAGGCACAGATTTACTTATCTTGGATATTGAGTTCGGCCGAAATGTTCAGGTTAAGGAGGTGCTGGGATTGACTTAAATGTGTCCCGGGTTGACAACCGGAACAATCAGGGGAACCTGAGGTGCCAATCGATAGTTTTTGGCATTTGAGAAAACAAAAAGTTTTGCTTTAAGAAAGGCAATTTCGATATCGTCAGCCACATCAGAATCAAGGCCCGAGAAGATGATGTCGCAATCTGGGTATTCTGCGGGTATGCAGCGTCGCACCACCAGATTTGCGGCTTCTGCGGGCACCGGGAAGGACTGCTTCCAGCACACAGCATCGGTGTATTTTTTTGCCAACTGGTTTTTCGGATGCTTCTACAGCTGCCAATTCCAGTAGCGGATGTTCAGAGAGCAGAAGAATGAAGCCTGTCCCTATGTTACGACTTGACAATCTGGGGGAAAGAAAAATATACCAGGAGGAAGTAAAGCTATTCACTGTAAGTCAGGACTTCTGTTGCCACTGTTAATACGGGGTTGATGTGTGTGAATATGAATCTATATTCTGCCGTCGTGGGAGCTGACTTTCTTTGTTCAACAAATACATGATCGGTCCGAGATATCCAATGCTCTCCCTTTTTTGACGTTCGGTGGGTACGTGCGTCGCTTTAGTCGCCGATTGGTCCTGGGCTTCAACACGGTTCTCATATCAGTCGAGCAATCAACTTTTGCCCTCCGCAAGTCCTTTCCAATGTTCTAATAACAATGGCCGGCATACTGCACAAGCAGATCGACCTCAAGCAAACCGCTCCGAACACGTATAGTGTTTCCTCTGACATTGACTAGATGCTTGGCACAAATGTGACCTCCATGGTCCAACCCTATAAAGCCTGGCTAACACCAAGGCTCCAGCTTTGTTTAGAGAAGGCATTGTAGCGCAGATTCACCATACTACAGCAATACATCTTATTACCAATCTAGCGCTTGCAGTACGAAACCAATCTAATATCCTAAGTATATATCTTAAATTCCTCCGTTACTTGAATAACATAATAACATTATTACCATAACCACACAAAAAGCTATCAGTCTTATAAATATAACGCAGCTACTCCGTACTGTTAACATTAAATAATAAAGTTAAGAATATATACATAATTCTTCCCACTTTTTTTTTTGTTTTATTTTGTTTTTTTTTTTTTTCAGAGACACGTCTAGAGCTAATTATGTGTTTTGTGCGAGTTGCGCTCGTAAATTTAGGATGTGACGGGACTAATGCAGCTAACCAGTGCTAAGAAATGTGAGGAGCCCGAGCGAAGAGAAAACAAAATAAAGCAAAAACCCCATGTACTTGAAAGGCTCCTCTTGTATGCTGTTCGATTGATGATAGAATTATCTATATAAATATCTACTATTGCAAAACTCAGTACCGAGAGGTGCGAATAATATCGCGATGCTGAGCTGTGTAGCGAATGCTTTAGCCGCTCAACTACCCAAACGGGAAAGGCTACAGGGACGGGGTACGAAACAACCAATAAGAATATTCAGTACAGAAATAGTGGATTGGGGTCCATATGAAAGAGATGTAACTCGGCCAGGTGAACGCGTTCTAAATATTGACAGCTGCTATTACGTGTCTTTCAACTTGAGACTCCAAATCTCCTCGCCACTGTCTGCTTCGCTAAGTGGAAGCATGGCGTCTACCACCAGCTCGGGTACCATAACAGCATCGCTCCCCTTAACAACGACATTCACACCACCAAGTGCATGCCTTACTGATCTTTGGGCCGCCGAAGTTAAGAGTGTCACTTGGATGAACCTAGGGCCCGCGGATACTGCTGTATGTCTACCGTCAGGATGGTCCCCTTCACAGACGTTCACTCCCGGTGTCTGTCCGAGTGGGTGGCACGTTGCTTCGAATATAACTACGAGAGTATCGAATGAGGCCGTAACAATAGGGACCTGTTGCCCCCAATATTCGTGAGTAAATAGGGATTCTACCTTTGCAAGGCACGAGGCTGACTTGTATATTCTGAGAACATTAGGTTAAGCAATTGGATCTTCTCCACACGCCCCTCAACCGATCCCCCAGCCGTACTCGACGAACTCTATACCACCGAGATCTGTCAGTGGTCCCCAACAACCCCTGTAGATTACATTTACACTTATCTCGACGATGGTGTTACCGAATCAAGGACGGGTAGTATGACCTCAGGTGGAGTGTGGAATGCATACGGTGTCGTGGTTGCATGGCAGTCCAATGATCAGACCCCTACCACGACCACTGCCATGACTACTGCTGTTACTACCTCCTTGTTGAAAACCTACCCTACAACACGTCCTCCAACCTCCTCTCCAACTTCCTCTCCAAATTCCATGTCACCAGCTACACACTCATCATCAGGCTTATCATCGGGTGCGAAAGCCGGTATCGGGGTTGGCGTAGCCCTAGGAGCGATATTGATTTTATCTGCACTTGGTCTTCTGATTTGGCGTCGCCGAAAACCTGAATTGACGCAAGAAAGTCCTGCTGAAGTCAAACTGAGGCCGAATTCTGAGATTCCAAGTACCGACAGAGCATGGGAAGCACATAGCAATCACATCCAAGAGGCGCAGTCGGTCCACGTACCCGTTGAGCTGGAGGGTACCACTCGATAAAAACCTAAAACACTTATTCATTCGAATTATTCGATTAAGCGTGTACTTTTACACATCATTTTGTCCCAATTGTCAATAGAATCTGTCTGCATCAAGTCTTTCCATAGAGTGCATTATCATACAACTTCAATCTTACTTTGTGAAAGTATGTTTCTACTATCTTGCGCAAATGTAGCCCTATTACTCCAGATTACGAAGTTCATGATCCAGAAGTTTGGGAGTTTAATTTTTTTTTTTTTTTTTCCCTCGCTGGGAAGTTTAATCCAAAGGAAGGGATGGAAAAATTACATGTCACTACTGAGTGGTATCCCCATTCCCGCGAAAACCGGTATTGTAGATTCGCCACCTGTTGGACCTGAAAGTCACAGCTAATAAAAGTTTATTTAATCCGCAGGTTTGGTCTCATTCTTACGAACATACGGAAAACACGCGAATCTAGTCCTTCTTAAGCCGCTGCTCGACAGTCGCCGTGAGACAAAGTCACAAGAAATCCAGGCACGGCTGCAAAGAATGCAAGCAACGTCATGTTAAGTGCGACGAGAACCGACCGTCTTGCATCACTTGCCAGACTAGGGGCTGTGACTGCTCATTTCACGACAGTATCATCCACTCTTCTCGAGGCCGCAACCAGCCTCCGTCTCCAGCCTCCTTGGTTGCCGATACACCGACACACATTGTTCTCAGGCCACAGGATTTCCCACGGTAGCGACCAGAGTCCGACCAATTCTGTCCATCATGTCTCTACGATCGCTTCAACATTCCATCTGTATCGGCTGCATCGTCATCTGTACCGGTGTTTGGCCTGCTAGATCTGGAGGTCTTAGAACATTTCAAAACCAACATGGCCAGCGAGATTGTTGCAGAAGAATACCAACACAGAAATTCCTTAATCTAGCGCTTCGGCAAGCCTTCCAAACGCCGTACCTCATGATCGGATTTTCGCAGCCTCAGCTTTGCGCTTGAGCAACCTGCAGGCGGGAAATCGGATTACTTATCAAGAAGAGGGCATACGTCTATAGACATGAGAGCTAGCATTGTTCAATTCGCATGACACACATGTCTCTGAAGAAATTTTTCTCGCCTTTTTCTTCTTTGCTACCTTTCTCTCCCAGCAATCGACATTTGAGACGCTCTCGGCTTGTACCGATCTACCCAAATTTCTGGAGAAATAGGTCATGTCATTTAGGCTCTCAGCTGGCGTTCGTGCCATCGCGGCTCAGTCCTGGCCCGCTATCGCAGCTCAAATCCGAGAGTAGATAGGAAGAAGTAGTCTATATTGCGGTCCACAAAACGATAGAGGAATTATGAGCGGCGCTGGGAGCGAGTGCTCTTGTCTTGTAGAACTTATCCAAGCTGAAAACCTCGATAAACTCTCCACGGCATAAATTGTGGCCTGGAATGGCCGGTACGTATCTCGGAGGATTTTGTTGGACTTGTCGAGCGGAGGCGTACTGAAGCACTTGAAGTACTTGTCATACTTGCATACTACGCGGTGATGATTCATCAGGTCAGGGGCCATTGGATCGTTGGTGGTGCTGGAGAATATATCAAACTATCTATGACTGAATACTTAGGGGCATGCTGGGCAGAGTGGCTGGCATGGCTGAATGAAGACTTGAAAAGATCAAGCAGTACACTACCACATGAAGAGCAGCAATACCGCTCTGTTGTCATGTCGTTTCTACTCCCAACGACTGTGACGAACATTGGCTTTGGTGAGCTCTGTTGATTAAAGGCTATCTAATCTAGGGGACGGTGGGGTACACAGCTACACTGACCTACGCCACCTATTTTAGGCTTTGGACTTTACATGAAATATGGAGAAAAACAAAGTTAAGTAGGCTTTACCATACGGATAGCCCCGGTGCAAATCTCGCCAGCATACGAGAGGAATCCGGTCTGTAGAAGGAGCGTAGACGAGGCGTCTTGTGACGTTTGAGTCCGGGACTAATTACACTGTACCGAAGGCCAAACTACTATTAACATGCAGAGTAAGGGAAAATTACCTTTTATTAGAAATAAGCAGTGGCGGAAATAAACTTGGTAGTGCACCATAATGCAATAGATCTCCGGGTTCGTTGTTGTCAGAGCAGGTTACAATTCACATCCATTAAGGTGTTTTAAAATATCCACTCACACGCAGACAATCCCACACAGATCTTGACAATTTTGGTTCAAGGGTAGGAGGCGGACAGCTTGGGCGAGGAATAGCACAGACTGCCGATGGTGTCTTGCAAGTACCGTAGTAAAGTCTGTCGACCTTATTCGTGGTGATATTCACGCCACCGTCCTCTGGTCTAACCTAATCAAGCTAGTTCTCCGTGTTGTGACCCACTGTTCTGCCCATAGGATCACGTGATCTGCTGCTCGCACGGACACGTGATAGCGCGGCCTGTCATTGGTGGGATTATGTGTTCGTACAATCGTGTCAGGTTAAATTAGTTATTATTATGTTTTCTTGCCTCGCCATCCAGTCCCCGCGACAATAAATTACCATCGCTACAGTAGGTGCCGGAATCCTGCCTATGGATGACACCCGAATCTCGTTGACCACAAATCGCCAAAATTTGCAGGGTCCAGTGATGGGAAACCAGTCACCGCAGCTGAGCATCCTGATGAAAACGAAAACCGGGAAAAAAACGAACAACCACGGGGTCGCTGCCTGGGCCGTGGGTGTGTGTGGGGGCGACACCACAAGTACCTTAGCTAACTAATAATTAAGTCTGGGATGAATCAAGCGTACGGGGTATGCGTAACGGGCATTTCCAAGGGTTAGCGTGCGAGCCACAGCGGACTAATAACCGAGAGCGGACCCAATAGGATAGGGTACAGACGAAGAGGAAGACACATTTACCCCGGCGTATTCCATCTACGGAGTAGTCTATCATGTATATAACTCCACGTGCCATGGGGAAGATTCGTGGCGGAAACACTCCACTCAAAAGATCGAAGTCGCTGGGGCTTACCTGTAGTTAGTGGTTGCTAACGCAACCTGTCACGTTCCAAGGCAGGACTGTGCGCCACTATCTCGGGCTAGAACTTTACGCAGCCAAAGGGTTCAGCGAATAATTAATTATCCGGTTTCAACGCCGGCACCAACTTGGCCGCTACCAACTACAGTAGTAGGTGAACTCTACGCTCGTTCAAGGCTCCCGCGAACGGCAAAAACGGCCTGGCCAGAGGGACGAGACAACAGGGAAATACCCCATGGGGAAACGTAGCCAGCCTATGAGACCAGTGCATCTCAACTATAATTAACAGAGTGAGGACAACCAATAAGAAAAGACCCCGCAGGGAAATATGCCTGGTACGACGAGTAGTGCATCTCGGAATTAACCGACCAAGAACAACCAACAAAACACCCCCACAACTACTAACATTCCAGGGAAAGATTGTTGTTATAGCCCATAGTATGGATCACGGTCGCAGCGTCGTATTCGCCTCGCCACCGCTTCCATCGCTTAAGCTTTCGTTATTAGCCGTAATACATGCATCTTCTCCCGAGCTGCCTTGGGCCTGCGTGTAACGGTGTAATTTTAATGATGTCCGGAGGAATCCGATACGTACTAGTCGGGAGAAGATGCACCGAACACAACTCCCATGCGGGGTGGGGTTGGGCTGAGAAAGTCAAGCCCCAGACCAAGCTGCACTCAACTGAGCTAAGATCAGGGATGGCCATCACGAGGTATAAAGAACTGAACCCCCCAGTCGTGCCTTGTTCTCTTTCTTTCTCCCGTTACTCTCAGAAATCGCCAACATGACTAACGACACCGCGGAGAAGCAGACCTCAGCAGAGGAGATCGAGGCGCAGCCCACCTCCAAGGGCGGACCTGTCTACGATGTCGACGAGAAGGTCAACTACAACAGAGCGGGCGCCATCGATGCCGAGGAGGTCGAACATACTATGACGGTGCCCCAGGCTGTCATGGCCTATCCCGCTGCCAGCTGGTGGGCATTCGTCATGTCATGCACCATTGTATGCTCCTTATCCACGATAGACAGATAATCCCTCTAACGCGGTCATAGATCATGGAGTCATACTGTGTTTTCTTGATGGGACAGTTCATAGCCACAGATAAATTCGCCCGCGATTTTGGTGTATACAGCAACGTATCAAATAAATGGATTATCGAAGCTTCATGGCAGTCAGCTTTCCAGTGTAGTGGACCAGTCGGTGCCTTCATCGGTGTCTTCATCGCAGGTCCCATTACCAGTTGGATTGGATATCGATGGGCAACTATTGGCGGTCTCATGTTCCTGAACGCCTTCATCTTCGTCTTCTATTTCGGCAACAATCAGGGAGTGCTTTTCGCGTCCCAGATTCTGGAAGGTATCCCGTGGGGCATTTTCATTGCCAACGCACCCGCTTACTGTGCCGAAATTGTGCCAATGAGATTGAGAGCTCCAGCGACGCAGATGTTGCAGATGTTCTGGGCCATTGGGTCCATCATTGTCGGCGGTATCACTTACCACTACCAATCCAAGGCTGACTCTTCAGCCTACAGGTTCGTCTTCTCCCATAGATGCCATCGAGGAGCTCTGTGCTAAACAGTCATCCCAGAGTCCCCATTGCACTCCAGTGGATGTTTCCTACTCCTCTCGCTATCCTACTCTTCATTGCGCCCGAATCACCCTGGTGGCTCGTTCGAAAGGGCCGCCTGGCTGAGGCCGAGAAGGCTGTCAAGCGCCTTGGACGCGCGAGTGCAACTGATAATCCCGCTGACGCTGTCGCAATGATGCGTCGCACGATCGAGCTTGAGAAGACCGAGAAGAAGCCCAGTCTCATTGAGCTCTGGAAAGGAACCGATCTCTACCGTACATTGATTGTGTGCGGTGTGTACGCATCTCAGAATCTGACGGGCAATCTAATTGCTAACCAAGCGACTTATTTCTTTAAACGTTAGTCCAACCATTTACTGCCTTCTCGTACCAGACTAACACCAGCTCAGAGGCCGGCATGGCAGACAATACCGCATTCGCACTTGGTCTCATCACGTCTGCCCTCCAGATGATCATGGTCATGCTCTCTTGGATCCTCACCTCATACCTCGGCAGACGCACCATTTATGTCTATGGTCAATTCATCAACTGTGCATTCTTGATCGCGCTCGGTATTGCGGCTTCAGTTGGCTCCAGCACCGCGGCTAGCAATGCACAAGCATCACTTGGCTTGATCGTCTCCGTTCTGTTTTGCTTGGGGCCCGCCCCTGCCTCATGGGTCATCATCGGCGAGACATCCTCCGTTCGTCTAAGGCCACTGACAACCGGTATTGGACGAGGTGCCTACTACATGGTCAATATTCCTTGCATCTTCCTGTCCAGCTACATGCTTAATTCCGATAAGTGGAACTTGGGCGGCAAGAGCGGCTACGTCTGGGCTGGAACCGCCTTTATCTGCACCGCCATGGCTTGGATCTGGGTTCCGGAGATGAAGAATAGGTCCTTCCGTGAGATAGATATTCTGTTCCGGCGTCGTGTCCCGGCTCGCAAATGGTCGCAGACGGTCGTCGACATCCACGATGATGAGTAGAAGGAAACTGCTGTTCGGAGAAGTCTGATTGGCTCTGCTTGCAGGAATTGATGGTAGAGATGAGCTTCTCACCGTATACTTACGGGTAATTATTTTCGAAAGATGAGGTTTACAGCGGAATGTACACCATCCTCCACCCTCCTTGGTAATGGCTACTACAGTACCACACAGCTTGCTTTTGGTATATCTGGTCTAGGAGACTAATGCCACGTGAGCTGACAGAGCAGGATAGCTGAGCCCGGTTCATGTATACAAGCTTTCTGCCAGGAGTTGTTAAATAAACTTGCCCTAGTACTTAGTTATATTCTCTTAGCATATTATTACTATTACTATTATTCATTTTTTGCTAATAAAATTTTTGCAATTATCGTCGCCCTCAACATCGAGGTCAGCCACCAAGTCGTCATCAGAATTGACTTTAGGAGCGTCAGCATCATCTTTATTCTCTTATTTGTATTCTTTATACTGTAACTTGTAATCTATGACATCTATCCTAGCAATACTAACTAGAGCAGATAGTATCATAGATGCTACGAAGACGTCTCCAAATTGTCCCCAATACCCGCTATACACCTTTGACTCACCTTGGCTACAACCCTACGGGCCATGGTCAGAGGATTGCCTTTAAACATCTGGGTACCTCGTTGCGTTGACACCGAAGACAGATTGCCAGTGCTGATTTGGCTTTTTGGAGGGGTTTCCATGAGGGTGGCCTGTTGACTAACGGCATGAATCTGAGTACATGGATCCAGCGCACAATGTCGCATATTGTAGTAGCACTGAAGTATCTTGTCCCCTGCCTCTGCAAAATAAAGATTTCTCTAATACGTATAGCTACCACAACAATATCTTTGGTTTTCCCAACGCCGCCGGGCTAGCGGAACTGGGCCAGAATCTGAATATGGGCTTGCTCGACCAGCGACTTTCGCTGTTGAGTCGCTGCGCGACAACATGCAGCGTTTGGTGGCGATTCTACCTGCATGGTACTCTGGGGCCAAAGTGCTGGCGCAGCAAGCACCGACTACTTCAACTTTGCCTGGCTAGATGATCTAATTGTTTGTGACCTGGTCACACAAACTTTACTTTCGTAGCTAAGCATATGGGTTGTGGTAATATTTTCCCTCGCGAGGACCTGGCCTGCATGCGCAATAACGTCAGTGTTGGGGCAATAGTCACCTTCTACGAAAAATATCCTCTTGAGGCAAACAATCCAGCGCTCAAATTCACTACTATTGTTGACAGCATAACCAAGTTCAATAACTGCACGGAACGGGCCATTGCAGGCAACTTTTCAAAACTGGTGAGTTGGATCCAAGCGGTCGATTTTAACACCCCATTTCACAAAATAGCTGGCTATTCTCAGAACCAATGGGAATGAAAAAGCCTCGTTGCTGCCATGGGTTGGTCCTCAAGGACAAAGCGAGTCATACGTTCATTATCGGACACTGAAAACCGATCTCTGTCCAGCTGAATACTACAATCGGGATGTTTTACACTCTTATGTTATTTCTTGCGTGCTAATATACTGTGCAATCTCTGATATAATGCCTCCGTCCTCACTTTCCGCTACTTTAACAAGGCAAATTTCTCCAACATCTCTCCTCGCTCGTGGGAAGCCGCTTATCGTGCTTCGGAGTTACCGTTGATCTTTGGAACATATGAAACATACGTGGGCTGCCAACCACCTTTGAGAAGGCGGTTGCCGCACACTGGCAAAATTTGTATCTGGCTTTCATGCACGATCCGGCTAATTCCCTGCCGGCGTTGGGATGGCCACCCTATTCTCCAGATGGCTATGCCAATGGATTTCCTGTCAATGGAAAGGTGTCCAGCCTAGTGCCGATCTCACGCTTAGAGACCGATTGTGCACAATTTCCGCTGCCCACGCAGTGAAATAACCGGGAAAACGCATATGCGAGAAGATTAAAATCTTATCAAAAAATATTTTAAATCGAAAAGAATCCTTTAGTTTACAATCCTGAGACAATACATTTGAAATATTAACACATAACACTATCTAGTCGCAGTTCTAATGACTTTATTAAGAATGATAGTAGAACACAGTGTGGGGGTGGATGATCATCGATGATCCAACACGTTCTCGTCAACCATCAGCGCCTAGGCCTAGACGCTCCTCTATGTGAACGTATCCCACGAGGATGTATGTGCACTTCCTTGCAGTCCAGACAGGGTGGAATTCTACTCAAGTTTTGTTGGTAGCATTTCGTGAATTATCCTATCTCGAGCTACCTCTTTCGAAAAATAGGTAGATACAATACAAGGCCTCTAGTCTTAATGTTTCTTTAGTAGCCGTCGTCTCGTCCGTTTCAGTAATATTAAATGCTAACTAACTGTTAGTGTATATATAATAAGAAGAACTTCTTTAACAATGTTATATATTGTATTGTAAAGATACTCGAACTCTAGGAAATATAGAAAACCATGTCGATCTGTCGATCAACAGCACCCCAGCGTCAACCGAGGGTTAACCTGACCATCTGACCCACGCAAGAGCCAGGGTCGCCGAACCATATGTGGCCCAATGAGCGAATAGGTTTGGCATAAATAGTCAATTTTTTTTAGCTAATTGGCCCAGCTTGAATACGAGCGAAATAAATCTAAAGAGCAACTTCGCATGGGTAGATGCCTCCTTCCAAGCCTGAGTAGTGAGATCGTCGTATCTCTTGACGTGGGCTTGAATCTCCGACTGAAATTCACTCATAAGGGTGAAAGCCTTCTCCGCTCTTTGCAAATGAGTCAAGTTTTTGTATTCTGACTGTAACTTCTCTGTCACGACCTCGATTTTGTTATTGAGTGATTTTCCAAGGTCTCTGACATTTTTCGGGGCGTGTTTCTTCATGCTCTCCAACTTGTCTTGGGTATATTTCCGAGGCATGTAGTAGTACTTTGGCGGATTTTTCATTTCAGTCTCCAACTCCACAAGCGATGTATCGAAGTCATGGAAACTTTCCTTCAACTCACCCATTGTGGGATCGTTGATTTCCGAGAGAAGCTTGTCCACCGTATCCTCTTTAATGAACCTCCAGACCCGCTGAGAGTCCTGCTGGTGCTCCTGCTGGGGGTCGTTTGACAAGCGTGATTGATCCTCTGCCCCCAGTAATGGTTGCGATTCCATCTCGCTTTGGGAAGAAGCCCGATATTGACTGCTATGAGACATTTTATTATAAAATATATGATTCAAGGAGGTAGTCTTGATTGAGGAAATAAATGTTGTGCAAAGTTACCAAAGTTTAATCAGATGGTAGTAAAGAATATATTGTCTTAATACAGAGAGACTTCTTATACACTCACGCTTAAACAGTGAGTCAGGAGTTGAATCATTGATATGACTGTGCACTGTGCATGTTGGACTGGGCCATCGATGTTGAGTCAGAAGATCATGTCATCCCATTTCTAATATGTGGCTTGTATCTAGATTGATGAGTGTCAACTCCGCTCTGTATCAAATAGCTTTCAATTTCTATTGACTGTTCACTGCAACGCAATTCTGACTCTTTGGAAGCCCTCACTATGTGTAATCGAGACTGAGTTTCGGTCTTGGGAGACGGGCAAACTTCGTGAGTTCGTGGTCACCAACTAGCGTTAGTCAAACCTCGTTTAGAGTCATCGGGATCATCCCATAATATTTTGAAGGTCATATATGAGTGTATAAATTCTGTATGGACAAACACTGAGTAAAATCCCACATCGGGGTTAATTAAGAGTGTGGAATTGCCCTAAATACATCCTACTTTTGTTAGGGGCAGGGAAAGCATACAAGTGAGCACTACTATGGCAGAGGAGATGAAGAAAAGGTTCAAAATCCACTGCTTATATGACAGATTTCTTCTTTTTTTTAGAAAAGTTGGATCAGTATCGTTATTACCAGGTTTAGATATGATCAACAGACTGAAGGAAACATAAAGTATATCTCTAGCTAAAAGTAAGTTAGCGTTATATACTAGTTCAACAGCCTCCTGTATTAGTGTTCGAACTGCTTCAAACTGTACTTGGTATGTATGACAATTATAAATTCTATAAGATCCATGTGAGTTCCCTTTCTTACTATGGGATCTTTCTATAGTTTCTTGTAAGCAATTATTCTATCGAGGTTAGCATTCGTAGTCTGAGAATACACGAGTTCTTCGAACTGCTACTATTTAATTCGCTATGTTAGATAGATGACGAGAGAACGCTAGAAGATGTTGGGATAAGGAATACCATTGAGGCTATATGCCGGAAGCTGGGTATACAACCCAAACTACTGTTAGCTCAGCTGAAAATTAAGTGCTTCAGTTTCGATATGGGGGATGTGAATGATTTTTGATTTTGAGATCTTCATGGCTAAAGCCTAACTCTAGGGATAACACAACTAATTTTGGAGATTGGGGTAATTCATGTTCATTAACCTCATTAACAATAGATCTAATGTATACAAAACGCTGTTCAAATTCAGCTATATATTAAAAGGTGTTCCTTATTGTATACATTTAAGTCCTGTGCTGTTTACTACAGACAAAATACAGCATATTTTTTCACCCCATTTCAGGACATCAGAATAGTTGATGCGCTCAAGAGCGAACAGTGGGCACTGCATATAATAGAACGATCAAAAACCAATTAATCCAGCACTGAAAATCGCTGTTAGGACCATCAACGTAGATAAATTACTTATAAATATTATTTCTAAGTCTATTTTATCTCAAAAATCTCTATAGCCATTTTAAAGTACTATTAATAAAGAATCGAATAGAATTTAAAGTTTTAAATGAATTTACTATTAATTCTTTTACTATTTATTATTAAGGTTAAATGTGTGATTGGAGGAGCAAATCCACCTTCATCACCTATTCCAATGGCTTAGAAGTGTTAGCATAAAATATTCAAATAAAAAATTAAAAGCGAAAGAGGCAATCAGCTGAACCAAACCTGTCTTTGATCAACGCTTTGAGAGACTGATACACTTCGCTATCCCATTGAATCGCCTCTATAATGCACTGCGCTGCGGTAGGTGAAACCATGAACTCTTGAAAAACGATGTTATTTCCAGAGTGTCTTCCACCATTCAGGATATTGAAAAAGGGAGTCGGGAGAGTATATATGCCTGTTATCTTCGCGTTCTGTCTTAGGAACTGATACAATGGTAGACCCTGTGTCTCATGTCAGTAAGAAATCATCCCTAACAGATATCAAAGAAAAATAAACCATTTCTGCAGCCCCAGCACGCACGCATGCAATGCTAACACCTAGGATGGCATTGGCGCCCAGGCTTTTCTTATCGTGGGGCCCATCCAGGTGAATCATGAAATCGTCTATCTCGCGCAGATCTCGGATATTGAACCGCTGCCTGGTTAATTCCGGCCCGATGATGTTTTTCACATTGTATACTGCTTTTAGAACATCATTGCCTCCATACTGTCGTGCATCTTCATCTCGTAGGCGCCCACAGAAGCCCCCGAGGGCACCAACGCAGTAAAGGTCCCTAGTGGAATCCATTCCGTACACACATTTCTGGTTAGAAAAAAATATATATTTATTCCTTACCTTTGTCAGTGATGACTGTCACATTGACGGTAGGCTTGCCTCATGGGTCAAGTCGCTGAGCGGCCGCGACGGAGTGGATTATGCCGGAATCATTCGGCATCTTGCTGGCTGAATCATTCTATTTAGTAAATATAGAAAGGAGGTGACTTCATAATAAGAAGATTTTAGGCGTGGCGTCATAATCCCACAGCTTGTGACGTCAGCAACGGCTGTCACGGGAGTATCCTCATAACAGGTAGGCGTCCTATATTGCACATGGGATACTTGGATAATTTTGCTCGGTTCCAGTTTCTAAGAAGCTGTCGATGTCTTTAACAAATGCACTATAGCATCAGCCTCCTTAAAGTATATAACTAATCAATGGATATTCACTGCAATCTCCCGAATCCAAAGACCTGCCCTCTACATCTTCCCTCTCTTTTAATAAAGCCACAAGCCATCCTCTTCTAGCTTTCTCTCGGCTTTGATTTTCTCCATACATGACTTGATCCTCAGTACGACATGCTCCGCATACCCCGGCCCTAATGGCGGTTTGGGCACAGTCATATCCATCTTCAACCAAGGCACAGAACTGAGCCCTTCGCACGCCTGGCGCATGCCGTCAATTTCCCCATCACCGTACAAAGCCCCTATAAACACAGCCACAGGTGGCTTGGAGTAATCCATAGTGCCGCGATTGGGCTCTTCCCCGATGGGAGGGGCCTTTCCTTGTAACAAGAAAGGTAGTTCTATAATGCCGGAGGCGCTGCTGGTGACATTATGGATAACTGTAGATATATGTTAGCCTTGAAAACGGTTACTTGTATTTTCCGTCCTACTTTCGTACTCAGGTAAGTAAAGGGTCTTGACAGCGTTGAAAACCTGCGGGTTGACGCTGCCACAGGCGATGACCGGCAAAGGCGACATGATGGACAGACAGGTGAGATCAATTAAAATTATTCCTAGAACAACCACTAACAGACAAACATTGTCCAGATACGAGTATTTATATGATAGTGAGCGACTGACATACACTGATGATTCAATGTTATGGCTGCAGCTGCCATTGGTTGGGCGAATGCACTTCCTAAAAGGACCAAAGCTGAAGCTTGTGGCGCACTAGGCAATGCTAATTGCATCTGTGATTTGGCCAAAATATGTAAGCCTCAGCTGAAGCCGGGGTTACATCGCCATGCTAGTGCCTATTTAGAGCTTATTGGTTTTGCTCACCAGCTTAGCTCCGAGTAGCACAGAGACCCTTACCCCTTCTATATTATTGGATTGGTTGTTTATCCTCTGTGACTGTCGCCGTTGGCAAAATTTCCCAGGCTTAAGCTTACAGTAGCAACTGCATGGTACAAGTTCTATTTTGATGCCATATGTCATGAGAAATTTATCGTTAAAATTGCACGGATGCACAAGGAATATGATCAGAATTGAAATCTACCATAACGTAGGGCGTAACACTGAACATTACGTTGATGAATCGGGACCGATAGTACGCATCAGTCCTTGGGTGCTTCATGTTGATGACCCGAGCTTCTACGAAGTCCATTATTCCCGTGACAGTCCTCGAAACAAGTATAAATCTATACATGTTCGGCAACGAGATCGCAACAATCACTTCTCTAGTCCACGCGCATCATCGTCTCCGGAGATCCAATATGAATCCTTATTTCATTATGGTAGCGTGTGCGACAATTAGAGTCTGAAATATGAGGACTGGTGTTCCGATCAACACGTAGCATGCGTACAGCTGTTTTGTAACCGATGTCGTTTCTGGTTATACTATGAGAGTTGGGTTCCACTTGGAAACTCTAGTTCTCCTTAGTGGCATTGCGAAGAACAGTGCATTTTTTAAGCTATGTCCTTAGCTTCTCACTATAACGCAAAATTTACCGAACGAATTATAACGCTGCGCAAGGCTTAACTCAGGCAAAAGTTTGTTTCTTTTTATTATTATTATTATTATTATCTGCTGAGACCCCTGTTAGCATGACTAATGTTTTCATGAACCACAATGAAAGCGTGTTTCCAGACTGGTGTAATTTCATTCCAGAGCGATGGTTAGATCCTGAACAGTGCAAATATTTTGACCAGTATATTGTGGCTTTCACTAAAGGATCACGGCAGTGCAGTAGAATCAAGTGTGTTTTTGGAGCCATTCACCCCTATCTTTCCTAAACATCTCTAACGCTTATCAGTCTTGCCCGAGCCGAGATACTGCTAGCCATGTCAACGGTGTGCCGTGAACTGAACCCCGAGTTATACGAGACAAATAGAGAGTATGTTTCTCCAACCAACGAGCTTTTCCTACCATTTGCCAAACTTTCGAGCAGAAGGTGTACGGGTGCTAGTGTCCTAATGTTTTACGAACGAGATAACACGGGCAATTTCAGAGTTCAGCTTCTGACCGTTCATTCCGGTACTGGGTATTTGGTAAACACAGTTTCAAAGGAATGGGAACTAGTACAGGATGTAAGTTGAAATTGGATCAGTTACCATATCAAATAAATGATGGAAATAGTAATAGTACATATTCATAGTTATAAGAATAAATCGAATTGAGTGATTACGGGTGAGAATTACAAAAGCAACTTCTACGTTGGTCCAACAGGTACACACTCCGAGAGTTCACGATTCTAGTACATGTATATATATATCCAGGATAACAAGAAAGAGTCAAGAACAGAACGGATCATTGAATGGAAAGCGACATAATAATATCGTCAGACATAGCAAATAGTTGCAAAATTGGCTAACCGGTGGCTTATCACCGATATATACGGACTTCTCGACACTACTTCGTACAGAGTAGTCTTTACTGAGTCCTCGAGACGTTGGTGTTAACAGAGCTCTGGGACCACAATGTCCATCATTTCTAAGTGGGGAATCGGCCACCACCGCTCCGCTGGGGGCAACGGATCTCGGCCATTATTACTGAGAACCGATGAGGCAAGAACTCAGTTTTTTCAGGAAGCTATGCTTGACTGAGTAACGCCAAGATCACATCAATCAATGCCTTGGGTCCGTGGAGAGAATCTGGTGTAGTGTGGCATCATCTGTGTTGGGAACGATTGCGATTCAATACAAGGACGGAGTATCCCGTACAAGTCTATGATCCAATATACAGAGTACAGATTATGCATTGACGGGAACTGCTGCGGGGAGACAACCTCGAGGGCCACCTCTCAAGCGCCACAAGCAGGCCACGCGCTTCCATTGCCACATTCTGTCATCGCACGCTCCGCCCAAGTTGATATGAATTATTATAACTGGGGTCGAGGTGGACCTTCTCCACTACAGATAGGAGAGCATCCATCCTCCTCTCTGTGACGCGTGTCTGGTTGTTTCGTCGAGAAGCATCGCTGCTTGGTCTGAAGATGCTTGTATAAATGGAATAACCAATGCCTTTGCTTTTTGTTCCTCTTCAAAAGAGGTGAGGATAACTAAGTATACGGATATATCCCGTATGACGCGAGGATTGATGTTGCGCGGCCTCCAACTAGTCCCGCTTGAGGCTTGGCGGCGGTGACCCCCTGAGAATGTGTGGGATTTGGGATTTGCCATTTGTTACTCCGTTCTCCCACTATACCGAATCGTCCACTTCTACCATGGCAATGAGAACCGGGGACCGGGGAGCGCTGAACGGACCAGGAGACTTATAATGAGCATAGTATGTGCCCTAAGCCAAATAAATCTACTTGCAGGACATCAATCAATAATAATAATAGTTCCAATCTTGTTATCTCACGTCGCAGCTTATTACGTTGTGCCAAGAGAACCAGCCCGATCAACCAGCATGGACACGCGTCATCCTGTAACACTATTATTACTTGTCTGTTAATGGAACTTGGAAACCTATCTGGAGCCCTGCGCCACTACGCGTTGCACTAAAAAAAATACAATAATATAAATAATATCACGTTTGCTTCTTTTAGAGTGTACTCCGTGGGTAGCAGCATCTATGAATGCTAATTACCAATGGAGAGATCCTTCGATGATTCTCGGGAATATACTGTAACGGCACCACGCCAGTTCACGAGGTCAAATTCTCATATGAAAGACACGGCTTGAGACCCAAACATGCTCGTCGTCTGCACTGGCAGCAATTGGCACTGGCATGGTAGCCGATCGCCTGGGAGGAAACACATTTTTTGGAGTTTGTTTGTTTTTGTCACTGCTATCGCCGCGCTGCATTTTGTGCTGGTTCCGGTTTTGCTACGTCTAGACTTGTATATCAGGCCCAGCCTATTCGACTCCGGCTTTCGCGGCCTATATCCCACACGCCAATATGTCAGCTTCGATCTTGATTCCCCAGACGTTGAATTGGCCCTCTGGGACGACCGTTGTAGCGACGGTTACGTGTTTATAGCGCCTCATGGCCCACCAATCGAGGGATCTCGACCGCTGATTCTCGATGCGCGGGGAAGTCTAGTCTGGACAATGCCCACCGACAAACCAGCAACTGATTTTAATGTGCAGGAGTACCTGGGCAACCAATATCTCACGTATTGGCATGGGACCAGTATGCACGGGCACGGTCTTGGCTCCTACTCGATGGTTTGTGGTTTGCCGCCTCAATTCTATCTTGTGTGAATCTAACCAAAAACAGCTGGACTCTTCCTATGTGCATCGCTTTGAGGTGACAGCAGTCGGGGATTTTGAAGGAGATATACATGATTTTCACATTACGCAAAATGGCACGGCAGTATTCGTTATCTACGACCTCAAGCCGGCCAACCTAGTGGAGTATGGCGGCCCCCAGAACGGATTCATCTACGATGGGGTCTTTCAGGAAGTTGATATTGCTTCCGGTGATCTGCTGTTTGAATGGCATCTCTCGCACCACGTGCCATTCAATGCCTCATATGTTGCCCTCAAGGGTACGGGCAAGCACAGCACGACGCCATGGGACCCATACCACATCAACAGTGTCGACAAGGATGCTGCAGGAAACTATCTCATTTCCGCACGACACACACATTCCGTTTATAGCGTTGACGGCAAAACCGGCGAGATTCTGTGGACATTAGGCGGAGAAAGTAACGACTTCACCGATGCATCCGATGGCCGAGCCACTGATTTCGCCTGGCAGCATGACGCACGCTGGTATGATGACCGCACGATCACTCTTTACGACAACGCCGCCAAAGACTTCCTTGGCCCCATCAGCTCAAGTCGAGGAATGGTAATCGATCTCGACGTGCCGAATCGCGTCGCGACCGTGCGTGAGATGTACTTTCATCCGGATGGCCTGCGCGCTCACTCTCAGGGCAGTATGCAAATACTGCCAGACTCGGGTAATGCGTTTGTCGGCTGGGGTCACTGTGCCGCGTACACCGAGTTCACACCAGATGGAGAGGTTTTGTGTGACACGCACCTTTCTCCGTCAATATGGTTCCAGCTTGGAATCGTGTTTACGTACCGGACTTATAAAAGTAGCTGGGTTGGAAAGCCACTCACTATCCCTGCGGCGGTCGTCGTTGGGGACTCGGTTTATGTTAGCTGGAACGGTGCCACCGAAATCACCTCCTGGCAATTGATGCTGTGGGACGGCGTGGATGTGAACAACATGAACTTTATACCAGCAACGAAGGTGGAAAAGGTGGACTTTGAGACTAAAGTTGACTTGCCAGAGGAGATTCCCAATACCTACTTCGTGTTGACTGCGCTAGACAGCCATGGTACCATCCTAGGGAAGACCACACTACTGAACAAACATCCCAAACAGACATTGGCGGAGGTGCTGGGGAAGGATATTATCAGCCAAATGTCGTATCCCGTTCTTACGACAGTCATTATGATCGCTTGTTGTGCCGTGTTGGCCATTTGGAGGATTTGGAGGAAACTAGGGCTAGGGCTGAGTGGGATTTGCTGCCGTGTTAGGCGTCAGCTTGCTTCGATGCAGCTTGTTCGGATTAAAGACGATGTTAATATACCATTGATGACAAATTCTCATGAGGATTGATTTCTTTCTCTCTTTTACTGTGTTAGGTGAAGACGTTCTTATACCATATTTTGTATATATGTATATGTTCTAAAAACATATAGATTCATTTAGAAGTATTCAATGTTGGTTACTTATTTTTCCAAAACTTGGTATCTTGTAGTAATTTCCCCACCGCTTCTGCAACACCCACACCACTTTTCTCTAAAAGATATTTGTCCGATTCCGCCTCAAATTCCACTGCGGTTACACCTGGTTGCAGTGCTAACCAGCAGGCTAGCAGCATTCCCTCCAGTACCCAAGCTTTCCGCTCTTCTAGATTGGGAAAAGGGTTCTCTCCACTCCCAAGGTGACATTTTAGACCTTCGAAGGCTATTGTGTACTTTTTCACCCACTGCTCAAGGGCAGTGCACCACTCGGGTGAATATCTCTCCTCAAGCAGGTCTTGCTCCACGTTATTTCCTCCATCAGGGTTTCCAGCCCAGTCTGGCTCGTACCAAACAAATGATGTTTGATAGTCAGGCCAGATGTAGTAACGATAACCCAACTTTTTCCGTGGCGATGTGTGAGACGAGTGAGTCTGACGCTGGGCTCTGAAAGTCGGATTTAAAGTCTTCTGAAATTGGTTTTGATTCCACATAGTCGCATTTTGTAGGTAACGGCTCTGCAGAAACAGTGTCTGGTAAAAGAGTCGTAAGTTGGATATCTATAAGTCTAGATTCACTGGCGGTAAGAATAAGACCGTACGTCGTTTGAAACGAAAAACGACCCGCAATATTTTTGGATTTGCTTAAAATTTCGAATGCTTGAAATGGAGTAGATTCGACCATATTCACAATTATTTTGAAATATCCTGCAGGACTGATAAAAAATTGTGAAGAGGGGAAGTTTGAATGTGGCGAGCACCAAAGCTATATATAGGTAGGTTTCATCTATTGGTTGCGCGGGCCGCTCCACCCGGCTTCGGCGCGTATGTGATTTTAATGGTCACTGTTTATCCAACGATTCAATGTTATTCATCTCTATTTATATCCTTTATTTTCCAAATGTTAATAGTGTCAGCTGCACTGACTCCAAGTTAGCTGTAAAACGGTGTGAGGATTTTTATTAAGGGGGAGCAAGGCCCCTATCTATTTCCTATTTATAGATTCGCCAATAACGGCATCAAGGACTGCCGTGGACCTCTGGATGTGAGACACATTCATTCATTCCTGGTGCTAAGCGCCAACTACACCGGCCAATTGTTGTACGAGAGAATGTGTCGGAGACAACTAACTTGGTTAACACATGGCCTTTCTTGTAGAGGTAACCAATCAACCTAATCAACCCACTCTGTGAGCCGGTGGGGTGTCTAACAGTTCACACTGCGGTGTTAATAACTTAGCATGTTTAGATAGTTTAGACTCCCACCTACAGTCCTAAGTATCTTCTAAGACTCAATTAAAATTGGCCTTACCACTCCTCTATTCCCCTCAAATTAGTGCCGTATACACCATCAACATTTCCACATTGACAAAAGCAGGTTGATATCTTTAACATGGGTCAGAAGTATGGGAAGAAAATACTTGTTATGAGGAATGGCTTTGGTGTATCGGCTAACTTTGGCTCAGAAATAGCAAACAAAGGCAACAAACCATTGAAGCGATACAGCGTAATGGCCATAAAATTGATCCGGATCAGACGATAAGGGCGTGGAAGGTTCCTGCAACAAGCGAGTTTCCAATGCCATCTGGCCTACCGCAGCTTATGTAGTTGGAAACTGACAACCAGAGGGCTGGACTTGCACATATGCAGACCGAAAAAAAAATCAAGTCGTTCGATTGTGTCGGCATTCAACCTTCAGATCA
This sequence comes from Talaromyces sp. DC2, assembly GCA_039119965.1. NCBI lineage: Eukaryota > Fungi > Ascomycota > Eurotiomycetes > Eurotiales > Trichocomaceae > Talaromyces > Talaromyces sp. DC2. The sequence continues at coordinate 261,066 of JBCLNQ010000061.1, read as the reverse complement.
ACCTCAACATCTCCCCATTCTGGTGTAAGCTCACACCACGGTTGGACGTCACATCTCGTACCAAGGGAAAAATACCACAAGACCTATAATGGCTACTTATGTCGGTGGGAAGGTGCATAAGGGAGCAGTGACAGTTGCCAGGAACGGCTATGCTGTGGGAATGAATCCCGTGACGAACGTGAAACCAAAGCCGGGTGATCCACAACAAGTCAGTGATAGGACTATGAGAAATTTGTATTATTATCCACCGCACTTGCCCGATAGGCGGACTACTGAGAGACCGACATTAGATGAGCAAGTACGGGCAGCTAGGAAAACGGTGGTTAGGAGAGAGGTCAGTCGGTAGGAGTACATTAATGTTATGTACACCGGACCATCTAGTGGTGCAAGGACATCACTTTTAGTATGCTATGTTTCCAAAAATGAAGGTATTGGTTGTCTCCAAGCTTAAGGATGCTCATGTATCCATTGATGGATGGATGTAGGTATGATTTCATGTAAAAGGTATTGTGAGGGCAACTTTAAAGTGGATATTTATTTGGGTTAGTAATTTCAACTTACGGTGCAACGGAAGCGAAACAGGCTCTGTCTTCCGAAAGGTAATGCTTTCTAGCTTATGGTACAACACTTCAAATATAGACAATTGAATCAACGATTAGAGACTGATCAGGGTTCTGGTGGCTTTGTTTAAGCGCCCAGTGTACAATAAGCTTAGTGACTAGACTTGAAGTGGAAATTCGTCGAAGCATAAATATAAATGATATGTGTTTCTAATATATATACACAGTCGAATTTCCCCACACACGAGTTTATTTCCACACTAAACACCATTTTTATTACGTGCCAACTATTCATTCTTGGCCCCGATAACTTCTTGCAATTGTTGATTTACTTGGTCGACATCCACGTTTTCCTGGCCCAATCTCACCTCCTCCACATTGTTGATAGTAGAGCGTTTCTCTCCGAAAATTGCGTCAATTTCCTCTAAGCTCTTTCCCTTGGTTTCAACCCAGAATATAGCCTGTCAAAGTTAGCTTTCTTCATTAAACATCCTTCCCCTCGCACCAAAATTCGTTCCTGGAGGAGAGTATGTTCCGAGCCACTTACAATGATGATAAACGTGCAACAATCCCAGCCTCCGTTGATCATATACATCTTCCAACCAATGTTTCCGATACCTATAGGCATAATAAACACTAGAAGCAGGCTACATAATGTCAGGGAGAGTGCCAGCATAAAATGGAGCGAACTTGAACTCACGCAAGAGCATTAAACACAAGTGTTGATAGTGCGAGGCCGTTGGCTCTAATTGGATAATTCATTATCTCAGGAGGATAGAGATAGAGCAGCGGTGTCCATGCAATGGAATAGAACCCTTGGAACAAGAACATGACAGCAACATTGCCATAGATCAAGCTTTGGGAAGCACCGGAAGGGTTATCTGCATTAACCTTGGCTAGTCCCCCGATGATAAATAAGCATGTGATGAGAAGGGCCTGAGAAAGCAAAGCTGTTGGCTTGCGACCCCAAGATGAAGTGAGCTGGGTACCGACGAGGGAGCAAGCGAAGCACCAGACGTTCAATACAACATTCTACTATTGTGAGCAATATGTTATTTGATAAAACAATGAGACAAATACTTACTGCCTTCAGTTGTGAATCTGAGTCGGAGATTCCAGCAGTTTCAAGTTCGGCTCCCAAATAATAAGATGCAATGACGTTGCCAGCAATGCAAGAGAAAGGAGCCACTGAGCCCCCTATTAGGGCCCGCTTGCGAGACATTGGTGTTTTGAATATTTCCTTAAGACTCATGGTCCGACCTTGGCTTTTTTCCCACTCGAGTGTGTCGACAATTTGCTTGTACACTGCCGTTGATACCGGATCCGTGAGCTTACCGTTGGAGTTTGTCTGCGCGACAGCTACACGCGCATCTTCGAACAGGCCTTGGCCAACGAGCCACCTTGGCGATTCAGGAATAAATGGCAAAACAGCGATGCTGATGATAGAAAAGACGGACTGGAAGAGAGAAGGCGTGCGCCATGCCCAAGTTGAGTTCAAATGACTGCTCCCAAGTGTCACGAGCGCAGCAAAAAATGCACCCACGTAGTAACAGTTATTTAGCAACCCAACGCCCCAGGCTCTCCAGCGACTGGGGAACGTCTCGGACAGATACACCGCGCCCGCGACACCGCCGATGGCATTTCCCCAGCCGAGGATGATCCTGGCGATGACAAACATGGCAATGTGCTGCGCGGCGGTCTGAAGCGTGATACCGGCAAGTGTAATCAACGAGCCCCAGAAAATGGCAGGTCGCCTACCGAGACGATCGGACATCATGCCGGCCCAGAACAAGCCAAGGAACCCCCCGATAAAGATCGAAGCGGTGTTCAGACCCTTGGTAGTATTGGTCAGGTTGAAATAATCATTGTACGACGGCAGAATGTTGAAACCGTTGAGCATGGTGCCGTCGCAGCCATTGGTGCCAGTCTGGGCCATGGAGCAAGCGAGGAGAAGAACTGACAGGAAGCCTGTGGACTCTGGAACCCAGGCAGGCATCCATGTGCCCGTTCTTGATCTGTGTAACATCACGATGCACGCTGTATTAATTACTAACCCTAGGCGACGGTCTGCTGTGCGATGGTGTTGAACAGGCGAAGATGTCAATTAGCCGCGGGCAGATCGCGTTGAAACAATAACATACTTAAATATAAGAAGCCAACAGATTACTGCGGCCGCTTTACTCTTTTCAGAAGTAGGGTATCTGCTTTGCATTGTCGGTGTGCGTGGAGAGCCTGGTGTGCAGTTGACCAGATGCGGCTCGGAAGATATTCGACTGACTTAGAGAGGAGTCAAGTCTCAAAGTTTTCAGCAAGCCCCACGTAGAAAACACGGACCGTCGATGATGCGACCATCGCTTGGTATGCACTTGTCGTGGGTTTTTTTTTTTTTTTTTTTTTTTTTTTTTTCCCTCTCACCAAACAGTACGAGCTGCAACGAAGCGGTCGGTATTGTATCTTCCTGCATTCCGGCAGCCGGTGGATATAGCGGAGGCCGCTACGGGGACTTTAGCGGGGTCTTCCGTGATGGGCCGTTCTGGAAGGCCGCGCTATCTCTCTCTACAAAGCACGCTGTCAGCCAATGCATGCCTCCTTTTCGCCGTTGGATGTAACCACACGATCGACCTTTCAGAACAAGCCGACTAGCCGTGTTTTCATACCCGTACGGCTCGTTTCCTGCATAGATCTGGCAGTCAACTAAAAATGAATAACACGCCGGTCAGCGTGCGACTTTTGTTGGAGTAGATTCGTTGATATAACAGGAATGTGACAATAGAAGTACAAAATATATTTAAGTCTCATCGCTACCTTTCTATAGTAAGATTTATTTCCTTGGTGAGCGTTCGAAAGTAAAATGCGGTCCACTTGTTAGACAATTAGATGGTTCTGCCAAAAAGAAATGTTGTTACGAAGACACGGGACGATAGAGGCTTGGAGCCGCTTCGATGAAAAGACAAGTGACGAGAAGACTGGGGACCCAAATGTCGTTAACTCAGGGGACAGCGAGGGCCAAAAAAAGGACGAGGACACTGCCGTGGCTTTCATTTTAGCCAGGCTATGCAAGGGCTTCAGCTTACAGCTTCCGCCTTGGCTGCTTCGAAATGCTGGACGTCGCGGACGGGTTTACAAGAAGGGCAACCCCGGATATGAGGGAAGCCAGTTATTTCTCAAGCCGAAGGACGACAGACTCAAAATAAGGACTAAGGTGGACGATGTTGAGCAACATGTGGCAGAGGTGGATAGCGACAACGACACTGTGGTGCCACATGTCTGCTCAATGTCGCAGAAGAGGAGACGCATCGCTTTCTCCTCCAACACCAGAGCAGACTGGGTAAAGCTTCAACCCCTGGCTGACATCTTGGTGGACAACGGCTTCGACGTGGATATTTTCGTCACTGGGATGCACATGGTCAAGGAGTATGGTGCGACCTTCAAAGATATCGAGAAACACACAAAGTTCGGCGTTTTTACTAGAAAAACATGGGCTCCTGGTGACAGTGAAATCCAGAACGCTACAGCTACTATGGAGGCGACATTCCAATTACTTCAGCAGTCCAATTACGATCTCCTAATCGTGCATGGGGATCGTCTAGAGGCAAAAGCAGCAGCAGATGCAGCTCATCTATTTCGCTGTCGACTTGGGCACGTTGAAGGGGGTGATCTAACCGGTGGGGACGACAATAAGAACAGATATGCAATCACCGCCGTCGCTGATTATCATTTTCCCAGCAGCCAAGATGCTGCCGACCGCCTTATAGCTTGCGGACAAAAGATAGGGACAATCTTTCCTATCGGATCTCCTGATCTGGACGTTTTTCTGAGGCCAAGTACGGTTTCCATCGACCATGTCCTGCGGAAGTACGGTATCCCCTTCAAGGCTTTTGGCATTGCTCCTTTTCATCCTAACTCGGCAGAAAGCGAAACATCTGGCGAGCAGGCAATGAACTTTTATACCACACTACTAGCCTCCGGACGAAATTTTGTTGTTCCTAGGCCAAATAACGATAAGGGAACGGAAAAAGTTCAAGAAGTTCTTGATGCCCTACCAAAGGACCGCGTGTGTGTTGTGCCCAATTTCGAGTTCAATGATTATGTTGTGCTCCTCAAGCAAGCAGGATGTGTCGCAGGAAACAGTAGCGTGGTTGTCACTTCAGCACCGGCAATAGGGAAACTTTGTCTCAACATCGGAACTCGCCAACAAGGACGAACGCCACCGACTGATGGTCTCTTCAATTTTAGCCCCAACGATAGGGAAGGCATTCTTAGATGCCTTCGAGAAAATTGGGGGAAAACATACGCAACGAATAACCATTATGGCGACGGTTGTGCCGCCGAGCGGTTTCTTGAAGCTTTGAGTAGCAGATCATTCTGGGAAGTCTCCCAACAGAAGCTTCTATTCAACCAGAAAGCGTCGTAGGGTTCGCTGATGTATAATGGTACCAGTAAAGCTCTTTTCATTGAGGTCGGTATTCTCAATGGCTTCGTGTCAACCGGGATTCCACCACATCATAATGGTCAAGGGAAAATCCCACAATTTGGCGATATGAGAATATCTTACAGTAACGCAAGGCTCTTGTAGCAGGGTTATTGCACATTAATCGATCACTCCAGGTCCGCTTCATGTGAAATAATATTTCGTGAAATTGGTGCAAATACTGGAAAAGTGAGGGAATCCCCTGTGATTTTATGTTCCACTTGAATAAGTCATGAGGCGACTCATAAAAATTCAAATCGACCGCTTTAGCCGTACTACTGCCCTGTGAAATATTACATCGATGGTGGATTTGAGGTTGCATATGTTAACTAAATAAAGCCCTAGGTTTCTCTATCAGAAGGTCAGAAATTTGGAGACCAGCTGACAGTGGTCACATTCTACAGGCCAACTGAGATTCTCTATTGTTGAAAGTGTGGAATTTCAACTGTGGATACCAGGGCTAGAACTCGTTGCTAGTACTCGTTATTTACTGCTGGACACTACCAGCTCCAATGTAACGGTCAAGTTGGACGAGCGCATCTTGAACCGGAGGGTTTTTTTTTTCTTCCTAACCACATGCTGCAATGTCCCTTATAACCCACCGACTGACATATTCGGCTAAAGTAGAAATATAAACAGCCAGTAACCTCCAGTATTAATGGAAGTTGGTGCATTCAACAAATTGATTGAGAGAAATCTTGATGTGAATTTGTCTCCTCTCACCAAGTTACAAATCACGAACGTTCCCTGCTCCGTGAAGTGAGACGGTTTAGTATATACTGGCGAAAATGATAACTCCCTGGCCGCCAACTTTCAACATAATCATCGGGCTTATCACTGTCATTTCAATCTACTTAATCAAGTTTTCCAAAAAGTCCGGCAACTATCGTCGGCCGCCAGGTCCAAATGGGCTCCCCTTAGTTGGTAACCTGTACGATCTGCCTAAACCGGGTGAGTTAGAAGCTCACCACTGGGCAAAGCATAAAGATCTATACGGTTTGTAACCCTTGATGCCTGTATCACTTGAGCCCTATTGAAGGAGATACTCATTTGTGGGATTGCATTTTCCATAGGACCAATCAGCTCGGTTACAGTAATGGGCCAAACAATTGTAATTATCAATGAGGCTCAGGTTGCCATAGACATTTTGGACAAACGGTCAATTAAGTACTCTACACGCCCACGAAGAGTCTTTGCTGGGGAAATGTATGGCTATACTACTGAGGCTCGATAGTATGGTCTTTGTGCTAAGAATCTCTTGTAGGCTAGGTTGGGAGCATAGTCTCGGACTTTTGCCACACGATCATCGTTTCCAGAATACGCGGAAGGTTATGGGCCGTGAAATTGGGTCCAAGTCAACGGCAGCAAACTACGACAAATCGCAAGAAATTGAGGCTGCCCACTTCTTGTTACGACTTCTAGATGAGCCTACTGGTCTTATGCATCATATTAAAAAGTTGAGCTCACTCATATACTCCAAAAAGGCGTCCAGGCTACTTTTTACTTACATATTTACTGTTTAGAGGTGCAGGCTCTTTGGCATTGAGAATCCTGTATGGATATATCGCCGAGCCATTTAAAGAGGACCCCTTGATCGACCTAGTCGAAGAGGCTATGGACATCTTTGCACGTGCTACCGTGCCTGGGGCCTTCGTTGTTGACTTGATACCGATTCGTAAGTGAAGATTCACTTATGATAACGAATTTTCATTCACGAAGGAAAATATAACTGACGATGGTTAGTCAAATTTGTGCCTGAATGGGTTCCAGGAACGGGCTTCAAAAAATTGGCGAAGAAATGGCGCCCAGTGATGACAGCAATGACTATGAAGCCTTATGCCTTCGTCAAGCATCAACTTAGTCAAGGTGCTGATGGGACTTCGTTCGTAGCAAGGCTAATACAGGCAGGGGAGCCCAGTCCAGATGTGGTCTCAATAAACCAATGGTCCGCCTCGGCGTTGTTTGGAGGAGCAGGGGACACAGTAAGTACCCCCATTTGCATACTTCCATTACCCCGAGGCACTATTAACAATTTTGAGATTGTTGGGGCAATGCAATGCTTTTTTTTGGCCATGGGAAAGTTTCCAGAGGTGCAGCGGAGGGCCCAAGAAGAAATTGATCGCGAGATTGGCCAGGATCGGCTGCCTACGTTATCTGACCGCGCCAAATTACCATACATTGAGGCAGTATTGTTGGAGACCCTAAGGTGGCATCCGATATCGCCAATTCCCCTCGCACATGTAAGTGAAGAGGATGATATATACCAAGAATATTTCATCCCTAAGGGGTCTATGATTCTAGCAAACGTTTGGTAAGTGAATCAAGAACATTAAATGAATGACCACGAATTACCCACCCCCTTCTTTCGTCACAAAGATTTTCTATAAAAGCATATTAATCTAACAAACCAGGCAATTTACTCATAATCCGGACGTTTACCAAGACCCTATGGATTTTAAACCTGAGCGATATTTGCCCGATAATGGTCATCTGGAGCCGGACCCGCGCAGATACGTGTTTGGTTTTGGGCGTCGAGTTTGTCCTGGGCGTCTCCTGGGTGAAAATGCGCTGTACATTAATATTGTACAAACTCTCGCTGTGTTTAACATTATTACAGACGTCAGTAATCGGGACAAAGTACGCTTCACCCCAGGGACCATTAGCCGCCCCGAGCCATTTGAGTGTCTTGTCAAACCACGATCCACTCACCACGAGACGTTAGTTAGATCACTGGAAAAGATTTATCCGTGGGAAGAGGGTCATGGGAAGATTTTGGAGGGCATCACTTACTAATCGCAATCTTACAAGATGTTACTGTCACATGTGGATGTCATGAACCTCATGTACTACACGTGGTCATTAATCAGGGGGCACCTAGTTATAGAATGATGAAGCATAAGCGAATGGCAAACGGAGGTGCTGACGATGTAACCGGCCCTTAGAAATGATCTAGAGTCGTTATTAATGCCGTAATATGACAATTTCGATCACATCGAGTGCTGCAGTCAGCTGTGTGATATAGCCCCGCGCCTCTTTCCGCATTCGCCACGCTATCCAATCCCTGTAGATCAACCAACGGAGACTGTTCACCTCGGGAGTGTGCGCACGTTTTGACCAGCAGTTAATTAGTTAGTTACGAGGCAACCAGTTGACTAACTGGGACGTGCGTAGGGTCGAGTTAACGGAAGATGAGGGTGAATACTACTGGCGTGATATCACAGTTAAACTGTCCGTCATAACCTATAGGCTGGGTATGGACGTTAAATTTGATTAAATAATAATAATACTAATCAAAGGTAACACTTTTTGACATGGTGTTACGGATATAGATTTATCAGCCCGGTGTCATATGAAGAAATGAAGCTACACCTTTTGTTACAATACTTGCCCCTCATGCCTGCCATGTTTACGTTCGCTGCATGGCAAGCGTGGATATCACCAGCGCCATTGTTGGCTGTTGTTGTGGAATTTCGTATATGCAGCTGGTAACTATTAACGCAGATCTATGGCCTTAGAAGTTAGTGCTGACATCGCGCTTACACTAGACTTAAGTATGAGTCTTTTTTTTCAATTCCCCGAACAAACAAATCTTCCCCCGTGATGACATAAGCCCCGCTGGCTGCTTGTGAGATTTTTCTTTTGTTTGCGTGAGTCAATGGTTTGTACGTAGCTCCGAGACAGATGTCCCTAGTCTCCATTCACGAGTGTTATGTTGAGTGCGTGGAAGAGATCGTTCTCCTTTTTTTGTAGATCATGAAGAGCTGTCCCCAATGCACCTGTGAGCGGGTTCAAGATGGCCGAAGCCATGTGTGGCAAATATTCGTTATCCTCGGTCCATGGACTTCCGGTCTCCGGAGTTGGCCTGGGGCTATTCTGACCACGCCGCTGCATGGATCTTCGTAACTGTTGAAGAGTCTGCTTGACCAAGCACAGGTTAACTTTAGCCAGTGACTTTCTTGGCAGTGCTAGTCGAAATTCCCCGACAGTAATGGCTAGCGGGCTGCGCCTGGAGTCGGATGGTGGACTCCCGTACCATGTAGGGCTGTCACTGTCACAATCCCAGGGATTTTGTGATGCTTGTATATCCCGCTGCAGTATGCGGACAAAATGCCCACATGCTACTATTAGGCTGTAATAGCAGCTAGAGAAAAGTAAAACCGCCGCTCCATTCGAAGGTGAAGGGTTCTGCTGACGACAAAAGACCGAGTCCCCATTACCAAGCCCGTTCGAGATGTCTGACAATGTTTGGATAATGCGATAGACATCCTCAATGTTACCAGGAATCACCGAATTTGTCGATAGGATTTGAATTAGATTTTCCAGACGTAGTTGAATGTCGACAAGCTTTTTCAGGGCTTCAACAGGCGTACACCCCGCTGAAGGAGTTAGTGATGGTTTACGCCCTGTGTGAACCTCATCTTTTGACACGCGATTGATAGGTAGGGGTGTACAGGCAGCTCCAGCAGAAGATTCCGCACTACCATAAACAGATGCCGATAGGGTGTCTTCTCGCAACATATCATCCACGAAAAACGTAGACAACGAGCCGCTCTCCGTGCCTGAAAGCAGGCTATAAAAATCCATGTCTGTAAATAGACTACCTTGGCTGCTATCAGACGCGGCTCCTTGCTCAGTTTGCTCAATTATAGGACATTTTCCATCGTTTTGTGAATTGACTTCTGTAACCAAATGTTAGATTAGAATCTCTGTCAAGCTGGTTACCACGAGAGCCAGAGGACTTGCCTGCGCAGTTTAGGCTTTTTTGACATTTAGCCGGGGTTGTTTGAATCCTTTTCCTTTGGCTTCCCAGTGGTCGTCCTGTCCGTCCTGCAGGACTAAAGTGACACGAACCTCCAAGTCTCTGACATCGAACGCATACTTTCGAACGTTCTGTTCTCACACAGCGAGTTTTTATAGCATGGCACCGGTCGCAGGCATCCCGGTAGGGCCTCATGACGGTTCGCTCGGCGGTCTATATACCTACTGACATTGTTATTTTTAGCATGGTGCTGCGCAAAAATCATCATCGACATTCTATTTCCATTTTCAAAGCCCTGGTTGCTGTCCTGATCAATTTATACATGTCGTAGGACCCATAGAATGGAGCTCGGAGGGACAGCACGTACTCGAAACCCATATAATGAAGCACATGACCAAGAAGGGGATCATGAACCAATCGACGAATGAGGGGGAAATAGGGAAAAACTAACCTCTTATATTATTTTGCTGAAGAGGAGATGCACATCTTCTTTTCATAGATACTTAAAGAAGCTGCAACTCTACAAAATTCAAAACATGAACAGATATAAAATGAGTCTCGGAGTCGTCAATTAACGATTTGTGCCGCCCAGGGTCTATTTATCTTCCCAAATAAAGTTGCTGCTTACTTTCTTCAGGATCAACCTTATACAGTGCAATTACACACCGCTAGATTGCCTAATCTAAGTAAGCACTATATGCCATGCGCAGTTAAATAGCGCCGAAAGTGCATTGTCTGATGCGCTCAGTTCGGAGTTGCTTTAGGTTGAGATCTGCAATCAAACTACTTTTCCAGAAACTCACATAAAGTGAAACTATCCAGTGTTGTTCATTCATCAACAAAGTTAACCTTTTCCATATTGCTCTACTTTGTCATATCTAATCGTATTTACTACCTATCGTTTCCTTTCATCTGTTACAGGAAAGTCTACGATAGGATGGCTACAAATCTTGCCACCGGGCATCCAATTGGCCAAGGGAAAAAGGTATTTGGCAGTGATGAGGTTTTGGTGCAACTTCGGAGAATATGATTAAACTTGAAGGATTCACTTGTGCAGCTTTTATGGACCTCGCAAGGAAAAAGAAAGTATGGGCCACAGGTGTTTACTACCGCATTAAGAACGTTGCGTTAGCGGGTAAGACATTTTTTTTTTAATTCTCGCTGACGTGTACGTTAAAATATTACCATGCTAGAGCTTGCAAGCGAGTTATGATCATCAGCGATACTACACTTGCTATTGCGTCGACGGTCATGAAAAAATCCGGCTTGCATTTGCGGGATCGGATACCAATGACAGGGGTTGATATTCCGCCCCTTCAGGGTCTCACCCTATATTATCCGCATAATAGAACATCGGGATAATTTATTAATGTCTGGATGAGGCCCTGCATATGTCTCGATTTGTGCATGTAATTCATCAAAGTCATTGAAAAGATGCGCATCATATGAGCTGAACTCGGATCTCAAATATTACCTTGGGAAAGCGTCAGCTCCGAGCAGACGAATAGCAAGTTGGTTTTCTACTTACGCGAGAGGCAGCGAGCGAATTAGAACGGACACCCAACACCAGAGATGGGACCGACTAGAACCTGCAGGTGTCATGGGCCAATAGAAATGTTAGTTGCATGTTGGAACAGGATACATACAACCTTATGCAAGTACAGGGGCCAGATCATTGTACGTTATAAGACATAAATACTATTGCAATTGCAACAACAATACAACATTGTGCCGTTGGTAGCCAAGTCGGCACAATGACGTGAAGCGTAGCACCTCAGGGAAGTCAACAGAACCGTCTAGGCTCAGATTTGCCCAATAAGCGCAGACTGGAAGTTAGATCGCGCATAGATTTTAATAATAGTAGCTGCCGGTAATGTCACCAATAACCCTGATGTGAAACCGACGGTCTCTCATAAATTTCACGCCGCATGTACTGTGGTATTATTTGCTCACCCCATATATTTTAAGAGGCGCGTTTGAATTTCAGAGAATATAGCATATCCTAATACCACATTTCTCGTTTCGGAAGATATTTACATTAGGTATCCAGGGCGGCTGCACAGCTAGACGTCTGTGCTGTAGTTAGTCTACGATGACAATAGAGAAGAGGCGATTTTCGATACGCTATATTAGGTTCAGTACTACGGATCTAGTGCCCGAACAGAGATCTTACATTTACTGAAAAGTCCCAAAAAATCGGTACGGTCATATGTTTTAAGTATTCCGGGTGAGGCATCCATTCTTCTTCTTCTTCTTCTTTTTTTTTTTTGGAATGTTGTAGGCAACATTGAAGTCGGATGGATATATAATTAGAAGCTTCACATGTAGAAAGAACAGTTACATATAACACATTGAACGCCATAAAAGAGTAGCCTCAGTCTTTTTACGGCCAACCAAGGTAGATTGGCCTGTCCTTAGTATCGAATAAGTACTAGAAGTCAAATTGGAGGACATTCTGTACTCTTTACAACCCCTTTGTGATCAATTCGGCCGCCTGTTCGGCAATAGCATAGGTGGCAACCTGGTAATGAGCTCCGATGGGGCATGGCATAATGCTGGCATCGACAACTCGCAACTTGTGGACCCCCTTCACTTTTAGATTGCCATCGACCACTTTCCCCATCGCACAACTGCTAGCCAGATGAAACCAAGTCGCAGCACAACGCTTGACTCGATCATCAATCTCCTCGTCAGTGTTTTGCGATGTTAACGGCGCGGTGCAACCCGGCGGAAGAAACTCTTTGTCAAAGATCTGCTGCCCAGCGAGAGATTTCATACGCTTCGTAAAACGTATATCTCGTCTTGTTGCCTTGTTAATGGAATTGTTTTTCTACATTATTTCTAATAGTTCTTAGCAAGCTTTTTTTCTCTTTGGAAAAAAAAAAAACAAAAAAAAACATAAGTCATAGTAGTTTACAGATAATAATATTTGAAAATAAGAGGATCTTATAATCGCAATACATAGAAATATTAATTTTAAAGTCTATCAAAACATTAAGGCGGCATCAATACTGTAGGATTCTCCCCACTGTATGTGTCGTGCATGACAAGGAATTGCTGCGAGCGATGGGCCGACATTTATTGTTTCTGTTTTCCTTTTATTTTATCTTGACGCTTGTCCTATTTTGTTTTTGTTTCCTTTTTATTAATTTTTGAATTAATATAACCCCAAGAACAGGAACGTCATTTTCATGACTAATAAGCATGAATAATGACTGAGGCGATTGTCATTCTAACTCTTACAGTAGCAAAAGAGAACATAATCCTACAATGATATGCACCGGTACCAGAAATGCCAAGACTCTTTCATATTTTGGCGTGTGCAGCTCATCGATTGGTGGCTCAAATCAAAACAATATCAAGATTAAATTATATATATATTAAGCAGCAACGCAACCGTGGCCAACGGCAGATTCAACAACATTTGAACACTTGAACACTTGGGACTGCATGTGCACGTCAACTGGTGGGCCATCGGAAACAGACGAGCCCCCATAAAGCATTCGGTATTATTTGGAACACCACAATCGAGTGCAATAATCCATTGATCATAAACCTATTTACTGGCTTCCTTTGATCAAGATCTGCTTTTCGGTCTTAAGCTTATCGACGACTTCGACAGGGATTTTGAGGACAGTCGCAACAACGTCATGAGGTGTAAGAGCAAGCCATTGAGTAAGAGAAATATCCTCAACTGTATCGCTTTTGAAGTTCTCAATCCAGATAAGCTCTTCATCTTCAGAGGTATTCTCGATATAGTGACCTAAGCATGTAAGATACGAGACAACCCTTAGAGGTTGGGGAGACATACCACTGTTAGTGGGGAAGACAGCAGTGTCACCAGCGCTGAAATCGAATGTGCGTGCTTTCTGGCCACCAATAAATACCGTAGCACGGGCCGTTCCCTGGTGGAAATAGACCCATTCCTGAGCCTATATGATGTATCAGCAATTATGGCACGTTCATGGCTATAATGAGAGATAGACATCGTACGTTGGGGTGCCAATGAAGTTCACGTAATCCCTTTGGCTCCAGTGTAAAAAATCCGGATGCAATAGTCTTCGCAACAGGGAACGTGGTTGAATCAATACGACGGAATGTACCACCACCGCCGGGTACATCCTCCAGCGGGTGATCTTTCGCGTGATAGACGAAGGAACTGTTGCCAACCAAGGCACCCGCTGGACTGACTATATGTGTATCATTGCTCACGGTACCATTTAGAATATATGGAAAAGTCTGTGGGACATTGTCAAAGACGGAGGCGTCAACACCGAAATTCTTGGCCAAGATGTCCTTAGGGGTGTGGGCAACCCAGTCGTCAATCATGAACGTAGTTCTTATAAAGTCAGCATTAAAGTAGAGCATAAAAACCGATAATATAAAAGAAATAGGAGATGCTTAAATACCCTTGAGCTTCAAAGTCGCCGTCGTCAAAGACTAGAAGATATTCATTTTGGTCATCTTGGCCCTGGACAGTGTGTGCGATACCGGGAGGGAAGTACCACACATCTCCTGCCTCCAGAGTATCGACCTGGTATTGGCCATTTTCATCAACGGCAGATAAGAGTAGAGACCCGTTGTAAAGAAAACCCCATTCGGCCTACACAGTTAGTGAGATACGCAAGGATCATATCTCAGATCACTTACTGTGCGGTGCCAGTGAAGTTCACGGATGGCACCCTTTTTTAAGTGCTGCTGGGCGCCGGCAATATCAGTGCTTAGCGGGAGATCTGAAATGATCTGCTCACGACTCCAACCTCCAGGATAGATGTTCGTCTTTGAATCAGAAAAACTCCATTTCAGATTCGGAACGTAGCCAGCATCAGTACTCTGACGTCCCAAGTTGTCAGGGTTCTGAAGGTCGAGCTCGTGATTAGTTCCTCCTGTAAATAAATCAATACATTAATGATAGTTAGTCGACACTATATGCGTCAAAAATGCATACCGATGATAGGAGCTCCCTTTCCAGTAGCATCATTGATGGGTTCACCGTCAGTGAAACCATCACGTCTCTGAATGGTCGCTGCTGAGGCTAGCCCAAGTAAGGACAAGGCAAGAAAGTGCATAGTTCTTATGCTGTTCAAGTATCAAAGAAAACTAGATGAAAGTGGTGATGAGTGCTGCAGCCAAGAATGCTGAAAGGTTTGGGAGATAATGGAGATAAATAACTTGCACCTACCAAGAGCCTTCTCAACCCAACCTGATCAAAGTATGTAGTCCATGCCATGATCTTGTTCAGAAATGATGAAATCCAAGCTATAAATGAAGCTTTCTACACATATGCATATGATCAGCCTCGTGTGTTGAAGTCCTACCGGAAATAGGAGCACATCAACTATACGACGTCTAAATTATAGTCCAACACGAACCAGCACAAAGTTAAATAATTAGACTTCTCGGTGTCGCTGCTCGCGCAAATGATGCGATGATGCGACTCCCAAATTGTGGAATGAGAGCTTGTTTACCATGCTAGAACTTGGCAGTAATTTTAGCATGGGGATATCTGCAGCTGCTGCGCTGGTTAGTGCTGGTTGGAATGTGCTGAGTGTGTCCGTCTGGCCAACGGGCCCTGCTCACGATGAGCGATGTTGAAGCAGGATGTCACCATTGCTTGGCGGAACGCGCGCCAAGACCCTCTCCGCCCTGCTCGGACATATATCGCGCCAATCTTTACCTAAAAGCTCTGCTGTTCTTCTTTTAGTTGAGTCGATAGTCCTCTGTATAATAAAAATGGCGGAAGAATACGTGACCAATACCAGAAATACGCATTGGGCGCGAGTTCGTTTGGATGTAGTATCAGTATCGCTATGTCCCGTCCCTCTTCTATTTGTATATCCACTTAAAATATACCATGAATTGGCTTTAAGATGGAATGAAAATTGCAGGTTGTGATGCTCAATGGAATGAAATCCTCCCACCATATTAAAAGTTTATGGATTTCGAGGTTGTAATATTAACATTAGCACCTGGAGGTTCCTTCAAAATACACCCCTTTGTCACGTAGCACAACACTTTTGGATAAAGTGTCTACTTCAATTAGTAAGTATTCACGCCGTTCGTAGAGGCTTGACCTCGGGGGGAAGACTAGTGCCGACATTAGTTATAGTAGCGGCTCTGTGTTTTACATACCTTACGAACCCTTCCTTTTCTAGCTTTTAATAAGCTTTCCAATAGGCAGACTTTTCTATATATGATTCATACGTAGTTCATCATTTATGCCAAGTATTGCGTTTGGTACCTACGTTCGTGCCATGGCTTGGAAATTTCCCCGTGGTGGAAAATCTCACATTGGGACGGCATTTGAAAAGATGATCAAGATGATCCGGAGCCTGTAACAGGCATGCATTTAGTATTCTATACCTCTGTTAATATTGATATCGAGGCAATAATAATATGCTGCGTAATGATTACAATTGAAGGTATAGCCCATGGATATAACCCTGACTCGATATTGAGACCGGCAGTTGTCGTACAATTAAAACATCTTGTCATTTCTCTAAAAAAAAAAAAGGGTATGATCATTTCTGTATCTTGCCTCTCTTGACTCTAATGTCGTGAAATATGTAATGAACTCAGTATTGGGAGGGGATAGTGCAATCTTTGAATTTTCGCAATTTCAGGTTTAATCAAATTCCTACCTCGCACTAACATGTTTCCCCATCGAGTTTACGTAGATTTCGAAGGAATACAGTGCTTCATTCAAAATAATATGCGACGAGTTGATGCAATCTAGGTCCATAAACAGACACCGAGCATATCCACAACCTACAGCTGTCCAGAACTGGAGTTAGTACATGCGGATACGAGCACATTTCCTGTTTTTTAGCCAAAACAATTTCCTAACATGGAAGAAGTTGGTGGTTATTAAAAATGAATTGTCATGAAGCGGTATCGCGTGATCACCATATCTTATTGCGTCTGGAATAAAGGTTCACGGGCCTTATTGAAATTAGTTCTCACCCCGAGATCTGCTGAGTTCTTACTACCTACATGGTGGATATCATGTTAGCTAGGGATTTTAGGCAGTTTGAATAAGTCTAGCAAAGTTTACTGGGCATTGAACTTGTCTAGACTTGTTGTCCTGACTCAATACCTAGTCTAAATGACTTCATATATGTAACAACTGGTGAGGAAACAAAGTTTATAGGATATTTTTACATGTAAATCCAACCTGAACGGTTTGAGTATACTTTGAAACTGATATGAATGAAGCATGTAATACACAATATGGTGCTCATTCCCTCGTACTAAAATAAGTCAGAATCTCATCTCTGAGCAACTGTGCTGCGGCTTAGGACCATGAAAGCTATTATATACAAACAACACATATAATCACTGTGAAAGTGATGGCGCTATCTGGCCTGGTTCATCCAGGTCAGATATTGCCCAACGGAACGGCGATAAACCTACTAGTGGCATACAGCTATCAAAGCTCGATAGCGTTTACCGCAAGTTTCATTAAACAATTATTTGAAGCTAAAACACCTTGGAGAGGGTGTTTATCAAAGGAACTTGTATGTTTGAAGTGTCTCCTTGAAGCCAGAATGATGTGATATTGTGATTTCGCACGGCATGGTGCTGTAGCGCTTGATGCGGCTACCAAATAGTCCCAATAACTAACGTAAGCTGGGGTAGTATACAGGCCATGTGATTCATTGATCTTGATTGCGGACTAGACGCTGATTACAGGTTCCTCAAATACTTCACCCCAAGCTAATTTACGCTTCTGTATGGTCTCATTTCTTTTCATTTTCATTTGTCGGAATCTTCAGTGTGCACATTGAAATAGGTTCACGGAAGGATTTTTGAGCGAAATGGTATGATTTCATTTCAGACTTGCGAATGAGTCATGTATTTGACCCGGATGCTTAATTGTGTGGAGGAATAAGTCTTGTTTTCGTTTTTCTTATTCAGTCGGCGCGACTTCGGAGATGTAAGTAGTGGCAGTCATCTGGTTTCATCCCACCGAGAAACCAAGCGATTTGTCAGCTGGGAAAGGGTTTGATTTGTCGTTGAGCATGCTCTCACGTTGAGGACCTTAGCGCCACCAGCCAATGAGTCCAGTTGGTAGCGAAGGATGGTACTAGATAGCCAGATGGAAAGAAAAGCGATATAAGGGATTAATGATATATGATTACCAGACAGTAAGGTTTTAGAAACAAGCACAGAGGTGCAAAAGTACAATAGTTCTTGTCCCAAATTGACTATATGCATGCTCGAAAGACATACATAGCACATTTACCAAGAAGAATCTGAGAGTGCTCGCAATTGACAAGTTAACCTCACATTTAGCAGTTTCCATTTGCGCTTAGCTAGTCCTGGAAAATATTGGGTACACAGCTTCGGTGTCAACGGGCGTCCCACGATTTTATTTGGTTCATTCCAGCACAACCCAAATCGAAGAACAGGGCAATTTATTTATTGATACCTATATCTTCAGATTAATACATCGCATATTTTGTTCAGTGATGGTGAGTCAAGTGCAATATTCATTTATGTTACACAAGAAACAGGTAAACCCCACGCCGACCATCAATTGATAATAACGAAGCTGTCAATAGATTATAATCGCTATAACATCTATGATTTATTGCTTCCAATGAAATAAGAGAATAAAAAGTTTTCCATACCTGATCAAATTACAGTCGCAAGCCATGGATTCGTCGCAACCTCCGCATACCATACCACGAACCTATGAACACACTTGTCAACGAGACAACTAGTATGGCAAAAAACGCATTTTTATCCTCCTCTAAATAGTTGACCACATTCATGCCATACCAACCCGCAATAAGGGTTGCACCTGCTAGTGCCAGCATCAAAATCTCAATCCTGACTTCTAATAACATGATCTGATTCCGTCGAACACTAAGAGATGACTTGATGGTTTCTTCCGTCCGTCCAATGTTTTTCATCAAAATCGTCGCATCCTGGACCACAGATTCGGTTGCCTTGAAGTATGCCTCAAATAAATACTCGACATCTTGGTGATCCTGGGGAGCGTGAGGCTTCCCAGCGTTCTTATCGGTCAGATGCATATCGGCCATGTCTTCATCATCGTTCAACAGTTCTTGTGCAATATCTCGCACCTGACAAGAACGCTGTCTGACTCCAGAGATCTTCCGCGTCAGTTCGAGGATCAAATTCAGCTCGGTGTGAACACTACTTTCGTCTGCGTCCAATATGCTCAGATCACCCATTTTCAAAGAATCCGAAACTTGCTGCTCGGCCAAAACATACTCTGCCCTGAGAACTGATGCCACGGAGGAAAGTGCAGCCTCTACTACGCGTAGTTCGTACGGCTGTTTGGTTAACGGGCTAACGATCTCATAGTCATTACACGCCTTTGACTCAAGGTTGTGCGTGAAAACATGCGACACAGTATTGCTGTGGCTGTCGCTCAGTTTATAGGGGCTAGACTCAGGGATCTTGAAGAGCAGCGCGTGGTCATGTTGAACCAAAAGACGCAAATCAAACAGGTGAACGAGGATTGTGCTGTCGCGGACCAGGATGTGTGGGAATCCATCGGACGGGAGATCAAAAAAGTGTAGATCTCGCGTGCTCAGGCCGTAACTCTTGGCAATGTCAAGTTTCGTCGACTGGCCGCCGATAGGAGCTGCCCCATTGCTGGCATACCGTGTGTATTGCATTGGCAAATTGCCGTCCATGGGTCGCTGCGAAAGCTGAATCGACAGATCGTAGAGCCGTCTAGCTTCCCCAGATTTATCTTCAGATATAGCAGCAGTTGTGCTCCTAAAGCGGGCATTGCACAAACCCTGCTGCACTGTGCCTTGTATAGGCCTTGATGGACTGGCAATCACCCCTCGTGCAGCCCGTAGCACTTGTCTCCATGGCGTGCATGGCTTGATTACCGTATTCAAACTTTTACTTCTGCCTGCGCAAATTAGCCCAGGAAAAACCAACGACATTGCAGGCGATTGTTGCACTTTTCCCTTGGCTATAACTGAATTTTATGAAGCTTCGTCCCAGTGCACAGTCCACGCAGATTCTTGGAAGTGGGCCCAGATGAGATATAGCCGGAGTTAACCGGTGCTACCGGCCGGAAGAATCCTTGGAATTCTTCTCCAGCATATTCTTGCTTCAAAGCTGAGAACTAAAGGAAATTGAATTATCGCCAGTTATTTGCGACCTTAACTTCTTTTTCTTGTTCCTGCTCTCAGAAACAACGAAGAAAAACCGAAATACGAGCAAGCTGCTCCTCTAAGCCTCAACCTGTAAGCAACACACTCTCTACAACAACTTCTCACTCCAGTGCGGCCAGCATGGAAACTTCTTTCATGTGCGAAATATGCGGGAAGAGGAGTGTATCGGGTAAAATCTAGATTGTTATAGCACGCTGTACATTGCTTTCTTACTTTTTCCGTAGAGACTGCTCTTAAGCGCCATCGGCGGTATTGCCGCAAAAAAAGCACCACGCCTAAAAGCCGCAAAAAATCATGCGAAGCCTGTATTCAGGCAAAGACTCGGTGCGAGCTAGGTGTACTGGGGTGCGAGCGATGTAATGAAAAGAGGCTTGTCTGCTCGTTTCTATCCGCACTGCCATCAGCCTCCCACGATCTCATCGGCGACAACTCCATGATCCTTGAAGGGAATCACCCCCATGGGGAATCTAATACGGGCTCGGAAGAACTTGGAATGAATATCTTTTTCCAGGAGAATGCGATTCACGAATCCTTCCCTCTTCACCTGTTCACGGCCAGTCCAGCTATCCCCATTGATGCAGCTGCCCAACCAAACACTGCTTTAATGGACGGGAATATTCCCCCCATTCTTCAAAACAATGAACTCAGCTTGGCTTTATTTGAGCCAAAAATATATGTTACTGCTAGCACAATAGTTGCCTCAACTGTAGGTGCTGGGATTTTACGATCGTATCCCGCCATGATGCGAGAGGAAAAAACGTTCCCTCCTTTCATTCATCACTGCTTTAAATCAGTAACTAATGAAAAGGCTCTGCCTCTTGCACTACGCAATGCAATGGAGCTTGCGCGATTGTTCGTAAATCAGTCGTCTGATATAGTCGACAGAATTCGCCACGAGCAGCGACGGATATTGCACAGGTCAGATGCGATGGACATTTGGGAACTGCTCTCATCAGTTTTTGCCCTCGTCATATATATATTAATGCGTATTTCCAATGGACCCTCATATGATCAAGATGATAGTCAGCTCGTTCGCATCTTGTGGCATGTTTGCACGCGAATTGCGGAAGCGGGTCACCAGGTATCTTCGATGCGCCAGCTCACATCTTGGAGGTACTGGGTTTTGATAGAGTCCAAACGAAGGGTAAACAGCACTCTTCGCCTGATGAGGCAGCTATACAATCTCGACATCGGATTGCCTTATCCCTACGCAGATATAACTACGGCAACTCCACTGCCAGCTAGTAAACTGCTATGGCTCTCGAAAAATGAACAGGAATGGCAGAGGGAACTAGACAGAGACTCATTCTATTCAACTTTGAGTCTATATGACTTAATGAAGTTTAAGGGCAATACCGAGAACGATCATCCCAGCACAACAGAATGGGCGCGGTGGTACGCTGGTACTGATGAGCTTGGTATACTTGTAGTAATTTCTGCAAGCTTAGTGTAACTGATTGTGATTTCTCTCTAATTTCAATGGATATAGTGTAAGTCATGGAAAAAATTTTGTATGCAGTAGTAAATACTGGTCAATACGACCAATCACGGAATTCTATGAGATGTAAAAGCTACAGGGTACACAAAATATAACCAACTGTTATCGACTGTGACATTAAGAGCTACGGACAACGTTACGGAAGTCTAGTGCGTTTGAATCGCATTCCAAATTTTTAGTTCATGTTTTTATTGCCCCGAAATAAATTGCTGTTTTCTATAAATACCACCTCGAAGTCTCTGGGTATATATCTATGCAATAGATCCTCCGCTAAGCTTGATGACTTGGCCTTGATGTGACAACTGTTAGTTCAGGACACCAAACCAGTCTGCGTCAATATTGCCCTCATTAGACGTACCGTTGATCCATTCACCCTCCTCTGAGCAAAGAAAAGCCACAACACGGGCAACATCGTGAGGTTTGCCGGTTCTACCAAGCGGACACAAACTGGCGATTCCGGCGTCAATTTCCTCGATAGGCATGCCTGGCTTTCCGCCCGGAGCGTAATGCCAGGAATTTTCGAGATACATATCAGTAAGAATGCCGCCGGGAGCAAGGGCATTGACGGTCATCTTTTTTTTACCGCAGTCTGCGGCAAAACTGCGTGTAAATCCCTCCACGGCGGCTTTCGATCCTGCGTACAGAGCATGGTTCGGCACGCCAGTCATTGTCGCAGCCACAGAAGACGTCAGGACTAGGCGGCCTCCTTCAGATCCATAAATTAATGCGTGCTGGGCGACGAAAAACTGAGCACGTGTATTCAGGGCAAACACCTTGTCGTAAAGTTCTTCTGTGACGTCTTCTTCGGCAGAGAAAGCCTCCATGCCAGAATTCGATACGACTATATCGATTCTGCCAAAGTGTTTGATCGCTTCTTCAAATAGACACGTTACTTCTGGCGTTTTGCTCACGTCTGCCTGGATAGCTACCGCTTTGGGACTTCCAGGCAAAGACTGGATTTTGTCAACAACAGCCTGTGCGGGTCCAGACGACTTTGCATAGTTGACAACGACGGACACGCCATGAGCACCAAGTTCCTTCGCGATTGAAGCGCCCAGTCCGCGACCAGCTCCCGTAATCAGGGCGACTTTCCCTTGGAGGTTGTACGAGGCAGGCATTTTGGTATTCTTTTTCCTATGTTTTTTTCTCTATTTCTCACGTGGATGTGCCAACCAGTGAGAGTTTGAATGTGATTCTAGATATACTCGCCAGCCTGGAACTGGCGATTTTAATTACGAAATTCCTCTTCGATATAATCCATCACTAACTACATTATTCTCGGTGTACCGAATACACCAAATAACTGCGTCCTAAGAATGAGGAGAGGTCCGTCGGCCAGTCACCGATCGTAGGTAACCGGGGTACGGACATTTATGGCGTACTTCCGTGTTTACTTTTCTACTCGAAGGACTCGCTCGTCTAGAACGTAGTTTCCGGCCCATCTGGAGGGAGATGTCCGTTATGACTGGTACTAGCTAAACCCCGACAACAAGCGATGTGCGGCGGAGCAACTCGGACATTCGACAAATTCGTCGGTGATCTCGGTTTTCATCGGAAAGGACTCAATCAATCAATATTACGGAATACCATGGCCTGACCATGTAAAATACAGACACTGGTATAAAACGGGGTTGCCAATACGGTCTCTTATCTTGTTACTATAGCGCCCCAATAACATAACGATACTCCGCTGCACTTGGCAATCTGACATAAGGACTAATTAATAGCTAATAACTGATTGAATAAATAATACGTAAATTATATTTGATGCGAAAAGAATACTTAGACCCGGAAAATCCGGCCAATAAACAAGTGAAGGTCTATTATAATGCTGATGGATTAATACGATCACGTCTTCATTCGGCAATATAGTGCGTAAGTTATTCAACTCCGCTACTTGCACTTAGCCCGAAGAGAATTGACTTGCGACCGAAGATACATTTAGGGGACTTGGGCTTGGTATCGCTTGTGTGAACCGACGGCCGGTACTGGGAGAATGCGTCCGGTCATCCTTCAATGTTGTACCGCGTAAATTGTTCAATTATTGATGTATATGTTCTGGCTCTTTCAACTATTGGGTTGGAAAAGAACAAACCTAGCTAAATGTATTGGAATGTGTATTGGAGTATACTATATATTGAATAGAAGAATGATCATTGCTCGTTTCAGTATCTCAGTTAATGTACACAGCGTCAATGGCATTCAATCATTGCAAACGAGTTCCCCATCGCTCAGCCATGGCCTCCAACGCGCTCTTGACACTCCATTGCAGTCTTGTCCCAGGCGAAGAAATTGGTCTCCCAGAGCTGTCTCCTTTGAATGTGCTGTTGTCGAGCAGTTCGATAAAATATCGGAACACACTATCTGGATTCTTCAGGCTGGCGGAACGGCCGTCCCGGAAGGTTAAACTAGGCTCACCATCTTTGTATTTGAGAAAATTGACAAGCGTCGGATGGTCGGGGGCAAGCCCATCGAGTGAGAACTGACGATTGAAATGATGGGATTGGTCACTAGAAGACACCGTTGCCGAATCCAGACTATAGCTGTTGCCACTCGTGGAAAGCATGTCAACCCCTGTACTGCTACTGGTGTTTGCCAAGGCAATGGTGTTGTCCTTGTCTCCAGACACATTTGTCCAACTCGTGGCGGTCGTGCTTCGAGACTGTTGCCACTCCAAAGGGTGTCGAGCAATAGCAATAAAACATAAAATGCGAGCAACACGGTATATGATCGCGGACCACCAAAGTGGTTGATCTTTGACTGGCATGAGCCTATAAAGACGAAGAACTTGACCACAATGAAAGAGAACTTCCTCCTCTGAGTCCTGTGCTACGACAGAGACGTCAGAGGTCTGCGCACCGCCCACTGTAGGGTTCCAAGATTCACGATCGGGAATAGTGCCGTTGGCAAGAGCGTCATCAATCTCAGGGAAGCCAGAAATAGTATTTAAAGACACCAGGTGGTAGATCACTAGAGTAGCCAAGGTAAAAGGAGAATCGACTGGTGGCGTCGAAGAAGAGTGAGACGCAAGAGTAAACCACTCAAGCAGCAGCCCCCGCACCTGGTCGAGCTGAGCATGAATTGCAGAATTGGATAGCGCCTGCGCACTCCGCTTCCACCGGACCGGCCGGTTAGAGAAGGTCTGTAGCCATTGGCGAAGGTGACAGACCATGCCCTGCAGTGGCATCAATAAGAGATGTAGAGACAAAGGACTTAGAGTAGATCCACGAGCGATTCGCAATTCGCCGTTGATAAACCGGCCGTAAAGATCACGAAGGGATATCTGAGGCATGTTCGCAAGACAATCAGGTTGCAGATGGGCGTACTCCGTGCCACCGGCCGCTTTCCAAAGCTTATCGTCCGTGGGCATCGGGTCGATCAGCATGTCGACAGATAGTATATTGGGCGTGTCATAAAATAAGCTCCACTCCTGGTCAGCCATAACCCAAGCATAAGTGAGGCTATGATTTGCAGTTATTAGTCATACGAACGGGGTTAAAAGTCGTGACTGCAGCCTCACATACCGGGATTTGAACTCCTGGTCTTTCCATTTCTCCCATGCGTGATTCACATCTGGATGACCTGGAATGAGTGGAGGAACCGTGAACGATTCAAGGTGCGTTGCGTTGCGAAAAAGCTAAGACAATGCCGGTCAGCATGGTCCAATATGGTAGCCGTGGTACATATCGGTAACTCACATGAACGTACATGGCCTTCTGGGCACTCGAAATCTGGCCGAAATTAGCATGACAGGAAGATGTGAAATAATGTATGAAAATGAACTCAAGGCTTACCCCCATCAACCAGCGTTCACCGCACCACATGCCCATGTAGAGCAAGAGAAGAGCACAATACGAAACCAATGGCTCCGTTGTAATGGAAAAATCTCGTTCGAGGAGCTCGGAAAAGGCAATTCGACACATCTCTGTCAGGCCGACAGCCATGTGCTGAGACTCGGTGGTAGGGATGGCGGCCGCACCGACGGCGATCATCAGGAGTAGTAAGATTCCCGCGAGCTTTCCATGCTGGGGGAGTTGCGTAAGGATATCATTCGTCTTAACGACAGGCCCTGAACAAAGTTTGAAGTATTGATCAAAGTTGCTACAGTACGCGCTGATCATGTCATCGAGCACTTTGGTCGGGGGGAGTGTGATCAAGGCGGCATTCAGTGGATGAGTATCCGCATGCGATGATCGGGCATCCCGGACGTGAATGTTGCGCGACTGCTGAAGAAGTAACTGGGCTACAACCAACAATTGATCCCTAGTGCTATCTGTGATGGGCTCGGCGGCTGTTCGAGTATGGACGCGAGCTGATTGATTGGTATCTGCCCAGGTGGCATTCCACTGGTCCTGGGACCGCAACATCTGTTCCAAGTGTTGTAGGTTGATCCGCACCTGGCTGAAGCATTCTTTCGAATTCGGTTTAAATGTGGATGGGAAGAATTGAGCCGGTTGTGGCACATTGGGTGGGAGACGATCGTCCATGCCTCTAGATTCCCAGTCGGCCTGCGACTCTCCTCTGGCGAACCCGGCTTCATCACCGGGCGAGTCGGTCAAGTATGGCTCCCACAACCGGTCGTACCCAGATGTTCCCATTAGATCTGTCATGTTGAGGTCGGTCATATTCAAGTCTCGCAAATCGTCCATCATCGATATGGGCGTGGAATGCGAGCGGCTGCTGTCGCGGTCAGCCACTGCTGGCAGCTGCTGGGACGATGAGGAGGTAGTGTGGTTGCCATGTCGAGGGATCTGGGCCAGCCAGTCGACTGGAAGACCGGCTGTTATCGGAATCGAGCCGACTGTCCACTGTTGTTGTTGCTGTTGCTGTGGGCTGGTGGTGACGGGGTCTGAATAGACTGCGGGCATTGCGGAGAACTGGGACATCATCGCTGGGGCGGGCAGGGCCGGGTGAGAATCGCCGACATCCTGACGGCCAGCAAGTGACGGCGGTAGGGAAAGTTGGGTATTATCATTGTTGCTGTTGCTGTTGCTGATGCTGCTCTTGTTCTTGGTGTGGCCTTTGCTATCGTCCTCGTCGGACGCGACTCGCTTCCGTGGCTGAAGCGAGCGATAATGCGGTTCGTGCGAGCGATTTCCAGACCGGCGGGCTGCGCGAGGCTCGCATATGAGCTGCTTGGAGGCACAGCGATTGCAGGGGACCTGAGGATGGCGAATTACTGACTGGCCTGGTGGTGAAGAGATGGACTGGGGGGAGAGAGAGAGGGAGAAGGAGAGGCGAAAGGGAAGGAGGTCATCGTCATTGACAGCGACGCAGCGGGGAAAGAGCAAGGCACGACCGCGCGGACCGAGCGCTCAAGGAAGAAGGAAGGACACTCGACCTCCTCGCAACACACGATGCTGCACAGCAATACAACAATACCAAGAGGGACTCAGATAGACACACCTTCTTGTCGCAGCGCACTTTGGCCTTGGAGCAGTGCGCACAGGCAATGTATCGCAGCTCGTCGGCGCCTCCGCTGTTGGCCCGGGGGGACACTTCTTGCGGCACAGCAGTCATGGTTGCGGCATGGATTGATCAATCAATCAGTCAATCAATTAATCAATCATCGGATCTGTCATGCGATCAATCGGCCAATGCAGCGGCTGCTACTATATGTATCACTGGCCGAGGCTCCAGGCGTCGTGGGGCGGTTGTGGCCTGTATCTCTCTCTGCGTCCGTTCGTATCTGCCCTGAGGTTGGCGCATGGTGAGACTGATACCCTGACAATGGGCTGACGAAGCCCTAACTAACAGAACAAAGGGCCTGTCGACACCCACGTGGATATTCGCTCATTGGCGGCACTTGTCTGCTCCCTGCCTCACTAGCCTGGTTGCCATATAATTGTTAGTTATATGACAAATGCTCCATAATCACGGTCCCAACAAACACTATGCCGGGGGAGCGACGATATGGACGTGCATTCGTATCGGCCCGGGGATCGCGACATCAGCCTTTACGCTCACCCCAATCGCCACCCACACCCACACCCACACAAACCACCCCAGGTCAGACAAGCGGTTCGATTTACGAGCGGACCTCGGGGTTATCGTGGATCCGAAAACGCGAGCCAGACCAAGCAAGCTAAACAGCGACGATCGATAAAGCCTGTCTCTGACATTCTGGGAGGGGGCTGAAAGAGTTTATTTTCCACCCCTGCGACTGCAAGACAATGACCCGTTCTAGAAACCCCAAAGGACCATCTAAGACAGTTGGTTCTATACAAGCGCGTGTACCGCAAGCTGACATGTATCCACCCCCCTCACTGCTTATCACCCCCCTGCCTAGTGCGTTGACGGGCAATTGAACAGGAACACAATGCCTGCAATCCCATTATTATGGCCTATGGGTCTCCATCGTCGTTGCTTGCTAGGGCTGTCATCTGTAAACGAGCCATCGTCTTGATGCACCAGTCGAGACACCCCATAATTTCTACTTTGGCGCGACAACGATAAGAGGCGGTAGCGAATTATTGACACCTGCCATATGCACGTTGACGTCTGAACTGCGCTAAACATATAATACCAGCAGTATACATATAAGCCGTCCCAGATTCGTACTTCTGCTGCATTTTTCTACATCGTATTGACTCTGTACAAATCTTACGTTGCGATAAGCAAGATAATACGGGCTGACAAAAACGGAAAAAAAAAAAAAAAAGCCTCAATCAGAACAAGAAAGGGCAACAATGGAACAAACATGTGTGATCCGATCGACTCAGATCTCCAATTAACTTTGTATATACAGTTCTCCAACTGTTGGCACCAATAGCCAACCCGCAGACATTAACTGAATTGTTGGTGGCACCGCAGCTGAAACAAACCAAATGCATTTGTCCAGGGGAAGTAATTTCACATCTACTAGACCCTATTCTCGTACGTAATAAACTAAATAGCGACCGCTAATATTTCCTCAGATATCGAGGGAGTCAACGCTTATCACTATACTTGAGCGTCAGCTAGTAAGCGCGAGATATTGTTGCTGCCTTGCACTTAGGTCCTTTCGGTACTTGATATCAGCATCATTACGTCCAGTGAACATTCTCAAAATAATACATCATTATGAGCCGACTATGGCATCCTCCGCGCATATTATGACAGTGGCCCACCTCATTAGGCTATATCTATTATCAACTACGTATGTACCTAGTGCAGAAGAATGCAGCCGCGGAATTAATGTGGATGAACATTACGCCTTGGCTATGGGGCCAGTGCCACGCTCTATTTATGCTTACACTAGTGATCTAGACTCGCCATGTGGAACTGGTGCCCATTAGTGCTGAGGTCGACCGCACCGGCCTGAAGAAAAATCTTGCGGGTTTCCTCAGACGCTTGAATAGTAATAAGGCGGGCCATGCCGTTGTCTCAAGAACGATTGTCCTACGAGTGATAAGTGGTGGTTATACCGGGGTCTAGGACCGAACCGAAATGTCTTATGTCATTCGTCTCAGTGAATCGATTGAGCCAGATGAGAATGTCTCTCGTTTAGGCCATTGATATCGCCTGGTGGTTCCGAAGTTGTCAGACCAGGTAGGATCCAAGATCCGAGCCTCTTTGATGGCCATGATAACTTGTCACGTCACTTTAGCCTATCGCTGAAATGTTAAGTCGAAAGAGTAGATAAACATAGTAGGGATGCGATTGGTAAACCTTACATAATTTGTAGTTGCCTATGGGTGACCACGTCCATTGAGCTTCATCACACGTTTGAAGCTGGCTGGTTTGCATGTTAACCCTATACTCTTGTTTTACTCTGTCCAAATCAGGTTTAGTCAATAATCAACAGGGATTGTGAAATGAAAAAAGCGAACACCGAATAGCAATCGACGGACTTTTCTAGAAATGACACCAGCGCGAAAAGCCCGACTGCCGAGTACTCCCACCGTGGCCTCCGTCTCATCGCCCAGTCTTTCCTCGGCACATCAACCGTCTACAGCGTAAACGTGTTACTTTACACTCCATGATAAGAGGTAGAGTTTAATAAGCGAGGACATTGCCGGCTATTGGCTGGAAAATCCGATGGAAGCTGCCTGGTACCCGTCAAACACTCCTACGGCCATGGAGCCAAGTGATATGTCGGTAGTTACTGTTCCTTGAATGCCTGCTTCAGTCTCAGCTGTCAGCAAGCACGTGGAAATACCACAGGAAAGGTTGACAGGCTGTCTACTGCACGTCTGACGAGTGTATCTTGCGTGATACGGGAACGGGAGCGGACTTTCCTAATTTGGTATACTCAAGAGCAACAGTCCGTTATGTCGTAAAACCCCGTGTACCTGTAATAAGAACATTTTGGTTTCCGACCTGAATGTATCTCTTTACCTCAAGTCCTTGATCAACTCAGCTCTGAGAAGACGGCATCAACCCAATTC
Source organism: Talaromyces sp. DC2 (assembly GCA_039119965.1). Lineage (NCBI taxonomy): Eukaryota > Fungi > Ascomycota > Eurotiomycetes > Eurotiales > Trichocomaceae > Talaromyces > Talaromyces sp. DC2. Next base: position 231,243 of record JBCLNQ010000061.1, on the reverse strand, counting down.
AACATATCGGCCTCTATTCTTTACGGATGACTCATCTATCAAAACAGAGACCACTCTTCTCATTCTCATAAGAATAGACTTCTAACATCTTTTTCAACTCCATAAACTACAATTTTGTCTTTCGTTCCTTTTATAGCATTCTTACCGCCATGGATGTTATTATTTGTGGTGATCAGACGGTCGACGTCTGTCCCTTCCTTGCCCAGGTTCTTGTCAGAAAGCGCACCCCCCTCCTGCAAACTTTCTTCCAAAAAGCTAGAACTGTTCTTGAACATGAAATATGTCTCCTTCCATGGGACCAGCGAACCCGGATCCCTCAATTCTCGAATTTGAGGGGCCTTGTTGACGAATACTCTCGAAGAGGAGTACATATTCCTTCGTTAGAGAGCGCCTTCACTTGCCTTGCGCAGCTGGCTCACTTTATTGGGTATTTATTCGTTATACATTAAACCAAAAAGGAGCCCTTTTCTGACAACTACAGTGTGTTTGAGGAGAATCCCCATGCATATGTTAAGACCGGCTCGCATATTTCAGGAATGTGTATTGGCCTTCTCGCGGCATCAGCGATTGCCTGCTCGAAATCTCTGGTAGAACTAGTTCCACTTGCTGTAGAAACTGTGAGGACTGCATTTCGACTTGGCTCCTGTGTGGACTGCATGGCCGAGTCTTTAGAACCTACAGTGGATGGTCAAAAGAGCTGGACATCACTTGTCACTGGTGTGGACTCAAAAGAAGTTATATCAGCAGTTGAATCGTTCAACACCTCTGAGGTAAGTCTATCAGCTCATCAGTTCAACTTTATTTTGACTAAACTAACTCTGGCGTGTCTGCTATTTTTGCAGTGCCTAAAGACTCCCAATAGCCTCTATGTCAGCAGTACAGCATCAAATTCAACCGCAGTCACCGGCCCCCCATCAATTCGTACACGTTTTTGGGATACCTCGCCTCTCCCAAAATCTTCATTCCACAGAGACTTACCCATTTATGGACCATACCACGCCCCCCATCTTTTTGCGTGTGATGGGAACGATGTCCTTTCTGAACAAACCTTAGAGGTCCTAAACCAGTATGGCCAGATTCACCCGGTTTGCGACACTTCATTTTCTACCAGTCGGTTGTTGTTTGAAAATTCCATCCATCAAATACTTACAGAAAGAGTGGATTGGAATAGCCTTGTCAAGTCATGCTCGACGGCAATAATTGACACTGCTTCGCCAGCATGCCATATTCTTGCAATTGGAGCTGCCCCAATTGGTAGCACGCTCTCTTCGTCCCTCAAGCATCTTGTCAGCAACGGCCTGAAACTATCTTTAGATGACAACAATTCTTGGTTATTGTCAAACCCAGTTCCATCCTACCTCGCCGAGAATCCGGCCGGGTGCAATATAGCAATCGTTGGCATGGCTGGTCGCTTTCCCGACGCAGCCGACCACGAGGCCTTTTGGGACCTCCTTTCGAAGGGGCTCGATGTCCATAGAGTGGTTCGTAACCCATTAATAAGTCTACTTGTACATGTCCATCAGGCAGTATTAGCTAACTTTAGTGTCCTCAAAGATCCCACCAGATCGCTTCGATGCCGAGGCCCATACAGATCCTAGCGGTAATGGTAGAAACAAAAGCCATACCCCCTACGGCTGCTTTATCGAGCAACCTGGCCTCTTTGATCCTCGTTTCTTCAACATGTCTCCTCGCGAAGCAAAGCAGACTGATCCCATGCAGCGACTCGCTATTACCACGGCCTATGAGGCGATGGAATCTGCCGGGTTCGTCATGAACCGTACACCTTCAACACAAGCCAACCGCATTGGTACATTTTATGGACAGACTAGTGATGATTGGCGTGAAATAAATGCTGCGGAGAATATTGATACGTACTTTATTACTGGTGGTGTGCGAGCATTTGGGCCGGTAAGCATATTTCCAGCCAATATCAACAATGCTAACCACCACTGCGCAGGGTCGACTGAATTATCACTTTGGCTTCAGTGGCCCAAGCTTTAGCATTGATACTGCATGTTCAAGTAGCTTTGCTGCAATACAGCTTGCTTGCACTTCGCTTCGCGCGGGTGACTGTGATACGGTCTTTGCCGGAGGAATGAATGTTCTTACAAATCCGGATATCTTTGCCGGTTTATCCAAGGGGCAATTCCTTTCCAAAACCGGATCATGCAAGACCTTTGACAATGAAGCCGACGGATATTGTCGAGGAGATGGAGTTGCTACCGTCATTCTTAAAAGACTAGAGGACGCCATTTCTGACAACGATCCCATTTTGGCTGTTATACGTGGCACTGCTACAAACCACAGTGCGGAAGCAGTCTCGATTACACATCCCCACGCAGGTGCCCAGCAGTTTCTTTTCCAAAAAATCATGGATGACCTCGACGTTGATCCGCGATTGGTTGACTATGTTGAAATGCATGGCACCGGTACGCAGGCTGGAGATGGAATTGAGATTCAGTCCGTTACGAATGTCTTTGCTCCCCAAGGTCCGCGCAAACGATCAGCTGCCCAGCCACTGTATATCGGTTCTGCTAAAGCCAATATTGGTCATGGGGAAGCTGTTTCTGGTGTTTGCGCACTTATCAAAGTGATGCTTATGTTTCAGAAAAATTCCATCCCTCCTCACTGCGGTATCAAAGGCACGATGAACCAAGGGTTCCCGACGGATCTAAAGGAACGTGGTGTGAATATTGCTACAACCTTAACACCTTTCCCACCGCCAGTTACTGGAAAGAAAAGATTGGTATTTGTTAACAACTTCAGTGCTGCTGGAGGAAATTCTGCCATGCTGGTTGAAGACGCTCCCGAACGAATCCCCGTAGGCGAGGATTGTAGATCTTCAAATGTTGTCGCTGTCTCTGCCAAATCCTTGTCCTCTTTTGGAAACAATATAAGCCAACTATTACACTGGATTGATGAGAATCCCGGCGCATCATTGCCAGATCTCGCGTATACAACTACCGCAAGGAGGGAACATTTTATCTATCGCAAAGCGTTTCAAGCTGAAAGCATACCCGACCTGCGCCAGAAAATTCAACTATATATCAACTCGAAAAAATCGCCGGCCCCCGTCAATAAGGTCCCTCCTTCTGTTTCTTTTGTCTTTACTGGTCAAGGAGCCCAATATTCAGAAATGGGTAAAAGTCTATTTACAGAATCCGAGAGCTTCAGAAAACATATCCAATGCTTGAACAAGATTTCGGTATCTCAAGGGTTCCCATCATTCGTGGGTGTTATTGATGGCAGCGTTGGAAATCTGTTGGAGGTATCTCCTGTTATTTCGCAGCTCGCGACTACATGTCTCCAAATAGCACTGGTTGACCTCTGGAAATCTTGGGGTGTTAGACCCTCAACAGTGGTGGGTCATTCACTAGGGGAGTATGCAGCGATGTATGCGGCAGGTGTTTTGTCGCAGACAGACACAATTTTCCTTGTGGCTAAACGAGCCCAGCTTCTGGAATCACTGTGCACGATGAATAGTCACGTCATGCTAGCAGTCAGAGGATCCATCTCCCGCAATGAGCTGGAACAAGCTATTCGCAATTTAGATGTAGAAGTTGCTTGTTTGAATTCTTCTTCAGAGACTGTCCTTGCTGGACCAAGCAAAGCCATTGAAATGGCGAGCGATACGTTGGCTGCAGGGCATGCCAACTTGCGATTTACCAAGCTTAAGGTGCCATTTGCTTTCCACTCAGAGCAGGTCGACCCAATCCTCGACGAATTCGAAAAGTCAGCCAAGTCTGTTGTGTTTCATCCTCCTTTGATACCAGTCCTCTCTCCATGCCTTGGGACTGTGATCGAACAACCTGGTATTTTCAATGCCAACTATCTTCGACGACATGCCCGCGAGAGTGTAAATTTTGTAGGGAGTCTCATCGCTGGTATCGAAAGCGGTTGTACTCCCCAGGACACTGTCTGGGTTGAGTTGGGGCCCCATCCTGTGTGTTCTTCAATGGTTCAATCTGCTCTTGGAACGAACACTACAGTCGTCGCATCCCTCAACAAGAAAGAGAACGCCTGGAAAACCATGTCTAGCTCTATGTCAACTTTATACGAGACCGGTATTTCAATTTCTTGGAACGAGTACCACCGATATTTTGAGAAGGCAGTTAGGGTGCTTAACTTGCCAACTTATGCATTTGACAATAAGACGTACTGGTTGGATTACACGAACAACTGGACCCTGACCAAGGGATCCATTGACACTCAGACTAAGGAACAAGAGCCTGCTACCGCGAAGTTCTCGACGACATCCATTCAACGTGTTGTTTCAGAGACGATAAATGGTGACTGTGCAGTAATTTTAGCAGAATCAGACCTGCACCAACCACAACTAAAGGCCATTATATCAGGACATAAGGTTGGTGGAGCACCCCTGTTTCCATCATCAATCAATGCAGATATGGCATATACCCTCTCCAAGTACGCTTTCGGCCGTCTTAATCCCGATGGCCCAGAGCCAGATCTAAATGTCTGCAATATGGAATCGTTTTCTCCTCTGATCCTGGATCTCAGCAAGACCACTCAGATTCTGCAAATTAAAGCAGAATACACTTCCCCGGAGAAGTTTGTCAATATTTCCTTCCAGTCCGTTTCAGATGATGGCAAGACCATCAAATATGCGCAGTGTGTCGTCCGGTTTGAAGACTCGAAGGCATGGGCCGCGGAGTTCAACCGTAGCGCATATCTAGTCAACGCGAGGATCAAGTCAATGCAGAATTCAAATGAGGGCATACATACCATATACCGCGGAATGGCTTACAAGCTCTTTTCGGCCTTGGTAGACTACTCGGAGACATTTCGTGGAATGGAGGAAGTTCGTCTTGATAGCGAGAATCTCGAGGCTATGGCTCGCATCAAGTTCAAAACCACCGCAAAAGATGGAGACTTCCTGTTTAGCCCATATTATATCGACAACACTTGCCATGTTTCTGGATTTATCATGAATGCTACCGATGCCGTGAATTCTGATAATCAAATCTACATTTCTCACGGGTGGGAAACTATGCGATTTGTGCAAAGACCATCGCTCGACAAGGAATATTATTCATACGTGAAAATGTCACCAGTAAGCGAAGGAAGCACAATGGTTTCCGGGGATGTTTTCGTTCTCGAGAGACAAACTATCGTGGGTGTTTTCGGTGGTGTGAGATTCCAAGGAGTACCTCGCAAGCTAATGCCCACCTTGTTGGGCCTTAAAAACAAGAGTTCATCGGGACATGACACTACCCGATCAGTACCAAGTTCAAAGTCTTCGATCGCTACAAGGAAAATACCAGTCTCTCAGGCCGCTACAGCTTCGAAGCCTATTTACAAGTCGGAAGCAGGGCTAAATACTTCCTCTCGTCTAATTCCAAGAGCCTTCGACATACTTGTCTCTGAAATCGGATGTTCACTGTCAGAACTAGATGATAACATTGAATTTGAAGACCTCGGTGTTGATTCTCTTATGTCATTGTCTATTAGCTCGCGATTCCGTGAAGAGCTGGAAATTCCTGTTGGAGGCACGCTATTCATTGACTTCGGGTCTGTTGGTCAATTGAAAACATACCTTTCACAATTTGACGATGACGAAAAAAGTCAGGAGTTGCCGCATCTGGACACTACTCGGTCCGAATCTATTACCAAAGTGAATACTCCAGAGGATTCGGATGCCGAAGATTCAGCTGACGAAGATGATCATGTCTACACCATCCGCTCCACAATTGTGGAAGAGATGGGTATAGATATTCATGAGATTCATGACACTCTTGATTTGTCGCAAATGGGCATGGACTCTCTCATGGGTCTAGCCATCCTCGGAAGTCTTCGAGAAAGGACCGGCCTAACATTTTCCCCCGACTTTTTAATCGAGAATACTACTATTGACCAAATGTTGCAAAGCCTTGGGATTAAGAAAGAGAAAAAAACGTCAAGCAACGCTATCAAAGTAAACGAGATCACACCAAAGATTTTAGAATCCGGTCTGTCAAAAAGTGTGGACATTCTGCCAACCGATGACATTGATCTATCTGCATATCCCCCGGCTCAGATCATACTCCTCTCTGGAAACCCAAAGACTGCTACGAGGAAGCTTTTCCTTCTCCCTGATGGTTCAGGTGCTGCATTCTCTTACGCTCCTATTCCCGCAATAGACGACCACACTGTCGTATATGCCATGAACTGTCCGTTTATGCGCACCCCAGAGCGCTTCACTATTGGAGTACCTGCCGTGACCAAAATTTATATGGAGGCTATCAAATCTCGACAGCCAGAGGGCCCATATTTGTTAGCCGGTTGGTCTGCTGGCGGTGTTCTTGCGTACGAAATGACGTGTCAGCTCATTTCGCAAGGCGAGAAAGTTGAAAAGCTTATCCTCATTGACAGTCCTTACCCAATAAAACTAGAGGCATTACCTCCAGTATTTCACGATTTCTGTAATGAGATCGGGCTTTTGGGTGATGGGAAGACAAAGCCTCCCGACTGGCTACTTCCACACTTTAGGTCTACAGTCCGGGAACTCACGGCCTATTCTGACCTGCTCGAGTCAAGACCAATCAACACAATCAACATGCCACGAACAACCCTGATTTGGGCTCGCGAGGGGGTGGTGAAGAATCCTGGCGATCCTAAACCCGCTTGGGACAAGCGAGTGCGCATGCCAAATAGTATGGAGTGGCTAATTAACAACCGCTATAACCTTGGTGAAAACGGATGGGAGAAGTTGGTAGGAAAAGGGAATACGAGATGTGTCAGCATGGATGGAAACCATTTCACAATGATGAGGGAGCCCTTGGTGAGTTTGAAACTGATATTGGTCGTCGTTTGAAGAAAACAAAATAAAATGCTAACAAAACTCTCTAGGCTTCAGAAGTGGGAAGATTGGTCAAGGAAGCTCTTGACACAGAGTGATTTGCTTCTCAACCATTGGCTATTCCCTACATCAGTTGATGAAGCTGATAGAATTCCTTTTATGATGTTCCCAGATAGCTGGTACTGTACTAGACTTTTTGTTTTCGGCCTTTGACGTTATTTACAGTGTCTTTGTGAATTTTGTGAAATAATGGAGCCTTGGTATAACAAATCAATCATTAAATAGTTTCCTACACGTTGTTTCGTGTACCGAGTAATGTTAAGAACTCAAAGTGACAGCGTGTTTCATGGTCTACCATTTGTAAACTTACCTAGCAGTGAATTTTAAGTTCATGTTTCGAGATATTATCAACATGTGGGTTTAAAGGCTAACAAAATCATCGAAGCTACCTTAAATTTCGAAGAAGCTGAACCACCGGCGACTACAGCAGGATAAAAAAATGATCCAGCCAATCAATGACTTGGAACTGTTCATTTAAACATTCCTTCTAGAGCATACGATTGGCTAATATAATTCTACGACAGATTTCCACTTCCGTACACGCATTCACTATCAAGTACATAAATCAGGAGAAGTCTACCTTAGAAACACGCTCGTAAAATGCTTTCCCTTGTGCCTCGGCGAGTTGGATTTCCAGCGGGCTGGGTTGGCGTGAACCATGTCCAGCCTGCGACCAGCGTATTAGCGTCATAAAAAACAACATTTTATGGTACCACAGCTACGTACCAGTGTTCCAGCTCCCCAAGCGCTCCCACCATGGACTTCATCCAAACTACCGAGAAACTGGAGTGTGTTTTTATATCCAAGAGGCACAAAGCTGATGCCATGATGTGCAAGCGTACTCATCATGGCAATACCTGTTGCTTCCTGACCTCCGCCTAAGGTTCCAGTAGAAATGAAAATTCCTGCGTACTTGCCCCAAAGGGCACCTGTTCTCCACAGTCCGCTTGTGCTGTCCCAGAAAGCCTTCCACTGAGCCGGCATGTTACCAAATCGAGTGGGAATGCCAAGAAGAAAAGCGTCATATTCAGCCAGCTTCTCTGGAGATATTATTGGGTAACTGTCTGACTTCGGAGTCGCCTGCATTTTCTCCAAAACCTCTGTTGGCAGCGTCTCGGCCACTCTATACCCAAACAGTTAGTGACCTTGCGATTTCCAATATGTTTATAAACAATAAGGGAAAGAAGACCATTACTGAAATACATCAACTGTGCCTCCGGCAGCTTCGATGCCTCTTTTTTCCGCCTCGGCCATTTGTTGGATGTGGCCGTGCATAGAATACTTGTTTTACACACATGGATTAGCGAATGCCTTAGAAATTGGTTAGACAAAAAAAACACACATAAACAATAGCAATTTTGGGAGCCATGACTGGGCTGTAAATGCGGTATACTGTTGCGCAAAAAAGATCCACTAAGTACACAGGTATCGCAAAAACAGTGCTCACGGAGAAGAAAAGGTCGCCGCAGGAGACTTATTTCCCACGGACTTCCCCATATATGTCTTGTATAGGCATCAATCGGCTGTAGACAGCCGTGGATATGCATTTTGACCACGGAATCAGAGCCTCGCAGTATGGCTTCCAGCGCGAGACAAAGCACAAGCAGCCTCCGAATTGCCAAATCGGGCAATTCGGCATAGCAAAGCTCGGGCCTCCGAAAGCTCCGACACGAATCGCCCGGACAAGCGGCCAATGGGCAGCGTGCCGAGGTTGCCGAGCACACACGGCTACTGGCTGCATTGTCCGTAGCGCAACCCTAACTCTTGGCTCTGCTAGTGAGGCGATTCGACATCTTGTCCGGTCTCTTTATTTCAAGCTATTGCCATCTTGTATGTAGTCCGTGAAAAGAAAAGAAGACAATTGTTGGCTTTGATTTTCTCTCCTCTCCTCTTCTAGTGTGGCTTTTTTTGTCCCTCACTATCACCATCGACACTAAGGTGAGAGAGAGACGTCGCCATCATGAGCTCAGAGCGAACGCTAGACAACGATGTCGAGGCTCTCGAATCCAAGGACCACCGCGATACATCTTCCTCAGAACAGGGCCCTATCGTAGAGAATAAGGATGCCCCGATAGACACCCTGAAGCCAAACAATGGACGCCCGCCGTTTTCGCTTGGCCACGAACTCGTTTTCACATCAACGCTCCTGTGCGGACAAATCGTCGTTCAAGCAGGCATAGGTCAGGGATTGGCACCTTTGCATATTATTGGCGACCACTTCAAGGTCACCAACAATGGCGAGCTCAGTTGGTACATTGCTTCGTTTGCCTTGATCACCGGAACCTTCATCCTCGTCGCCGGTCGGTTGGGGGACATGTACGGCTCAAAAAAAATATTGATTATCGGTTTTTCAATCTATAGCCTGTGGTCACTTATTGCTGGCGCAGGATATTTTGTTCGGTCGAGTGACAAATTGTTCGTTGTTGCCCGTGCCTTGCAGGGAATCGGCGCGTCACTACTACTCCCCAATGCAGTTGCTATTCTTGGTCGCACTTACCCACCGGGAATGCGGAAGAATATGGTCATGAGTCTCTTTGGAGCTTTTGCTCCTGGTGGCTACATTCTTGGCTGCTTGTTTTCTTCGATTTTTGCCCAGTTCACTATATGGGCTTGGGCGTACTTCGCCATGGGTATCGCCTGCGCTGTGCTTGCCACGATGGCACACTTTGTCATTCCCGCCTCTCCTCCGAAACCGGGTACCGATCGAACTTTTGACTGGCTTGGCTTCGGCTTCGGCGTTGCTGGACTCGTTTTATTCAATGTCGCCTGGAACCAAGGTCCAACTGTGGGCTGGCCAACCCCTTACGTCTATGTGCTTCTCATCCTAGGTGTCCTTGCATTTGTAGGCTTCATTATTGTGGAGATTCGGGCAGAAAGGCCCCTTGTTCCCGTCCAGCAACTCAACTTGCACATCGCATTTGTCTTACTGGCTATCCTGGCAGGATGGTCCTCGTTCACCGTGTGGCTTTACTATCTGTGGCAATTCCTTGAGGAACTGAGAGGTGTCACACCTTTATTGGCAACTGCGCAAAACACACCTTCCGCCATATCTGGGTTTGTTGCATCTGTGACTACAGGTATTTTGATTGGCAAAATTGGTGTTCCTCCGATCATGATTCTCGCCATGTTGGCTTTCCTGATTTCGAATATTCTGGTCGCAACCATGCCAGTAGATCAAATCTATTGGGCACAAACATTTGTTGCAACAGTCATCGTCCCATGGGGTATGGACATGTCGTTCCCCGCCGCTGTTATAATGCTTTCCGCCGCTGTTCCTCCCGAACATCAAGGAATTGCGGCCAGTCTGGCACTCACAACAACCAACTACGCGATGAGTATCGGACTAGGAATTGCTGGAACTGCTGTTAGCAGCCTCAGTGATGGTTCTGACTTGTTTGCCGATTGCCGTCATGCGTGGTATGTGGGCATTGGCCTCAGCGGCCTTGGTATGGTAATTGCCGTGGTATCCATGCTTTACGAGCGGCGACATCCAACGCTGAAGCCACATTAGAGGCTAATCAGGGCATCACAAAGTTGATTTTCTCTAGGAAGATTTCTTTGTTTCTCCGTACATACGTATACACCTCCCCACTTCTTTGTCTGTCTCCTTGCATAGCAATCTATATATTTACCAGATATTCAAATTGCATTACTAGTTCTAGTTTACTTCAAATATTGAGGGGTATAGTTTCATCATAATCACATTTAATAACAATTGGTAAATACCATTTAATGGTACTTTGCTCCCATCGTATTTCTTTCTTGTTCTAACAACGGCAGGAAATTACTCGACCGTAAACACTAATTTACAGCTGGGATGCTCTTACGTAGAGCGTCGGTGATGACTTTGTCTAATCCTACCGTCTTCAGTCCTAGCGGACCATTTTCAAGCAAGTCATCATCAATTAAAGTTCCATGACCCTCTCCGTAGAGATTCCCAAGTAGTAGTTTGGATGCTGCTAAGGGAAAATTCCCTTCCTTCAGGTGGATTTCTCCTTCTTCGCGATGGGTATACGCATTCTTCGCGGTAACCTTCCACTTGACACCGGACTGTCTTTCCAGTTCACAGAGAATTTCGTTCTGCGTGGTCGTAACATCAGCAATATAAATGTATCGGTTTTCGGTCTCAGGTCTCCGTAGTACGAGTGCAACCGATCGTCCGATTGTGTCGCGTGTAGTCGCATTGAACTGCTTGGTCCCTGCAGAGTAAATGATCCCCGTCCGACTGGCAATCGCGAATCCGAAGAATCCGGATTCCAGGCCCTAGTCCGGTCAGTATTCATATATTCTTTCTCACAACTATCCAGTATTTGCGACATGAAATGATAGTTTGACAAATAGTGTACATACCCAGTCCAGAAAGGCCGCACTGCTGATTCCCGTCCATGTGAATGATGGGTTTTTATTAGCAGCAGCCTTTAAATAGTCAAGAATGACCCTTTTCTCTCGCAAAACGGGTACATTTGCCATTAACCCATCATCTAGAGTGTCTCCGCCAAACTCAGATGGAATGAATCGTTTGACTCCAGCCTTCACAGCCGCATCGATTAAGGCCTTTTGTGCTCGGATACCTCCTTTGGAAATGCTCACTACTACCGCATCCTGTCCCGTGAGCACCTGAGTTAGTTCCTCTTCGTCGTCAAAGGACACTTTCACCATTCTAATGCGTGCAGGTGGAAAACCATTGATAGTCGCGGGTGTAATGTCAAACTTGCTTTCCGGGCGTAGGACAACGGTCACAGTATACGAAGATTCTAGCAAGCTATGTAGGATAAAGCCGCCAAGATTTCCAGACCCCTGACCATAACTTTAGCCAAATAAAATCGGTTTCTATTGCGATCACGTTCGTAGAAGCAATTGTGATGAGGGTATTGTGTAGTTAGGGTTGGCAAAACCTACTCCAAACAATGCTACCGTAGAAATACTGCCGGTACTCTGTTCCATGGTATTTTTTTCTCTGTATATTGTTTGCTGGGGATCAATGTATAGGGTGCCGTGGTTTTGAGGTCCGTCAAAGAGGGATGGAGTCTAGTTGGGATTGTCAAGTTCCTGGAACGAAGCTCTTGTTTTCTGCGGGTAAAAAAAAAAGTCTCTGAACTAGTGCCGTTTTAAACTCTATGCTGCCCATTCTAGCGCTTCATTCATGTCCATATTCTACATTCATAAATTCACAAACGATACTCTTACGTTCTAAGGGCGCGGTGGTCCAGTCTGGTTGGACGGCGGTCCGTCGGACAAGCGAAAAGGCCCCTTCCCATGTCACTTTCCGCAACCGTCTTACCCGCACTGTTTCCATGCCACTTTCTCCGCAACCGTCTTATTCGCCGTTGGATATTCTTGTATCAGCCATAATTGAATGAGATCGCATCTCAGGAACAATCTTTCCGGACGAGTTGTCGGATGCCGAAATGGCAAAGCCGAGATCTAATCATTGGTCCGCGCCTCGAGTTCCATGAGGGTGAATGAATATTCTCTATAAGGATCCAGTCTCACAAGCGCGAAGCTCAGTTGTGTGTTCTTGCTTTTTTTTTTCATATACGCAACTCAATGCCTTCAATTGTTATTGTTCTTAAACAATCTTCAAAGTGTTTTTCTCTCCCTCTCTTCGTCATGACTTCCCTTATAGATGTAGCCCTGCGCATGGCTACTAATGCAGCTGTGATAGAAAAGTCTCTATCTAGCCGCGGGCTCCCATTGCCATCATTCGATCAAAATGCGGGCGAGACTTTTCCCGACGTGTCTAAGGATGATGCGGCACGCGAGGCTCGAGTGAAGTTGATGGATGACAGCAAACTATTGCTTGATCTTCTTCTTGGACCATCTGATCTCATCAACCGTCTATGCCAAAGCGTATGTTCACAGTATCCCCCGCCAGTTCATAAAACAAATATCTAACAGTCGTGTTGAATAGCCATTTGAAGTTGCAGCACAGAGCATTATTTATAAGTTCAAGCTGTATGAGCTTGTTCCTTTGAATGGAAGCACCACATATGCTGAGCTGGCGGCAAAAACTGGTCTTCCCGAATATCGCATTCGCACTGCAATCCGCCAGTCAGCGTTGAATCGCATTTTTGACGAGCCAGCCCCAAACACAGTCATCCACACAGCTGCTTCTGCAACTCTCGTCCGTAACAAGGCGATACAGGATTGGTATGGGCACTTCGTCGAAGAGGTCTTCCCGTCAGCAGCCAAACTTGCCGAGACGATGGAAAAATACCCTCAAAGCACAGAGCCAAACCACTGCTCTTTCAGCACAGCTTTCAACATTTCAGACCCTATATTTAAGTTCTTCGAGGACCATCCAGATCGTCAAGCTCGTTTCTTCGGTGCCATGGCTGGCGTGGGTAAAGGCGAAGGTTTCAATCTGCAGCATATAGTCAAAGGCTATGATTGGGCCAAGGCAGGATCCGGGTTGGTTGTGGATGTGAGCATAAACTCTGGTCCTCTTCCTGTTGATCATCAACTAATCAAAAGCGCATTTTTCAGGTCGGTGGCTCTTCTGGCTTCGTCAGCATGGCTCTCGCCGAAGCCTATCCACAACTTAAGTTCGTTGTGCAAGACTACGAGCACACAGTGCAGGGTGGAAAGAAAGCACTTCCCGCCCATCTTCAGTCTCGCATTGAATTTTCTGCTCACGATTTTTTTACTCCTCAGCCCGTCAGTGCCGACCTTTACTTTTTGAGACACATTTGCCACGATTGGGCAGCGCACAATGCAGTCAAAATTTTGAAGAATCTTCTCCCTGCTCTGAAGCCCACCAGCAGAATTATACTTTGCGAGTTGGTCATTATGCCCCCGAAGATGATGAATGGTTCCCATGAGAGACAACAGCGGTAAGAAATGCCCGGACTTTCTTTGTCATGTTCTGCTTATTGGCTATCTTTTCCACATTATTTTCTGACGTAATTTCCAAACAGTGCCATGGAAATGACCATGTGGAACATGGTAAATGCCCAAGAGCGTACACGTGAGGAATGGGAAGAAGTTGTTCGCCTAACCGACGACCGTTTGGCAATCCTGAGCATCAACCGGCCTGAAAATAGCTGGGATTCCTTGATTGAAATTGGCTGGAAATGATGCATAGCGAAACAAGTCACTTACCAGTCTAGTTGTATCGAAAGGGATATTCTTGATTTCTATTGTCTTCCTCAACCTATGGATAAAACACGCAAATATCATGAACTAGACAGTCATAAAGTCGTCCATTTTTATAGTCAACATTCACCGAGACGTCCGCCATGAGCCAAATAACGTTGACGGGACGAGTGTAGTATTTCTTGATGAGCAGTAAAAGTAGAAGTAACAGTTATGTATAAGTTAAGCCCAGGTTTTATCATATATCTTATCTTAGAAGTCAAGTTGAATACTGGTGGATTACTAAACATTGTTCGCCAAAAGACATTGTACTATATTCCGCCATTAACTAACAATCAATATGTCTGTTAGTCGCGCTTAGGCAACGGCTTAAACACTGGTTTGACGGCCCCATTCCCGTTTTGCTGCTCGGGAAACTCCAGTCCCCGGAAGATCTGTTCGAAATCCCACTCGTTCCAACGGACAAAGGGCCGGATACCAGCAAATTTCCACACTCCGTTGATTCGGCGATAATACAGCTCGTTGGTGGCGTGGCCGTGGCCGCGCTTAGCGACTTCGCGGAGACTAGCATCGGTATACCGTAGATGTGCGGCGCGAAGCTGATGATGCCCGGTGACTTCGGTTTCGGAGATCCGCTCGTACCAATGACCCCCCAGTAAATGCTGGGTTTTGATACAGGGGTCCCCCAAGAACCCTTCGGATGACACCATGGCAATGAAGTCTTCCGCAGCCATCTCGGGCCAGTACCATCGCTCATCCATCACGATGCGGTAGTCAATCTGCAAGCGGATTAAAGATTAGAGTATTCTTAGCGGACAACTGGATCCCGGACCTTTAGGGTTGGCGCGATGAGCTTGCGGAGGCGATCCCAGTCCTGGACACGACGTCAACTGCTATCCTATCGACCCTGAGAGGGGTATAGCTATACCTTTGCATCGTAGCTATCGCCCCATTCAAACGCACACCTTTCAAGCTGAAGAAAGTCTTGCGGATATGTTGTCAATAAATTGAAAATTAAAAACTGTGAGAGTGGTAATGAATATGTAGAAAGCAATGCCCCCCAAAAAAGGTACACGTTAAATAGTAGCTTACCATCAAATGAAATAGGGAGTTTTTCGGCGGCCATCCTTTATGTTATGGTTTTCAATTCAATGCTGTTCGTTTAACATAGAAATTTAACATAGAAATTAAAAGAACGATCCTAAAAGTCGTCTGTAACCCAACAGGATATGAATTGGGGAAGGAATATTTTGTGTCCGCCGTTTATGTACAAAATCCACGTCGGTAAACCGGCGAGTCATTATCTGAGACATCGGACTCAATACACCGTCCCAGTTGTCGCCGTAAACTAGGACTTCCGTAGAGACACCGACAAAAAAGAGTCTTGGCCTAATTGAACATGATTTTCTCGGTATCTTTTAACTGAAATCAGATACGTTAAAATACACTGTCAACACAAGCTAAAACATGTTTAGCAGATAGTGCATCGTAGATGAACAGATTGGTGTAAAGCACTTCACTCCAGTTTTCACGTAGGTGGCATACGGGGGGAAGGGGGTTCACAAAGAATGTTATTCACTGTACACCCACGGGTTCAGCTAAATACGAATGATGATTGCATTGAAGCCGTGTACATAATCAAAGAAACACCGGCGTTAGTCTACGTATAAACGATAGAACATTATTTACTTCAGATACCTCTCTAGGAAGGTTGTCACTTTCTCTCCCTCGGTCAAACCAGTCACAATACTAATATACCCATCTGGACGAACCAATGCCATGGCGCCCTTTTCAATGTTCACACCAAGCGTCTCATGAACAGAGCCGTCCTTATCAGAATACACGCGATATTTCCACTGCGTTAGTGGTGCCGGGAGTTCGTCCAAGTTAATTTTGTACTTGTTGTCCGTATGCAGTAGATACAAGTCTACAATACGATGCTTGTTCTGAATGTTGCGATAGTACACGTCTTCAAAGCCCCAGACCGGGTTTGCAGGCTTGTCGAATCTCGAAGTTGCTGAATTGAAAGATGAGAGGTATTCGGTCAAGGGACCCAGTTTATTTTGTAATATAGCATTTCCGACGAACAGAAACAAATGGAAGCGACCGTTGGAAGGAATATCGTCGAGAATATTGAGCGGCGTTCCATCTATATGACGTTGTGCATTGAATGGGTACAAACGCTTGCCTGGAGTAAGAGGCTCGACGGCATTTCCGTTGATAATTTCAAGGTTAGACTCATCCCTAAGTGTCAACGGACCAGGTTGGTACTGCTGGCCTACCCCGGAAGTAAAGCCATGTGCTTTTGCGTAGACGTCGTGAAATTTCGAGTTATCAAGGAAATCTTTCCGGGCAAACAGGTGAGAGAACTTCTCATCAAATTCAAGAAGTTCCTGTGCAAGCTGGCGGCGCTCAATGGCATAAGTTTCCAAGAGACTTGGATCGGCACGGCCCTTCAGTACCAAGGCCAGCTTCCAGGTAAGGTTGTAGGAATCAGCCATACTAACATTCAGCCCCTGGGCGGCTTTAGGGCTGTGTGTATGGCATGCATCACCAACGATGAACACGCGTTTCTGGTCCCAAAAGGACTCGACAATGCGTTGTCGTAGACGGTATTGACTAATCCAAACCAATTTCTTGATTTCCATTTTGTATGGGGCAACAATGTCTCTCACTCGCTGTCGCAGCAATTCTAACAACGCCGTGTCGCTATATTTTGGGCGAATCATGACTTTGTCAGCGTGATTGCTATCACCATTCACTCCATTCGTGTGCCCATTTTCAACAATAGCAAGATCAGCGGTGTTCAACTGTGTATAAATGCGATTCATGTCGCGCGGATTGGGAATCAGCATGATACCCCCTTTCTGCGAGCGAATGGCGCATCGGCGACGCACATCTGGAAAATCGGTGTCCAGATGCAAGTCAGCTACACACCAAACGTCGTCGTTTCCGTGAGTCTCTGAATCAAATCCCAAAATACTCCGCGTCTTGCTTGCCGCGCCATCCGAGCCAATTATGTACTTTGTACGATAGATGGACGTGATGTTTGTATACTGGTTCTTAACCCGGACTTCCAAAGGATATACATCGTCGTCGGTATAGGAGAAATCGACCAGCTCCACTGGTCGGTCAACCGTATATCCTCTGGCGTTTAGGTCTTCATCAAAGGCACGCTCAGTTTCTCGCTGTGGAATGCTGAGAATCCACGGGTATGGAGTAGGATTCTGGATTTCTCCGCCAATATGGGTGCGCTGGAACTTTCCCTCTTCATCAATCGCCCAGAAAGCAGTCTCGCTAACGTGGTTTCCCTGGACGTCCAGCCTATGCCGCAAGTTCAATGTTTGCAGGAGCTCCTGGGTTCTTGGTTGCACGCCTTTGTGTTTGCCGTAGAGCTCTCGTCAGCCTATCTGAATACATTTTATTTCGTAAACACACTCACTTACCTCCAGCATGACCAGTTTGGATCCTCTCTGGTCGTGCATCAATGATCCTTACATTGATATCGTAGCGCGCGAGAGTTAGGGCTGCCATGAATCCAGCAGGGCCGGCCCCAACTACCAACACATCACAAACGACGTCGTCCGAAGCCATGTCGCTTATAATAAACAATGTCTTTTTCTTGTTGCTTCTTATTGCTTCTTATTGCTTTCGGTGTATAGAAGTTAGGCAAATGTCTAATTAGAATTACTACAACAACTTTAATTATTTCGCTCCAGTCAGGAAGAGATTAATTATATGTAATATTTGTGATCGTGTAGCTACTTTTACTTCCTACATAACTCCGTCCGATGCGTACATCGCAAGTAGGAACAGACAAAACCACCTTTTCCGGCCTGCCTAAGTTTCGGTAAAACGACAACAGAACACACGTTAGACCTTTAGGTCGTATGATTTCTCTAAAGTCCAGAGCCGGAAAAATCTTTCACTAATCAGCGGAATTCCGACAAAGGATACTGGGTCCTATTCGTCCGAGGGCCGACGATCCCTGCATCACATATCTAAAAGCCGTCCGAGGAGAGGAATCCTGCCTATACTACGACACAACCGACGGATATTGCGGTTGATTAGCTTCGTTATTAGGGTCCCTTCGCTTCATCGCGCTGTTTAATGTTTTCTTTACTCCGAGTGCAGGTTCACGGTGGCTATGCAGCGCTCGGCCCTTGCAACCAAGACTAGCCTAAAATAGCCTCATAAAGTGTTAGATAGAGAATAACTTAGCATTTAATTAACAAGTCTTTTATTTTGATAATATTACTGTAATTTCACAAATTTGGTAACTGAAATCGTGTGGTTTCGAATAACCAGCAGTAGTTTTTTTTTGGCCCACCGCATCAGTATCTTGATCGTAAGAAACTTACCCTGGAACGACATCTAGACAATCAGTATTGTTACGTGCGAATTTAGCTTGGACAATTTTCATGATCTTTTCACTGAAAGAAGGCGAACAGTGTGTCCTCATTATTCTTTACACCGCGACATTTCCCGTTCTAGGGACGCTGGGTGCCAAGAGAACGAGTCTTTCCGGCTAGGCGTCAACGCTATCATCCTTCAGATGTCCGCTCGGCGCGTCGCGATCTTCTGCTTCAACACCGACAGTCGATGTTCAACAAGACCGCATTAATATTGCAAACTTGGCAGAATGTCCACGCTGGAACAAAGCCAGTCATTTTCTTTACCTGTAGATGGACCTGAGCCGGTGAGCAATACCCCGGAAATCTTCTATCTGTACATGTTCATGCTGACTCCTGCTCCTGACAGATACGACGGAAACAGGTCAGAGAAGCCCAGCGCGCCTACCGATCTCGCCAGAAATCACTTGTCGATTCCTTAAGATCTCGTGTTTCTCACCTAGAACGTACTTTGGAAAATATTAAACAGGTCGTTCATACCTTTGATAGGCAGATTGTCCATTCCAAGATCTCTCCACCGCCGTCGAAGCTCATACGCAGCGCCGATTTCCTCTGCCAGCAGATACACATGCAAATAGAGCAATCCAAAAAGACAAGTGACGCGACAAAAGATGCCTCATATCTTGGCGGTGCTGGTGACGGAAAGGAATTTGGCGAGAAACTGAAGGAAATTTTAACACAGCCAGAATATACTTCACCAACTCGGAACTCGCGTCCGCGATTGTCCATCACCTGGGACTTTAATGATTCGGCATGCAACTTCTGGCCTCTTTTCTTCGGGTCACGGAATGCGCTGTTACCTTCGATCACAACATTCAGCACTACCGACAACACCAACTCTCTCCTCGCCCCAACTTACTTCAGCGGACTCGCCGATCAATCTATAGAATACCCAGCGTCATCTTTCACACAGAAGGTGTATTACGCGTGCGCACGAAGCGGCCATCGATTCCTGTGTGATCTTGGTGTGACGGACAAACAAATCTGGCCAGAATTTGGACTTGTACTTGAACATGTTCCTCGCCACGCCATAATATCTTATTTTGAACGTGTTCTCAAGAAAAACCCCTGCGCCCCCGTGGAGGACCCCCGGTTTCCCTTTATTAGTCTCGGAGGTGCCGGAACACATTTCCTACCTACACAGGAGTCCCCAGGATTGCAACGTTTTCATGCGACAAATGGCGTATGGGAAATGGCCTGCCAGGAAGAGTATTTCGATGTTGAAGATGTGGAAAGGTATTTGAAATTCAATGGAATCCGCTTGTCGCGGCCACAGAATTTCTCAAACGATACCTTCGCCTCCGGCATGACACAATTAACAGAGAGCGACACCATTGACCGCATTCAAATAAACCCCACCAATCCCGTACTATTTATTGACGAACAGACATTGATTGAAGGTATTTTGACATTAATTTTACAAAGAATCAGATTGCTAACTTGTAGCCCTAGAACTAAGCCTGCTTTGTATCTGCTTGGGATGCGTTGCGGGTTTCCGCCGTCGCGACGTGGAACATCTAATTGAGCAAAATATAAGCCGGGGGCGTTTTGGATAAAACATTATCGATTACGACTCTCATTGCTCTATATCAAGGGACAATGTTTTTTTTTTTTTTTGGAGATTTGCCCGTGCCTAAACTTTATTTAAGGTATCTTTCCCTTCTATTACACGGTATGTATCCTTCCCAATCTTCATTGGAAAACGCAATGTTGTATTTTCAATTATTTCTTATAAAAGGATCCTGTCATTGCCTGCTCACGCCAATACCACACAGCTGCAAGTGTTGCGCCAGGGCCGACCGTCGCACCAAGAGCAATAATGGTGCCAGCGGCCGTGATTGGAGACACATCGGACATACCTACTCGATACAAATCCGCCATACTAGCCCAGCACCACAGGAGTGTTGAGGCGGCCACCGTAAGGAAGTCATTTTGAAAGAAAATAAAGACTCCATCTCCAATGTTTGCAACAGGAGCAAACGAGTTGTGAGGCACAAAAACGCGCAGCAGGGATAATTCAGTCGAGACGAAGCAACTAAGTAAGATACTAATGTGGAAGCATGCCGATATGATACCAGTCACCTGGTATACACTTTTCAAACCATGAGTATCGCCGTCTGCTTCTTTGGCAGATTCAGAAATATTCTTCCGTCGAAATGTTTCTGTCTTCTCAATGGCTTTTGACAAAAGCGATGTTAGGAGAGAAACATAAACCGGAGCAGGCTGCCAGAGAGCAAGAACAACCTGACGAATTTCTTGGCCTCCGATGGGCAGTAGTAACATCGTGGTTGGAATGGCGTACCCTACCATCAACGCTGGAAGGAAAGCTTTCGAAGTCAAGGTGGGAAGTGTTCTGGTAGCTGGCGAGAAATAGGAGATACTACGAGACGTAAATGTGCTCACAAGGAAGTACAGCGGGGCGATCATTCCTATCCCTCGCAACTGGTACAAAATTCCCCAAATTCCGGGACTAGTTGGGATGTCAGTAACTGGAATACGTATGTGTTCTTCGAAGGTCTTAAACGTACTAAGACAACAGTGTCCATCTATGCCGAGGGCGAAACCCTTCTACTGTAATGATTGCAACCACTGGTAGCATAGCTGATAGAAAATAGAGTAGCTGCAGCGGCTGTTCTGGTCCCGACGCTCCTGTCACTGCCGGGTAAAAGAATGCTACCAGGATCTTGAGTTTCGCATCGATGGCTTCAATCCCTGTGTACCTTTTACGAAGTTGAATGTTTGAATCCGGGATCAACTGGTTAATGATGGCTTCACGAAGCAACGACCACATTCCATTGTCCTTCCCTGCGACGACTAGCAAGCGAAACGCAATAAAAGCCAGAAGAAGATATGCGGCGTACAAAGCACCATCTAGTGGCCCTCGTGCTCTAGGGAATCGTAGGAGCTCATCGTAAAATGGTACTGCATGCTTCCGCCCAGACTGAGGGAGCATTTTCAGCGCAGGCGCCGGAGAGAATGTTTGAGCCCAGCGATACATCACCAGCCACTGTGGGTAATACGGAACAAGATATTTCACCGCATACTTTAACAGCGGGGAGTCCATGCACTCTACGCGCTGTCGCATATGGGCATCTTTGACCAGTGAGGATACCCGATCTTCTCGCTCCCGCTGCACATGCGCAAAAAGTTCAGAAATCTCCTTGGTAGAGAGTTGACGTTCAGAGCTTCCTTGAAGAGCAGCTACAAGATTGTTTGTCAGTGCTGCGGCGGTTTCGATTGCTGAGTTACCTCCTTGACCAGTCAAGGGCTCGAGCTATTGTTGAAGATTTCATGTTAGCTCCAAGAGTTCGAATGTGGTTTGATAAGAAATGCTTTGGAAGTTACTTACCTTGTGACTCGCATCACCTATTGTGATAATTCGTCTGAAATACCACCGTTTGTAGACGTACTCGGGAAGGCTAGTGTACACAGAGGCTATTTTCTTGTTGTACAGGTCTGAAAATCGTAGTGTTGGAGTGATATAATCGTCCATGTGCTCTTTAGCCAGCGCTTCTTCTTCCTCTTTCGTAAAGCGAGGTATGTTGCTTCCATACACGGTTTTCCCTAGGTTCCTAACGAGAAACCAGTAGGTTCTGTCACCAGGTCCGCTAGGAACGAGGTAGGAGAAATGCTCATTGAAAACAGATGTAAGCGTGCCCTTTTCCACGCCCTGAACGCCCTTGGATATGCCAAATATGCAGGCGTATGTTGCTGGAAGGGCTGTTTTTTAAGTCAACACGTTAAACCTTGAGATATGGCAGTTAATCGCGTGCACACGAACCTTGTTCTTCCGCTGGGTCTATCCATGTAAGATCGACTTTGCGTGCCTCCTGCCACATTTGCTGGCGGACCTTTGAATGGATGCCATCTGCACCAACTACCATGTCTCCTGTAAAGCTTCGACCATTCTCTGTGACTGCTGTGGCACTCAATTGGTTTTGTTGAACACTGACAACTCGCTCCGACGTAAGGACTTTTGACTTATTTTGGATTTTGTCATACAAAATCTGGATCAACATTTGACGATCAAAGAAAATGATCGGATATGCATGACTGAGGTCACAAAAAATTATCAGCTTTTGAATACAGTTTGGCCGCATCTTGCCCACTTACTGCTGTATTAACTTTTCGTCGAAATCGTCAAATGACCAGAACGGTCTGCCACGATTGTCTCTGAAGTAAACCTTCTTGACAGGATACTCTGCCATTGCGATCGCTTTATCGCAACATCCTAACTGGTCTAATATGCGTAATCCATTAGGGAGGAGACCAATACTTGCCCCAACTTGAGGTGCAATGCTGGGATAGCCTTCCAAAACCAAAAAATCAATCCCGTTTCTTTCCAACATCAAGGCGAGGGAGAGTCCCGCAATGCTACCACCGACGATGATCACCTTAAGGTCTTTTTGTGCCATTTTGCGAGAACAAATGATACATATAACTTGGACCTTCAACTAAACTTTTGAGGGAAAAATCAAATGCTCTGTCTAGCCTTGTGCACTTTTCGTTAAATGCTATCGATCAACAGGTACGTATCATGATATATAGCTAATCCAGATGCAAATCACATTGCAACATAAATTGATCAATTAATTGCATGTGAATTTAATGAAAGACAAAAAATGAAACCAGAAAGCGAAATTTACCCAAATTCCGTTTTACCGCCTAGTTAATCCATGTGTAAATCCTCCGGTTCCCATCAATAGCATAATCACAGTGTACAGGCGCAGGCCAAGAAAAGGAGCTCGGATGAAATCAAAAAAATGATCCGTAATCAAACCAACCACATCCGTTGGTTTCAAGTGGGCCGTAATTGTCGAACAGTTCTTACGGCCGACGTGTAAAAAAATTTTGAAATTGAGGATGGGAGACTAATTATTAACCTTGGTCGACAAATCCAGCTTTGAAAATTCCTAAAGCGAATACGTTTTTGGTGCCTAAGGTTTCAGGCAGGACTCGCACTTGTTCTCCTGAAGAACTGAGGTTGATCTCCCGCCTTTGGAGCGGGACGAAATACAATAAAAAGCAAAAAGTTTCGAGAACGTTCGCCAAATGTAATATTCAAAGATTCATTCATGCTCTACATCAATTGATGTATTCGTCTTCCTATTTCAGTTGACTCAATGATTGCTATCTTATGGCCGCCACTTGGACGGATCTTATACACAACGCTTATTAGAATGAGCCATGATTTGGGCAGCCTTCATACATGTAGTAGTCTATTTATAAAATTACTTACTATTTGGAGCGGTACAGCTAGATGTTATGCACGCGGGATTTAGTAGCACTGATCTACAAATATTCGTCGGAATGTTATCCATAATTCCCGAGCCAACTGGTTAACGCCAATTAACATTTCAAAAGAAACTGTAACTAGAGTTCAGTCACTTCTGGTCCGCTGGACATGGTTACATTCTTGCATCCCTGCGGGGTACCACGCAACACTCCGGGGTAAAGCAACACGAAACCCCGATGGTTTTGAAAGATGAAGATTACCAGACTGGAGGGTTGGTCCGGGAATGAATGAGACATGGATGCATCCATGTGGTAGATCAACCTTATGTATTATTGCAGAAGGGGCAATGGCAAGCCCGCGAGATTCACGCATGCACAGAAAGCTCGCTTATATGACCAGAACACATGCAGCAGTAAGAACTATATTATCATTAAATGCAATCGAATAAAACGCCACATCGGGGATTTAAAGGGACGATGGATTCACGAAGATTCATCACGTGTGGCGTCTGTCTTAGGTAGTCTGGCCCCTGTGCACGAGCTGGATCATCGTCGAATTCCCCGTGGGGTAGTTCGGCCAGTATTGCACCGAGTTCCCGAAACATAAAAGCATCTTATCTACAGCAGTTGTGCTATGCCAGTCTTTTTATCAGATACCGAAGACAGTCTCACGAGGTATGCGAATTCTCAACGAGAGAATGGGTCATAATTTGCGAGGGCGCAGTTTGCTGCTCAGCGTTATCGCTGTGTTCTCACCCGTTTCCAATGCTATCCCAAGCTACCGTGAAAAAAAGCTTGACAATGCCTCGTATACGCCAGTAAATTTCGGTGTTGATACAGCTCCGATCATCAACGGCCTCCAGCCATTCTCATCGAAAAAGGTGACGCTCAGCCCATCTGCACCAGTCCTAACTCTAGACTATGGAGCAGAAGTTGCGGGGTTTCCATATTTCGAAGTCACCTCACTAGGAGGTCCGGCAGCTCAGATCGAATTAAAATATTCAGAGCAGTTTGCAGGCCTGAACCTGAGTATTGGAGACGGTCCTTGGTATGCAAGTCTTGTGTCTTCGAGCACCTTGTACACCACTAATGCGGTGTTTTAGGCTCTATACTAATGGATTGATGAACTCATTCCGTACTGAGACATTCAATATTACTACTCCCGGCAGAACAGAGTCGTTCTTCGTCCAGGGAGGGCAGCGGTGGCAGACGATCACGCTGTTATCAAATACATCGGTCACCCTTAGAAATGTAGGATTTCGCGCTTCAGTCAACATAAAATCTTCAGATCAACTTGTTGGAGCATTTTCAGCATCTAACGATAGCTATGACGGACTATGGGGTCTTGGTGCTCGCGCTGTACAAGCAGCCTGCGTTGAGGCGAACTCACAGCCGTCAACTTGGGAGATATCCAACGACGGCGCACTCATCCGTGGACAATATCCTGGCGTTTCTGCCCGTGGCTTGGGTTATAGCAACTACACCATGTCATTTTCTACAAAAATCACCAAGGGTGGAACGGGTTGGAGAGTATCCGCGGGTGCAAACTCTGGATATGGAGCATATTTTGTCCTGACGAGTGATGGACCCCAGTATCTGAGTACTAACAACACTGTAATGCCAGCAAATAGTTTGGTTGCCGGCTTTGGATTTAGCATCGTTGACTTTTACTTATCATCCGCCACCCCTCTCTATTACACAAACCCTATCTCCATTTCAGAAGATCAGTGGTATCGTGTTAGTACCATAATTGGGCCAACAGGATACAATATTTCCGTCAATAACACGCAATTTGCCTTTGTTCCATATACAACATTCCTACCCTATTTGCATTCAGGGTTTGGTTCGACAGATGCAATTACAGATGGCTCATGGGGATTTGGACCGTTTATGGACCAGGCGGCATATTTCAAGGATGTTGAAGTCGTTGCGCAGAATGGCACGACACTATACACTAACTCTCTCACGTCAACGGACGTTTTACCCGAGTATTTGGCCGCATCCAACGCTGAAGCGGTCTGCTTAGACGGCGCAAAGAGGGATCGAGAAATCTGGATTGGAGACTTCGCTCACACTGCGAAAGAGCTCGCGGCCAGCACAGGCAGATATGACTTTATCCAAAGCATGATAGAATTCACATTCAAAAGGCAACTCACTTCAGGTCCAGCAGCTGGCTTTGTACCTATCCAGGATTCCATGGGATCAGCACCACAGTTTCAATCAGTTTATTATCCCTCTCAGTATGGTGAAACGGATTATGAACTCTTTTTCCTTCTCACGCTCGGAGACTATTTTGCCCTAACATCAGATACCGCTCTTCTGTCCAAATACTGGGACGGAACCAAGCAGCTCGTCCAGACTCTGGAGAGAATATATCTTGATCCTGCGACAGGCCTACTTGCCAACCCGTCTGCCTCCTGGTTTACTGCACAAGGATATCAAAACGCTACTGCACCCACTGCACTATTTGTCACCGGTCTGCAGCAGCTTGCAATAGTTGCGACGGCATTGAATGATACGGCAACAGCAAACTACTTCATGGGTCTCCATGGAAATCTAACCACGGCAGTAAATAGTCAATTATGGAATTCGGAACAGGGGTTTTACTCCACCGCACTCGGGAGCAGCAACGAAACTGCTTTACTAGCAGCTGCATTCACTATCAGAGCGGGGATTGCCAACAGCAGCCAAGCAACCAGTAGCATCGAAGCCCTCTCGTCTCTGTTCTACCAAATTGGCTACAAGGATTCTTCCGCAATTGGAAACGGTGCGACAACACAGCTATCCCCCAATGTGCAAGGATTTTTGCTGGAATCGCTCTTTATCGCCTACTCGCAACTAAACGTTGCCGCGGATGTCGTAGTGCCCGTACTGAAGAACTTATTGGAGGTCTACTGGCCTAAGATGCTGAACCAAAACGAGTACTACACAGGCGCCAGCTGGGAGTATATGTACCCAGACGGAAGTCCTGGCATTGGAATGTTCACCAGCTTGGCTCATCCATGGGGAGGGGCTCCTACTTATGTCCTCACCGAATATATTTTGGGGGTGAGGAGAGAATTTAACAGTACCAAAGGAGGATATGGCTGGGTTTTTGACCCTGCGTTCGAAATTGCACAGGCCTTGGGACTCATATGGGCTAAAGGGAGGGTACCAGTCAACGGAGGGGGCTGGATTGAAGCGGACTGGACTGTCGAGAGCGGAAATGTGACTTGGAATCTCAACACCAAAAACGCGGGTAATTTAACGGTGGATGTCCTAATCTCGAAATAGTTGTAGTCACCTAGGTTGAACGAATTGTTGGTTCCTTGTGGGCCTCGTAAAATCAAGCCATGCAATCTCTCGTTTGTAGACCGTAATGAATACGGGACGGAGACGGAGTTTAGACGGAGCCTCCGATACGACGAAGATTTCCCCTTGCATTCAGGATTACTCCACAAAGCTGCCAAACAAAAGATTCGTGACATCAATTGTGTTAATCTTTGTGCCCCCTGGCTACTCACTCCCGTACGGCTATCTCGGCCAAGAGAACAGAGTAAAGTGGAGCCTTGGTTGTTGGGTGGGGGTAGAAAACCCACCGAGCCTCTCTGCAATGCTACTTTGTACGTAGTTTCCAAGTAATACTACTCGAAAGATGGGAAGTTGACCAAACGACTCCTCGAAGGAGAAAGGAGGACACATGTTTTTCTACACCCGGCGTAAAAACCATAGCGTGGGAAATACGCAACAGCCCTTTTCTCTCTCTTTTTTTCTTTAAAAAAAAAAAAAAAATGAAAGCCTGGTCAATCGGCGTCTATAACTAAAAATCTATGCATTACAAAAGTTTCACACTGGTTTTGGTCTTCAAGTCTCTGGAGCTGAATCCCAGACTGAGTTCAATCTCACCACTAGGGATCTTCCAGTCCTGAGCAGCAACATCCCAGTAGCTGATGTCTCGGCGCGCCAGAGAAAATGAGACGGTCTTCTCCTCGCCTGCCTCAAGGGGTACCTTTTCAAATCCGCGCAACACGCGAATTGGAGTTCCTTCGGGGACACCCGACTGAGGTAGTGAAACATAGAGTTGAACAACAGCCGAACCGCTCACATATCCTGCGTTTTTGACAGAGGAAGAGGCAGTGATCAATGTCTTCCACAGATTGGGGTTGCCACCTAGCGCGAGACTGGAATTTACTGGAGCAGGGTAAGGAGACACCGACGAGGACAGGGCCTTGGCGGCAGAAATGTTGGATGTCAACTCGAAGGTGGTGTAGCTGAGACCGTAGCCAAATTCGTAAAGAGGAGTAATATCGTTCGCATCGAAATGACGGTAATCAATGAATTGGCCTTCGGTGAAATTGCTTTGCCATGCCGATGAGTCCTCGGCAAGAGCGCCAGTGAGGTTAAGGATTGAAGTTCCATAATCACTTTCTTTCTTGGCAATAGTATAAGGAAGTTTGCCTGAGGGGTTCACATCTCCATAAAGAATATCGACGATGGAGTTTCCACTCTGTTCACCAGGGTAGTGAGCAGCCAGAATACCGACAACATTCTCATTTGTAGCCCAAGGCATGGTGTTTGGACCAGCGGAGTGGGTAATGACGACCGTCTTCTTGGGACAGACCTTGGCCACGCTCTCAACAACAGCAGTTCCGTCGTAGTCTGTTTCCAGGCTGACTCTGTCTTGACCCTCGTTGGCCCAGCCACTCAAGAAGACAAGGCAGATGTCGGGGAAGGGGTAGACATTGGGCAGTCCAGACGTGAGGGCCGTGTTGTTGGTGATATATTGCACGGTACTGCCAGCGCTGCGGGCACGGTCTTTAATTGCGTCCAAGGGGGAGACAATAGCAGTGTTCCGGCCAGATCCAGATCCACCACCAATCACCACGGTACCAATTTCAAATCCATAATCGGGATAATAAAGACCGCTTGTGACATCCGGAGCAGAGTTTCCAAATACTCCAATGTTGGAAGGGGCTTTGAGAGGCAGGGTGTTGTTCGTGTTCTTCAGCAAAACAGTGCCTGCAGCACCGATGCTACGGATCAGAGCAGAGTGGTTTCCGCGAACATCACGACCAACGGGTGTCGGCGTTCCAGGTTGCAAAAGGTTAAAGTTTTCCAGGAAAAGGGGCTGTCCGGAGGGATCAGGGGTGGGGAAGTCCTTGCTGTCCTGTCCAAGATACAAGTAGGGAGTGAGAATTCGGGTGACCATGTCATCGAGGCGGGCTTCTGTAAAGTTTCCATTGGCGATGGCCTTGACAAGATTGGCACCCCACAGGGTGTCAGTCATGTCTGCGATGGAGACTGGACCCGGCTGGTTCATATCCAAACCGGCGTTCGCAGCTTCGATACCGGAAAACGATGCGAAGAAATCAGATACCACCCAGCCGTCGAATCCAAGCTCGTTCTTCAAAAGGTCGGTTATGATGTGCTTATTTTCACAAGCAGAAGTCAAATTGACGCGATTGTACGCACAGGTCACAGAGGTCACGCCAGCATGCACTGCATCCGCAAAGGGCCATAGGTATAGTTCATGCACGGTACGGTCATCAATGTTAGCAGAGACAGCTTCAACAGTAACACCGTTGGCTGTTACTGGTTTCCGTTGCGTTTCCTGTTCGTAACCGATGAGATGTTTGGCGTTTGCTTGTACTCCTGCGTTCTGGACAGCCCGGATGGTGCGGTCCATGCCGACACCGGTCAAGTAAGGGTCAGGAGAGAATCCTTCCCAGTTACGACCACCATAGGGAGTACGACCTAGAGGACCAGCCACCGGTCTAAAAACTTGAGTCAGCCACTGCATATAGAGCATGTTGTCAACATTGAACCATTGACCAAGACTTCTTACCCGAGAGCAACGTGTGCACCTTTGCCCTTGAATTCATCACCCATAGCTGTGCCACGCTCGTACATCAGGTCCCTATCCCATGTAGCCGCGACGGTAACTCCGGCAGGGAATACACTGGCCAGATCAGCAACGCGAATAGCTGCAGGACCATCCTGAATACAGAGCCCACCGAATCCGATCTTCTCAACGGGAGCGATATATTCAATGCACACCCCAGTCAGGGACCCAGTGACCATCGAAGCCTTCTCTGTCGCGTTCAGCTGCGCTAACAGCTTCTTTGCTTGTGCACGAGACTCTAGCCATTTTGCCTCGTCTAATCCTGATGCTATAGATACAAAACGATTTATTAGTTTCAAGAGAACGAGCGAATCCATAGACGCTTCCGTCTATAGCCAGGTCCATGCGGGAAAAACACTAACTGGAGGAGTTGAGAGAGCTCTGAATGGATGCAGAAGATCGCTCGTGTAACCTATTGTGAGAAAGAGTGGAAGCTGCAGCGAAAGGCACGGCGCAAAGCGCACCAACGACAGACCACAGCATCGCGATAATTATTGTTGTTTAGTGCTGTGAACTCCGGTGTGAGCCACGCGGAAAGGTGACATTTTTTTTATAGGAGCTGCATTTCTCTTGGTTACAACATGCACGTTGCGCTTGGTCCTTTGCCAAACCTGCCAGCTACCCACATAGTTCTTCACTAGCCACGCGCCCAGCACCTAATGTGTATGGACTATACAGAGTATGCGTGGAGGCCATCGTCAGTGTCGATATCGTGGGTGGCATTTAGTTTCTAGGGGCTGAGAAGTGGGATTCTAATTTCACCAGGCGCGCAATTTGCCAAAATGGTTGCGATGTTCGGCTCCACTTAGAGGGCTCTCGGATGGTTTCCCGACGCCATATTGGGCCGGCGCAAAGTAGAAATAGTAACTCGCCGAGGCTGACGCTTTTCCAGGGTCCACGGGCACACCACGCACGTATATACTACTGTAGAGAGGTGCTATTTTTGCTTTGGGATTGCTTGTTCTAGCAAAGGACTAGAAAACACCAAGAACATTATGGGGCCAGCCCTAGCAGTAGCAGCGCCGCAGGGCTTTGTGGCTTAAGCGATACCCAGCTATTATTATTCTGATCAAACGCCAGCCAGCTAGCAAATATAAATCAGCCGCGTTTACGACCAAGCAATCAATGTACGTAATGCTTCATGCACACGGAGTATTTATTTGATTGGCTTGGGGCTTCGATCTTTACGTAGGACCCTGTGTAGTACATATCGGCATTTGATACCCGGTATTTCGGAGGATATAATAAAAGAAACCCTAAATAATAACCATCCAGTCAAAGAAAAGGCACTTGCGCTTATTTGCGTACATACCACTTCGTTGAAAACTTCTAGGTATTTAAGTACACCTTGTCGCTGGTTCTCTTTGATATTATCATTGAGTAACGAAGACACGCAGGTTCTTCAAGTGGGTCAAACAACATCCTAAATCGAGGCAACCCCTCCACTTTGCTTTTATGATACTAAAATATTATCATAGAGCACACTCACTATTATTACGGCTGAGTCAAGGTCTGAGTGTGAATGGAGTACGTCGGCTAGTGTGGTCAAAACAAGGGTGTTATATCACCAATCACATGTCACTGACTCCACCAAAAGATGATATCTTGAGTGGTACTGATGTCCGTGCAGAGTAGTACGGACAACGGAGTTATGTTAGATTGCGCGTCCGTGGATATCCATAACCTAGGTGGAAGAGGAGCCCGCATCGTCCAAGGCCAACAAGAGAGAAGAAAGAAATGTTTTTTGTGAAAAGTTTGGAGATCTGGGGGCCATGAAACCTAGGGTATGATTCGTGATTAGATAGATGGAAAACATTGTAAGTGGCAGTAAATATAAGATCTTCCAACTCTCCGTACTTTTAAGTTTTTATGAGGGCCTTCTTCTTCTTTGTCTTTTATTCTTTTTTTATTTTTGATGGCTCTGAACGGGGGCAGCTATTCCAAATATTGCGTTATCTCTCTAAAAGCAGGATTTATATCAACTAGCTATTTGTCTCGTCAATCATGCTGTTTTCAGCGCCTTATACTCCAAAAAGAGTGAATAAATTACGCAACACGCATTTTACTAGGATTGCGGCTTCCTAAGGCTATGTTTGGATTTATCGAATCACATGTTCATACCAAGCGCCAGGGCTTGAAAGCTGAAACATTTGGAACCAAGTGGTATAGAAACTAACGTCTGCACATGACCGCCATATCAATATAGACATAATTATCTAGTACTCTACCACAGATGAAAACCAGCTATCGGCCAATCACAATTTAGGTGCTGCAGCTACCTGTACGTTAAGCCACATGCAGGGTCATCGGGCCAAATCTGACATTAAGTACCTCCGTGGTGACTTTATTATAACCAGAGGATTAACCCTGCAGCCCCCTTTTGTAGTTTTTTTTGGTATCAATAATACAGTTTGTTAGTTCACAGCTCCCATGAATAATATTTGAATATGTAAGAGTTGTTTAGTGATGGCACACTAAGTCGATTAACTGGATTTTCTCAAATCTCAGTGTTTCGCACCAGAGATAGTGACATTATTAACATATATTCATCATTGGGGTATTGAATTTAATCAAATTTGATGCCGATAAAATCAACTATAATGATTTATTCACCTGTTTGCGTATGCAGCCAATCAATTGGATTGAACCAACGCTAATATTATTTGATTCTTTTGGCTTTTAAGATTTTATGCTGCAAAACGTTCATTCGTTCCTTTCAAGTGTTCACTTGAGCAAAGACCCACTTGAAAAGTATCTTACACGACCTGGATGTTGAGAAACAATGCCGGAATATTTTATATTGTATGTAGAGTCGGAAACGAGCAACATTGAAACAGTCATTGCAGTGGAGTCATGTCTGAAAGCTATCGGCCTCAATTTCACTGAACGAAAACACATCCATTATTTTCCCCCCTTCTATATTGTTGTTGTTAAACATTCGGAAAGGTTGATTTTGGATACTTATTTGCTGGACTTGATATACTACACACTGTGGCAGCAGGATATAGATAATGTAGATCTGAGTAAAACATACCTCTCACGTCATAATGCGTGAAGTTCTAGTGTCATATTTGACATGGAAAATTCGGATCTTTGTGTCTAATATAACCGATTTCCACCTCAATCTTGTCACCCCGACAAGCATGAGGCAAGTCATGTCGAGGAGACATTGTACTATATTTAGAAAGGAATCAACATGGCCAAGGTATAAGTTAATTGATTGAATATCTGGAGTCTAGAGTATTGATTTGCAACTATACGTTTTTGGGCAATTAAAAGAGAAAAAACGTAAAACAAGCCGGGCTGTCCCTATCCGAATGTCATTTGATATCGATACCACTTGACCATTAGTCTGAAATAATTATCAAAACTGACCCTTGCCGCTGTCAATCAGTGATTACATGTGGATGGTCACGCAGCTGAAGCCATACTATGCTGTTTCCAATATCTTCCAGTAAAGTAGGCGAAGATGGTAATCCGTTTTCTCAGTCAAGTGCATTTGGCTATCAAATTCGCGTAACGTGGCAGTTGGCCTCTTAGATTCGGAATGCTTGTTCAGTATCTCGATATTGCCTGATATTGGGTGTATTGTCTCGTTGGTTGGTAAATGATACATCCTTTATTACTAAACTGTACTTTTAGGCTGAATTTCACTTGGGATTACAGGTATCTATCCTTGAACCTACTGCGAGAAACAGGTGCATACAATTTGGTTGGATTTTGTCAAACTAGACATTAACTAAATAAATGCAAGGTTACTTTGAGTCTTCGAGTTATTATACTCATTGCATATCAATCCCCAATAATCTATCTATTTCCCGGTTGTTGATTGAATGTCTAGTTTCGATGATCTTGCCGACTGTTCTCAGTTTAGTTTTTGTAAAACATTAAAATAAATAAATCTCGAGTAAAGGTTGAGTAAGAGGACTGAACGACTAACGTAATCGGTAAGCCACCCGCCCCTGTAAGTGACCCGCCCCTGTCCGCCCAAAAGCGTGTTCTGTGTTGCTTTCTATAACTTTAACACGTCACTATACTACCAATTTATAAAAATAATCCTTTAAAATCACTTAAAATAGAAAAAAAGATTTAATTAGCTATTTCTAATTTAAAAAATAGAAATATCTTAAATATTAAGAAAGCTGTAAGGATCTATATAATTTCTTATTTAACTCTTTAAGACTAACTAAAAAGAGTACAATATAAATCTTTAAAATATACTAATAACTATAAATTAACTGAATTTAAAGAGAAATTGCTTATTAAATAGATATTAGATCTAGATAAATAAGAATTATCTCCTTATCTATCTCTTATATAAGAAATAGCTAACTATCTTTTTTCTTAATATAGAAATTAACAGATTAAAAAGAAATAAATATATAATCTAATTTAATATTATATTAAACTTAAATTATAATTTTCTTAAAGATATAACTATAAATATACTAAATATAAAAATTTAAAAATAATTTAAGAATATTTTAACTATATATAAGAGATTATATTAAAATATAATATCTTATTAAAAGATATTTATAACTTTAATAAAATTAACTTTACTATAAAACTTTATATAACTGTAAAGATTATTACTAAAAGTAATTAATATAGTAGATTATATCTATTATAGTCTAGTAATTAAAAATAAATAATTATAATTAAAATAGTTAATTCTATTAGATAGACTTTATCTTTATATATAATTTTTAAAGTAATAAAATATATATAAAAAGTCTAATTTAAGATTCTTCTAATTAATTAAAAAATTAATATTAGTAATAATAGATAAATAATAAATAAGATTAGTATAGATTAACTTCAAAATTATTTTATTTTTTATATAAATAGCTATATAATAGGAAGATATTAAATACTAATTCTTAATAGTTATAAAAACTATTTAATTATAAAATTTAACTATATATATATTAAGAATAATATTATTCTAGTTTATATATCTTCTTATTTTTCTTATCTCTTATAATCTTTTAATATAAGCTATTTTATAGTTATAAAATAGAAATATAAATAATTTATTAAATAGTAAATAAAGCTTAAATTTAATTATATTAATAAAATTAATTTTCTTACTATATTTCTAAAAGCCTATATAATAATTTATAAAGCTAAGACTATTTAAAATAATTTTATAATAACTAGATTAATACTATATAATCTAAATTAAATCTATTAATAGCTTACTATTTAGCCTAAAACTTCTATATCTTTTTTAAGTTAATTAAGTAATATTTAATTATTTTATTTATAAATATCTTAAAATCTATATTAATTTAAGCGCTAATTAATAATAATTAAAAATTATATAAGTTAGCATATAGAAAGTCTATTAAATTTAATTAATAAGATAATTAATTAGATGTTTAAAGTGTATAAAATAATTATAAATAGCCTTATATTTCTAAAGAAAGAAATCTATAATTTATAAACTGCATATAAGAAGAAGAAGTAAAAATATAGATAATCTAAGAAATAAATAGAATATAGATAAGAAATTATTAGAGAGAAAGCTTAGACATTTATATAAAGTTAAATTAAGATATCTTAAAGTATTCCTACTATCCTGGCTAAGTCTAAGTTTTTGGACTCTTAACCACTTATACACCATTAATTTAGATGTAGTGAGTGTAATATTCTCAGGCATAGAAGGCCTTAATGCCCTAATTGTACTAATAATTAATTTTTTGTATATAATTATTATATGGGTTGGAAATTGAGATTTAAATTCAATATGGAACGCGTTTTTGGGTGGACGGGGGCGGGTCGCTTACAGGGGCGGGTGGCTTACCAATTACGTTAGCCGAAGGATTTTTGGTTAGCAGCTAATATGCTGAGAGCAAAAACAGATTTCAACCCTAAACAGGTATATATGCCTATGTATTTCTTTAGAGGCTGCTTCTCTAGCGCATATAATACGTACACGAAAATTGATACATAGTTTCAGTCCTTCCTCATTTCTGAGGTCGACAGTAAACCTAGCTATGGAAAGCTTTTGAAAAGACAGTGTTAATATCTGTTAGGATGAAAGGCGAAAAAAGTCTTCTCGAGCTCGGGTGCCGTAGTTTGATCAACAGACTAAAAATAGATTAATTTACTCATAAGAGGAAATCTATCGAGTGACACGCCATATGTAGAAGTTAATTCCCGAGTTAACGCTTTCTTTGCTTAGTTTTGGTGTTAAACACCCCTGCGTCAGTCAGCAACACTAACGTATTTCACAAGCACCACGGGACACCCAAGCGTCGCGGGACACCCTCTCAATTTCCTCCCACCTTCAACCAACCATATATTTGAAAATCGCATAACCACAGCAATATGCCTCAGAACGCTGCAAAAAGGACCTCAAACGATGAAGGAAGACTTCTACTTGCTATGAACGCGTTAAAAAAACAACAAATAACCAGTGTGCGCGAAGCAGCGCGCATTTACTGCGTACCGAAGTCAACGCTTCACGCGCGAATGCAGGGTCGCATAAATCGCTCATATAAGCGCCCAAAAAACACCAAATTGTCAGAAACCGAGGAAATTACACTGCGCAATTGGATTCTCTCGATGGATAAGCGTGGCTGCCCTGTCAGGCCCTCAATGGTAGAGCAAATGGCCAATTGTTTACTTGCAAAACGCGATCTCATTGATTTACCACCTACCGTTGGTAAGAACTGGGTGGGCAATTATTTAAAGCGCCAACAAGACCTACAGACTCGTTACATTCGCAAATATAATTATGAGCGCGCTTTATGCGAGGATCCAACGATTATTGGCGGCTTTTTTGACAATCTTGAACGCGTTTTTACCGAGTACGGGATCGCTGAGGAAGACATTTGGAATTTTGACGAGACTGGGTTCGCTATGGGCATCATTTCTACTGCAAAAGTTGTATGTAGTTCTGATCGCAAAGGGAAACCTCGTCTATTGCAGCCTGGAAATCGAGAATGGGTCACAGCCGTGGAATGTGTAAGTGCAAGGGGAATCGCGGTGCCTTCGCTTATTATATTGAAATCAGTCAACAAGCTTCTTGACTGGTATAATCTGCCTGGCTTACCACCTGATTGGGCAATTACCGAATCACCAAACGGTTGGACATCTGATGAATTAGGCCTTGAATGGCTTCAAAAAATCTTTGACCCTTGGACGAAGCCTTATACAGTTGGCCGGTACCGTCTTCTAATTCTTGATGGGCATAGCAGTCATCTTACACCTTTATTTGATCAGCACTGCGCTGCGAATGACATTATTACTGTATGCATGCCGCCACACTCGTCGCATCTGCTTCAACCGCTCGATGTGGGTGTTTTTGCAGTTCTTAAGCGCTTATATGGGCAAGCGGTTGAGAACCGGATGCGCTGCGGTATTAACCATATTGATAAAGACGAATTTCTCACGATATATGCAGATATTCGGGACAAAGCCTATACCATACAAAATATTAAGAGCGGCTTTTTATCCACCGGTATCTCGCCATTTGACCAAGAACGTGTACTATCCAAGCTTGACGTTCAATTGCGAACACCTACCCCCCCGAGTACGAGTCATTCTTCTGCAAATTGGTCCCCAAAAACACCAAATAATATAAAAAATCTGACTCGTCAAACAAACACCATAAATCGGCTTATAAAGCAACGTCTTACCCATCCAAATTCACCCACAAAGCGCGCATTAGACCAGTTGATAAAAGGTTGCTCGTTGGCCATGAATTCCGCCACTATATTAGCACAGGAAAATCAGGAATTGAGAGCAGCGAACTATCACCAGAAGCAGAAAAGGACAACCCGTGGCCGGCCTATTGACCGTCAAGGGATTTTGA
Organism: Talaromyces sp. DC2; assembly: GCA_039119965.1. Lineage (NCBI taxonomy): Eukaryota > Fungi > Ascomycota > Eurotiomycetes > Eurotiales > Trichocomaceae > Talaromyces > Talaromyces sp. DC2. The sequence continues at coordinate 193,939 of JBCLNQ010000061.1, read as the reverse complement.
CGGTTTCTGAAGGTCGCGAGATCGCTGCAGCAGCATTGACAGCCCAGGAAGCTTTACAATTGCCTAATCCGGAAGTGGCTTCGGGGGCACGTAAGCGCGCGCCGCGGACCTGTTCTATTTGTAAACAAATTGGACATATTCGCACGTACTGTCCGAACAATTCTATATAGAAATTATATTGTAATTCAGTTAATTCGTTACATTATGGTCATTTTACATGATTTCTTGGCGCGGGTGTCCCGCGACGCTTGGGTGTCCCGTGGTGCTTGTGAAATACGTTAGCCGTCGGCTCGTATTTTATAAGTGACCTACACTAGGGACTTAGCTCTTGTGTTTATTGGCTACGGAATTTCCCGTATATAAAAAATTTTAAAAAGTAAAATGGATATATTCTGTTTTGAATAAGAAAGAAGAAAGAAAGAAGAAAAAAAAATATATATATATATAAAATATAAAAAAAAATTATATTTCTTATAATTATAATTATTTGGAATCTTTAATTATTTATGTAAAAATGTTTTTTTTTACTATTCACTATAGGAGGATTAAGTGGTGTTGTATTGGAATAATTAAAAAAATTAAATAAAAAAATAATCTTCTTTCAGCGCCTGACGAGTGGTTAGGTAGGATTCAGAGTACGCACTAGCCCTGATGCACCGATCTCACTGTGAACTTGGGCAGGCCTGACAGACGACGCAAGGGCCGGCCTAAATATGCGTAATGTTCAATAATGGATGGTGCATAACAGCTAATACAGAAAACACAGTTGTCTGTCTGCTCGTTGTGCATAGCATTTTTCTAGCTTAATTCCATCGGACATTTCACCTTTCTCTTGAATATTTCCTGGTTGAATAATTGCCTAAATGGTAGTATTCCAAACAAAACTAACTAGTGCTCGAGCACAAAAGAAATGATCCATTTACTTCCGAGAATGCCTGCAAGAATATCTCTATTGGTAGCCTGATATTTACCTGGCAAATACCACTCACCCAAAAATGGGACCGTTAGTGGGGGTCAAGTGAAAGCTTGGTAAGTTTATTTATACGTTGATCAACTTGACACCCGAAGGATGCCTATTGCATACTATACTATTTGAACACAATGATTTCCAGCTAACATCTTAGTGGCGGACATGGAGTCTTGGGATCTTCAGGGGAGTAAAGCAGCGTAACTTCATATGTAAGAACCCTATTGTCAGTGTTTGGAGCGACTATGCGCTAAGCGCCAGTTCACCAACATCTCGTAAATTTATCGCCCCTATCGCATTGGGAGGTATCAAAACAGACTGTTGAAAACACGATGCATTTGAAAGCCCTATGCAATTGATACAGAAACTATCTTGCCCAAATGTCTCAGTTATCTAGCAGGCTACTCGACGGCCAAGGGGTGCCGTTATTTCTGAGACATTGCTGAACTTGAGCACTCCGCAATTTCTATGCACCAGTTCAGGCTAAACCCACAGAGTATTTCAAACGTGTGTAAGTATCGGAAACAAAGTAACCCCACGAGATATAGGCAAATGGTGGTAATTTTGATCAATTTCCAGTTTTAGTCGGTGTAGCTCTGAAGGAACAATCTACCTGAGAGGCTGAGGTCACTACTAACGAATCAGAGATCCCAGTATTCTATATTATGCTAGGTAATTAGCTAAATTTTCTTTATGGGGTAGCGTTAGGGGTGATTAAGCTTTTTGGGGTTTAGGTTGATACAGACTGGTACTAATAGTAAAACCCCATCCGTAAGCTCTGAAATATACGATGTTCACTCCCTGGTGTTCTAGCTGTCGCAGGAACTGTTTCTGGGTTATAGGTTCGGTTGTTCTATTTTACTCTAATAACATACCAAGTGCTTTGCTGTTATCTTCTATGTGTGAGGGAGCCTCGAGTGACTATAATAATTACCTATGGAGCCAAGAGACATATGAATAATCATTTGACTAATATGTTAGTTCTTCCTAAAATAAAGCAAAAACTCTAGCTGCTTTGTATGTTTGAGCTATAATTAAATGTGGCTAGTGTATGAGGCTGTACGGAGCAATGTTAGCATGCTTAATACTAGAGTTACATCTAAAAAAACACCACTAGTCATAAAATGCTGACAAAATTGAAGTCTCTAAATCAGCCATGTATTAATGAATATCCAATCAATTATTCCATTTAGCACGCAATCAATAAACAAAGGAAAATTCATGTGTAAAATATTTATGTTCTCAAACGTAGGGCAAAATAGAAAATGTGTTTCTTAGAACGATTTGTGTTTTGTTCTCGCTTTGTAAGTAAAAGCCGTATTGGGGATAGCCACGGGTTGAATTCAATATTATGCATTCTGGAACGTTGCTGAGCAAGAGCGCAAATCAAAAACGCTTTTATTGCTATTTGGGATAGTGCAACGTTAGTTCCTTAGTTCCTATCCCTGAAAGTCAGCAATCAGCATGGTAACATGAATACTTCGTAGTCTCTAGCTAAACGTCAACAACTGGAAATGGTTGGTTGTCGGATATTTCGAAGGAGGGGGTAGTAAAGATGCGAGTAAATCCATTAGTGCTTGTGTTACTTAAAATCCTACTCTGAGGTCCTCCTAGCGATAATAATATTAGATCATCGCTTACAGGTGAATACATATATAACTATGCACATCCCCGGTAGGTAACTTATTGTAAGTGTTGCATCAGTACTGCTACCTAGCAAGGGCATTTTTGCCTTCAAAAAGTCTATCTTCAATCTTTATCAGATAGCAGATTGTTATTTCGTGATGAAGTACCTTGGTGCCGGCTCTGTTGCCACGTCCATCGTCTGGAGCTCCTTATCGTCTGCTGTCTTAGCACAAAATGGGACTCGTGAGTCTTTTCATTCCAGATTCAATCTCCCCCAAAGACCAAATTCTAATTTAAGTTAATCTAAAAGTTGTCCCTTTTGTATTTCAACCACTCCCTCTTGGTTCTTCCTCACCCCAAGGATGGCTCAAGGATCAATTGCAGCTGATGAGCGACGGGCTCGCTGGGCATGAAATGGATTTTTACCTGCAGGTTTCGGATAACCCCTGGCTTGGGGGTAGTACAAGCTACAGTGCTCTGAACGAAGGATTTGGATATTGGTATAACGGATTGGTTCCTCTCGCGTATGGGCTGGGCGACCAACGGCTTCAGGGACAGGTCCTCAACGCAACAAACTATATTCTCACCCATCAAGGTGCTGATGGTTGGCTTGGGCCTGGGACAGTAGATGGCAACGATCGCAATATCTGGGGTACTATGCCTGTCTGCCTGGCATTGGTCCAACTCGCAGAAGCACTCAATGGGACCGACGTGCAAACGCAAACTTCAGTGCTAGATGGACTGCATCGCTACGTCAATTTAATGCATGATATGCTTGCAGATAACTACACCGGATACATCAATGGAGGAGACTTTCAATGGGGTCTTGCCCGAGCTCACGATATGATGATTAGTCTGCAGTGGCTTATCGAACATGATCCACGGAACGACACCGACATCATCTTCGAAAGCATGCAGTATTTACTGGACAAAGCCTATGACTGGAGTCAATGGTATACCGAAGAGAACTACCTTTTCGGAGATCTAGATTATGCGGACCAAACATACGTTCAGGACAATTACCCTTTTGAACACGGAGTCAACGTCGGCCAAGGCCTCAAAGCAAGCGCGGTGATCCGTCGGTTTACCAGAAACGACTCTCTTATAGATGCCAGTCACACAGCGGTTAATTGGACATTTACCTACCATGGAACCCCGTCAGGATCTGTTATTGGTGATGAACGGGAGAGCGGCCTAAGCCCTACTCGCGGGACTGAACTTTGCACAGTCGTTGAGACGATGTACTCTCTTTCATACCTTTACCAAGCTCTTGGTGATGGGTATTACGCTGATCGCTGCGAATTAGCTGCATTCAATGCCTTGCCTATCATGCTTAGTCCGGACTGGTGGGCTCACCAATATGTTGACCAGACCAACCAGCCAGTAGTTGAAATCCTTGAGGTTGACCATTTTTACAACACCAACAGCGAGAGCCAGACTTATTCTATTGAACCAAACTTCCCGTGCTGTGCAGTGAACCATCCTCAAGGATATCCTAAGTTTGTGTCCAACCAATGGGTCGGCGTGGGCAGTAACGGCATTGCTCATGCCTTGCTTGGACCAGGATCTGTTAATACCACAACTAGCTCGGGCACTCAGGTCAACATTGTCAGCGAAACCTTTTATCCCTTCTCATACAACTTGACATATATTGTACAGAGTAGCGGGGATTTTGATTTTTATACAAGAGTTCCCACATGGGCGGATCAGTCTTCAACTGTGATAAGTGTCAACAATGGAGCAGCAACAGCCGTGCAACCAGAAAGTCCCTCTGGCTTGCAACACATTCCTCTTACTGCCGGTCTTAGCACAGTTACATACAGTATTTCAACTGATATCCGGGTGGAAGCTCGCCAAAACGATACCGTTGCCATCTATCACGGAAACTTGCTCTATACCCTGCCAGTTGCTGGTGACATGGTCAAGACCCCTGTCACCTTAGCTGATGCTCCATCTCCGCCTCCTGAAGCCGTTCAGTACACATATACTCCAACTTCAGCCTGGGCCGTAGCAATTGACCCAACGACACTTTCTTTTAATATGACCTCAGTGGACTCCCTACCTAACCCTATCTGGGATGCCTGGCAGCCTCCAGTAGAGATAATTGCGACCGTGTGCCCTATCAACTGGTCCCAGGAGCAGGACTGGACAGATGATCCTCCCCCAGTTGATCAGCGAACATGTACCGGTGATAGTTACCAAGTCACCCTTGTTCCATATGCTAGCAGTCGCCTCCACATGGCTGAGTTACCTACCGTGAGTTTGAGCTAGGAACTGTGCAGCTATTTTGTAGAAGCTTCTTTTTGTTGGGCTCGTTTTAGCGAGCTTGTTCTTTCTTTACCTCTCCATTTATCCATGTTTTAGTAGGATTGTACATACTACCTTTATATTTAAAACAAATGCGTCAATTCTTAAGCTATGTTGATATTTTCTTACATTTCAATGTTTGGAATGTGGAGCAATTGCTAATGTATACTTCAGATGTCGGTTTCAATTATTTTCAATATACAATCTTTAGACCACACATTTAATGAACATTATGGGAGCATTTATTAACGTAAATAGCTCCCATTTAATTGTTTCCTTGCTCGCTCACGTAACTAGTGGTCTGGCATTAGTCGTTGTCATTTTACTGATTGATACCAATAGTCGTAGCCATCTTCACACAGTGAATCAAATTGTAGAACTACTGGATTATTTCCCCAGTTTCAATTAAGCAATTAGTTGGAAAAAAATGTCTTTAAAAATGTTCAATTTGTAAGGACTCTAATATTGGCCGTAGTTAGGAGTATACATATACTAAGGCGAGAACATCTGATGTGTATTGAGAATCGTTCTCTACAATATTTCTATCGTTTATTATCTATTGGAACTAGGTTTAAATCAAGTTTTGTTTCTTGTAAATGAAAGTGTTTATATGTGGTGGGCATGGTAACATTGATAGTATTTGAAGCCACATGTTGAATCAGGGGATGGAAAAGGTGAAATCCAAAGGGGTTTTTATTTTCTCCGCAAGCTTCGTTTTATATTGACCGCTCAGAACTGAGGAATTGAGATAATAATCTCGATATATGGATTTCTGAGCATATGGTGAGATTTGGATTGATTTATTAGTCCTTCATTGCTCGCCTCTCTACCCGTCGTATCCGAAGCCGAATCCAATAAATTCGTCGACAAACCGACCCCTGGCGATCTGCAGGGGCGATCGCGGCAGGGTATGCAAAGTCCTTGCATCGGGTCCCCACACTAACAAACAGTTGGGCTGTTGCAGACGATTGTTGTTGTTGAAAATTGCGATGCGCAGATTGCTAAAGATCTCGATTATTACCCATCTCTGACTCGCATCGCGATGGGACGCTAGGGTTGCGCAAGGACAACATGGCATTTTGTGCTTGAAACTGATAGGCTGGCGTACGGGCCTAATCAAAATACTAGATGTTGGAAAAAGCTTAGCCCATTCTTGTTTGTGGGCATAATTCGGCGACATGGGAACAATAATGTAACCTCCCATTGACATCCCCATTAGCTCCTGTCAGCACTAGGATTGAGTGGCTCCTGCCCGCATTTCGACGCGCGTGCAAGGTGAACCCCATATATTATATACGAAGTATGGAGTACGGATTAGGTACTTGGTCATATATAAGGGAGGCTATGAGCGCCGTTGGTGGTGACCTCCAACACTGGAATTACACGACCGAAAAAAACACACAAGTCATCTAACCTGATTCAACCCTTCGACCTTGAAATGAGCCCAACAGGAAGAGCTCTTTTAGCTACAGGTCTGCTACTTATCGCAGAGACGTCTGCCCAACTCAACAACTCCGAGCAGGCTTTCTATACTCTACAAGGATGGTATAATACTGGCACCGGATTGTGGGATACTGCCGGATGGTGGAACGGTGCAAACGCCTTCACAGTCGTGGCCGAGTTAGCCCAGGCTGCTCAATCGCAGAACGATTCGTCCGTTCTGCAGTCAGCTACAGAAATATTCGCAAACACCTGGACCGTTGGTCCGTCAGCAAACCCAAACACAAACGACTCAGTCAAGACCAACTACAACTCCAGTGACCCTGCAGTCTGGGGAGGGGGAGCCTATGATGACAACGGATGGTGGGCTTTGGCGTGGATTGCGGCGTATGATGTTACCAACAATGGTACTTACTTGGAGTTGGCCCAGGGTATTTTCGATGATTTGGTAAATGATACCACCCACTTGGCTGCTTCCCGCGTGTAGCCATACTGCAATATAGGATAAATCTTAAGACCACTAACTTTCTTATAGACTACGCAAGCCTGGGGAACGACTTGCGGTAACGGCGGAGTTTATTGGAATTCGAACCATGATTACGTCAATGCTATCACCAACGAGCTATTCCTTTCCATTGCTGCCCATCTTGCCAACCGCGTGCCTAATAACTCATCTTACTACGTTGATTGGGCGCAACAGGAATGGAATTGGTTTGCTACCAGTGGCTTAATCAACTCAAATAACACTATCAACGATGGACTAACTGACTCGTGCACAAACAATGGGCAAACAACGTATGTGGTTACTTTCACTATGCTTTACAGAGGTGCGAGAACTTTATTTACTGACACACCGCATAGTTGGTCATACAACCAAGGTGTCGTTCTCGGTGGCCTGGTCGAGCTCAACAAGGCCTCTCCTAACCAGTCATACATTGACTCCGCCAACACCATTGCACAAGCAGCCATCAGTGCCCTCGCCGACTCTAACAACGTCATCCACGACGCCTGTGAGCCGGACTGTGCTCCTGATGCAACACAGTTCAAGGGTATCTTCATTCGCAATTTGTTGATGTTGCAACAGGCGTTGCCGAATGATAAATATACCACTGTTATCCAATCTTGCGCCGATAGCATCTGGGCGAATGACCGGGACGACAGCACCAACCAGCTAAGTATCGACTGGGCAGGGCCATTTGTCAGCCCAGCCAACTCGTCAACACACAGCTCGGCCATGGACGCGCTGGTCGCGGCTATTTCTCTCTAAACGGGTCACTGTAATGACGCCGACATTTAATCTTGCTGCCTTTTCTATTTTGCCTGTTTCTTTACCAATTCAGTGTATAAATTACGAGAACATGACTGTCCGTACTTGGGTGTAAATGGCGAATGTACATATCGAAGGAATGGCATTTTCATTGAGAAAAACCCTGCCCGGTATTTTTTGCAACACGTGAAAGCACAAATACCCACGTACATACTACTCGTGAGACTTTTGGTTGCCCTTCCTCCATAATGCGACGTAACAGTCCTGAGATATTTTTTACCGTTGATACGCGGGTATATTACTGTGGCGTCTAGTCGCGAGCAAAGGGCGTTCGGGACCCCGGCCAAGCTCATTTTGAGTTGACCATGTGATTGACAGAAACTGTGACGATGAGGCATTAGTCGGGTCAGCAGGTGAATACAAACACCGAGTATTGTGGGGGCGGTACTTATGTCGTGGGCGCATGAGTCTTCACTACGAGGGGGAAACAGTTCAGATGCTTTGAGGTGACATGAAAACGCAACACGTGTGACTCACTCCGAGTAAAATGAATATAGGGGACACATTGGGACGCCAATTGATGCTTTCCATCTTCCCCGTACACGTTTTTTGGTGAAGCAGACCTCGGCCCCAGGTCGGCTGTATAAGCCCAAAAGTCGCACGATCGGCCCTTGGTATAGCCTATCAGCAAAGTGTCTGCTGATTTTGACTACAAATATGTATCTATCATTATTACTGTGCCATCTGTTTACTATTATTAGTATTACCGCTATTGCTCATACCGTGGCCTGTGGGTTAGAGCGGCCTCATACGAGCTAACCATTATAAGCCTCGTCATCCAAGGCCGCTCGAGCTTTTAGGGTTTCTCTGTTCTCGTCGCCATTAACATTATCGGCGCTTGAGTGGCTCTCGGGTCAATCAACTACGGACCCAGTTCCTCAGATAGCAACGTTTGAATCCAGCTCTGCATAGTGTAGTTTTTTCTCCATGTAGTGGATATATTAACCAGATGGATATCATAATGAAATACTTGCCATCACAATTATTCGCACATGTAGTTTTCAAGTAATAGGAAATTAATTTCTTGCGACCGTTTGAACCCTATTTGCAATAATCGTAAAAGTAAGAAATGAACAATGAGCTTCGAAATTAACAGTGTCAAGGGTCAACTGCTATCAAGTAATGAATGCATAATCCTGTCAATACATTGCTATTGAGTGTCAGCAATCTTTCAATTTATTTCTAACGAATATGAACTTAATCAATGTCATAACAGATGTCAATGCAGACGATAGGCCTTGTCTCGCATCAAAGTCCGTAATAGCTAGTACACCGGTGTTACAGGTTTGACCCCCAAAAAGATTAGAAGACCCATTGGCTAATTATGATTTTTGGCGTGTGGTTCTTTTTTATGCGATGGCAGGCTAAGCTTTGGGCAAGCAACGTGTCTAGCGAGAATGGCGTGACTAGTCTTTGATTTAGGATCCACTTGAGACAATTTAACGCAGATCTACAAAAGCTTAACTTCAAGCGGCTGAGCGAAATAGGTAGGTAAGAGGGCCATTTCCAACATGAACATAATAATATAGTTGGTTCGGGAATCCAAATGCCGGAAACACCGGGCCTTTGTTCAAGAGAATACCACTTCCCCTTGGATATAGACCATTTTCCTAATCAGAAAGTATCCATTAATGTGTATATATAGAGACCTCAATCGCTCGTTCAAAACGACAGATCAACTGGTAACCAAAATACTTTGTCATACGGTTTGCAGATTTCACTCATATTACTTTTAAAAAAAACATCATTTTCGAACTGTCAAACCATTGAGTGACAAATAAGATCAAAATGGTCACTCTCATGCATACTCTCTTCACTAGCTTGCTCTTCGCACCAACTGTGTTCGGGCAGACCGTCAGTGGTCCATCTTACAACAAGCCTTCGGCAGGACCACCAGCAAGCTTCTTTGCTGCAACGTCGACGATCAATGTTCAAGCGATAAAGACTGCGGTGGCACAGGCAACTGGTGTACCTAAATCTGCAGTCTATGATGTGAACGGTGCAGCTACAAAAGTCACCATTCATGACGATTACATGAGTATTCCTACTGTGAGTTCATTTTCGCTAGACATTGGAAACTAGAGTGCTAACATACCTTTCATCTAGGGAGCAGCCATTGTGTTTGTATCCAATATGAACGTGGATTGTGACGGAATCGACTACAAGTGCAAGGTATTTCTAGGATACTCGATTGATTACCCAATTTTTTTTTTATTGATGTTAACTGGCTTAACATAGGGGAATCCAGACGGCCAAGATACCACTGACAATGGAGAGCTGGCTGCTTACGAGGTCCCTTGGGTAGTGATACCTGAACATTTCCAAGAGACTTACTCCGACATACTTCCTGGAAACAACTTGGCTGCAGTCATTTGGTGAGTCAATATTTACACTACGCCCCTTTTGCACCATGTCCTAACCGTCGAAAAAAATAGCAACAACAAGATGTTTTACGGTATCTACGGTGACTCGGACGGGGACACACCAGAAGACATTGGAGAGGCATCTTGGCTCATGGCACGCACTTGCTTTCCTGACGAGGACCTCAACGGAAATAACGGGCATGACGCCCTCGATGTTAGTTGTAAGTACTGGCCTAGCTGTGCGATGTGTGTTGTCTGTCTCGGATTGCTAACTGTCTTATCAGATATTGTCTTCGTTGGCGAAGACTCTGTCCTTCCCGATAGTGCCATGAGTTCGAAATACATCACAGACTTTACGCAGTTAAGATCCAAAGGAGACAAATTGATGACGGCCTTCGAGAAAAACCTAAAGAATACTTCCAGGTCGGGCAAGGAGCACTTCTGAGTGGGCATGGCGCTGTCTTTTGCATAGGCCGGGACGACTGAAAGTCAATAAACCATTTACAAGACAACTATTAAGCACCCCAGGAAGCAGAATCAAAGCATAGGCACGCGTATGTTTTTAGTTTACCTGTTAAAGATAAATTTATTGGCGTTATTCGGTCAGTCTATATCTTCGCTTTTAAAACATTAAAAAAAATTAAAAAAAAGCCCCCATTATTAGGAAGACCAAAGGAGAAATCACGACGAGACTGCAACAGCCGTCAACCCATCGATTTTTTCACAGCCCTTAGCAATGCTGCCCAGCGTGACACTTCCCGGCAAATACCAACCATCACCAACGTTGAAGTCATCTGGGCACCATGCCCACGTCAAATTGCTGCCAGCACTCAATAAACCGTTATCACCGACAGTAAACTTGGGGTAAGCGACGTCGCCGTTGATGTTGCTAACATCGTTGAAACGAAGACTGCTTGTGAAGTTGGAGTAAAGAGTATAACCAAAGCGCTCACTGCCGGTGAGGGTCGAGTTGGTGGCGAGATGGCCTGTCGCCGAATCAAAATAGAAGATGGTTGGGTCTCCAGAGCCCATGTAGGGCTGGAGGACTCCTTCAATATCAATTTCGTTGTTGTTTGTATCAACGACCGCCGATCCATTTATGCTGGAGTCGGATGCCACGATGATGAGGTTGAACTGGGTGGGTGCATCTCCGGCTGTCAACAGAGATTTTTGTCAGCTCCACGACCACAAGTGCAAAAGGCTCATTTACAATAAAAAGATCCACACTTACCAACAGTTGCGCAAGTGGCCGCCAGAGCGGCGAGCGATAGGAAACCCTTCATTTTGCTTGTTTTGTCACTTTTATCCCTTCTTCGATGCGCGCCGACCGCGTTGGACGCCTTGAATTTATGCGGGATGTCTCATTTATAGGTAAGCTTCGTTCTAGGCCATGTTCTTCAAGGCTTTCACTAACAAATAAACAATGTAACCATGCGGAGGCTCAGGACGGGACAGCGCTGGGTACGACCCCATAATTTTCTTGCGCGTTTTGCAACGCTTTCAGGCTTATAGACGCAGATCTTCTTACAGCGTTGGCGCTATCATTGGTCAAGCTAGCAATCATTGCAACTCTGGAGGCGTCCCTGGCGATCCTTTAAGCACGTCAACAGGGACCCCGGTGACCAGTTTTTGCCTCCGGACCACTGTTTGGCATCCATCTTGATTGTTATCGGGGATTTATGCTTCGTATATCTTAGCGCGAATGCTTTAATCGACTTCCAACTAATTAACACTTCTCGATTAGAGAGAATAATGACATTCCTTGCTGCCTGCAGGACGCGCAAATGATGCAGAGTTACGGAACGTTTCGTGTGTGATTAGGAAAACACGAGATGAAAACGAAGAAATAACCCCCCAGTGATTTAGCGTTGGGTAGGTAGCTTGTGCCAGATCGCACCCCAAGCCTCGACAGCATTATTAAAATACACGGTCCTCTGTCCAGTTATAATCGACGCATCGCCATGAACTGATTACTCATGGTGGCGCCGTGATTTGGCCCGATTTTCTCCGGGATGGCTTCAGGTCAATTTTCAAAAAACAGGCAAGAGTCGTTTTTATCGAGCCAACGATCACTGTAGGTAAAAAATGGCGTCAAAGCCTGTGTTCTCCGCCTACAATTTCCGCCCGTCTCAGTTTATTTTCGGCATCCAAAGCCTTCCGCTTCTGTTTTCTGGCGTCTACACACTGCTATGGCCTGTAGGTGCCGCCAACCTGCCCAACTCGCCGCTGCAAGGCGTGGGCGCTGGGACAATCCAGGCAATGAGGTATGTCAGGGATACCCACCGCCATCGCATGTCATACTCACGGTATATAGCCTCTCATCACTGTCGCTGGGTACGTTCTACGCTGTAGCTTCATACCAAAATAATATCCCGATGATGATGGTGTCTGTTGCTGGTCGCTTCCTGGCTACTTTTGTTTTTCACCGCGCTGGCGGTGGATGGCAGGATGTCGCGCCCTTTGAAGCCAGTATGGGCTTGCTTACAGCTGTCGGGATTTATTGGAATTGGCGTGTAGACCGTTCCACGAGAGTCGCAAAGAGCAAGTGAAGAATGAGTAGCCGAACTGAGTGTTCTATGAGATCTGTATTTTATAACGAGGGGACGAATGAGATTTGTCTACTGAAACTCCCCGCAAAACCGTTCCTGTAGGGCTTCTTTCAACATTAAATATCCTTCATCGTGGGGACAGACGAAAATCCCCGATCAAGTGATGGCGTGTTACCGCGTGGCCGCTGTGAGGCCACACGCGCCCCGCAGATGAGACTCGCACGCTGTGTCTGCTGTCGATCACGAGAACACAAGACAGCCACACGCCACAGCGGACTAAATATCCCTGCGACGATGTAATACCTTGTTAGGCACATTTTTTAAATAAAAATACAATTTGAATTCAAAAGATAAGGTAAACCACTGGCTGGCTATGTCTAGCCCTACCAGTCACGATGCAACCCTGAGACTATCTGCTGATCGCGTCCTCAGAACGCTCGTCGTTTCATGTTGAGCACATTGAATTCATCGATAAAAATTTTTTTGAAAAGTGTTGGCATGGCGCATCATGTCTGGGCGTATATATCTCCTCACCACGTGTTGGTGGTCATTCTATGTGCTGAGGTTCTCTGTCTGTCCTGACTATGGACTGGTGACGACTATGGCAGCCCTTTGATATGGTCTTTTGCACGCCAAGAGCAGTCTCCAGTCAAGTTATTGGAATGGACTTTTTCTCGTTATCGGCCTCTTCTGATCAACCCCTTGGTCTTCTGGCTGCCTTCCTCTCGGGATAGTAGTGTCGATTCTATCTGGAAGACGCAACAAGGTCATGCGTTTTTGGCCCGGAGATATACCCCGTATCTTACAGGCTATTTTGTCCTGCGTTTATAGATGCCTCCATCGTGTGATTCCTAATAACGGCTGGCTTGAATAGAATATGACATTCGATCTCGATTTCATCCCGCCTTTTGTGTCATGCTGGTATGAATGTGCCGTGTCAAGATGATGCCTTTGTGCTCCGTGAAGAATGAAACCGTGAACTATGTAATCGATTACAGCGATATAAATTTATTCAAAGCGCTGCCCATTTTGATTTGGACCATCATCTGTTCTTGAATAGTTTCACAACGCTAGTCACCTACCGAACTCGACAAGATAACTCCCTCACGATGCGTTCTTCAGGTGTCCTCTGTGGCCTTGCAGCTCTGGCCAAGGCCGGAAGTGCTGCCTATACCTTGACTGATTCCTATCCAACTGGCTTGGACTTTTTCAACAAGTTCACCTTCTACACCGTAATTGAGACCCTCAACTCAATTTATGCGATAAAGAATATACTCTAACTCTCATAGGCCGCCGATCCTACTAACGGATACGTGACATATGTCGATAAAGCCACTGCTCAGAGCGGTGGTCTTATCGCGGCCGAAAGTGACGGGTCTACTTACATTGGTGTTGACAAGACCAATGTGGCTTCTGGCAGCGGTCGCAAGAGTGTTCGCTTGACCAGCACCTCGAGCTACACCCATGGCCTGTTCATTCTCGACCTTGCCCATATGCCAGGTTCCGTCTGTGGCACCTGGCCTGCTTTGTATGTTGTCCAGTCTCCCACATGTTTCAACTTGCCCAGCAACTAATTGTAGTATGACAGCTGGACGGTCGGGTCCGATTGGCCTAATAACGGCGAAATCGACATCATTGAAGGGGTTAATCTGCAAACAAATGATGCCATGACCCTTCACACCAGTGATGACTGCAATATTAACAATTCCGGTTTCACGGGATCCCTGTCCACTTCCAACTGCTACGTGAATGCAGCTGGTCAGAGCAGCAATGCAGGCTGCGGCATAAACTCGGCGTCCTCATCCTCCTACGGATCCGGGTTCAATAGTGCCGGTGGTGGTGTATACGCCATGGAGTGGACGAGCAGCTACATCCGAACATTCTACTTTCCTCGGGGCAGTGTTCCCTCCGATATTACCAGCGGAAGTCCCAACCCAAGTGGCTGGGGCACACCCGCTGCACTCTTCGAGGGTAACTGCAATATCGATTCCCACTTTGGCGCCCAGCAGATCGTAAGTCTGGCTTATCATTATGTTGTTCGTTCTCGCTATTTTCTAACATCTATTTACCGTAAAAGGTCTTCGATATCACTTTCTGTGGTGACTGGGCTGGCAGTGTGTGGAGCTCCAGTGGCTGTGCTGGCAAAGCGAGCACTTGCAACGACTTTGTGCAGAACAACCCTACTGCGTTTGATGAGACTTACTGGCGGATCAACTCGCTCAAGGTCTACAAGAGCAGCTAGACTGTTCTTTTCTTCATTTAGGACTTTTTGTGGATGACTCTTTCTCTCGCTGATTCTCGAGTCTTAAGGGCAATCTTTGAAGTGTGCTGGGCTTCACTGCGTATGATTTTATGATTTTATGACATTCGTTAAATTGGTTGAAAACAACTATTGAGCCATTTGTAAATACAATAAGTAGTTTATATCCAACAGAGATCACATTTGAAACAAAAATATTTCACACTTGTCAGTCTAACTTTCAGCGATTTCCACCTAAAATGCAGCCTACATGTGATGAACGAACTGGAAGGCTCGACTATGAACAGCCTGCAAATCATTGGTTGTCACTTTATGCAAGGGATTCACGGCTGGCCCAATAACAATGAGAGCAAGACAGCGTGTCGGATTAACAGCGGGGACGTCAAGGAGGGGGATTAAGTTATTTATAACTGATGAACTTGAAGTAGTAGACATTTAGAATGTTCATTTATTTTTTCGTTGTATTGCTTCCTGTTCCGCGCCCAGAGCATTCAACATTGGTCTGTCCAAAATCGCACCCACCAGCCTTGGTACGAATACTCATGCCATGTATTTTTCCCAAACGATTAAAACTTAAGGAATGCTTAGGAATCTTTGCAAACTACATACGTTACCACTGTTCAGCTTTTACGATGGCAGCTACTGTAATCATTTTTGTTCCAGGTGCTTGGCACAGTCCAGATTGTTTCAACAGTGTTATCGAGAATCTCGAGAAATCCGGCCACAGCACAGACAAGGTTCATCTAGCTTCTGTTGGCCCGCCAAAGCATCTATCTGATTTTGGCAACGATGTGGAGATCATACGTTCGCATATAATTCGGGCGGTCGATGCTGGCCTCAAAGTTGTCTTGGTAGCGCATTCATATGGCGGAATACCATCCAGCGAAGCCATCAAAGATCTCGACCACGAAACGAGACAAAAGAACAATGAGCCGGGCGGGGTGGTACACCTTTTCCTCTGCTCCTCATTTATAATCGATGAGGGACACTCGCTTTCCAGCGCCTTTGGTGGTCAAGACCTCCCATGGTACAGTGTAACACACGATCGCCTAGAAGTCAACCCTACTACACCTGCAGAGACATTTTACAATGACATGTCGGACGAGGCATCTGATAGAGCAGTCAATCAGCTGAAGCCACATAGTTACCAAACATTTCATTCCAAATGTACTTATGCAGCATGGAAAGTTGTGCCGAGTACCTATCTTTATTGCCTGAAAGACGCCGCCATTCCAATATCCGTTCAAAGGAGTATGGTTGAAAACACTGCTGGTAGATACCCAATTCGAAAAGAAACAGTAGACGCCTCCCACAGCCCCTTTTTCAGTGTGCCCGACCAGGTGGCTGACGCGATTCGGCGTGTAGTAGTTGGCCAATAAGGGGTGGTTGTCTGATAATTTCTTGTGGACTACGGACGGTCGTTTTCGGATTCTTAATTCATTTCCCATAGGGAAACGAAATATGACCCCTGCTTTGTACCCGTTTCTTGGTTAACAGTTTGCGTTATAATTCCAAACGTCGGATATGGACCTTCCCAGAACATGTATATCGACATTTGATTCGCACTAATTCCGAACCAGGGGGGCTCAATTGCCAGAACAGACTGCCGATTGAGTTGTGTTGCCTCATGGGAATCACATATAATGGACAATTAGCGGTGATTTGCAATAATAAGACCTTTCGACACCTTTACAGGATTGACACCTTGTGGTGTAATCCTGCATTCATTAAACCTGTTCTACTACCTGGTAGAACATAGGGTCTAAATTCCAGTGATTTCTATGGATTATTGTAATACCGTGATCATTATAACACACTATGTGTATCCAAACAGTGCTTTCCGAAATATCACTAGTGAACCGGGCCATTCATAGTGATAGCAGACAGCTAAGAATTATCGGAGCACCTCGGGATTCGTTCCGTAGACTAATATCTCCCACACGCTCCTCGATATCGTTTCATACCAAGAAAATAACTTTCGGACCTTGAACTACATGTAGTTCATTGGTTCATTGCTTACACAGCAACGGCTCCACCTCCTCCACATATCCGTCGAGCCCGTCGAGCACCGACAAAATTCCCCGGCAGTTTATAGGACTTCAGCGAATAAAATGGCATACAAAGCGTGAGGGGTCGGTCATCTGCCCGAGCATCATAGTATACGAGGCTGGACTTTGTTCCGATAGTAAGATTAACAACCAGTCAACAAAGATATGATTGGGTCAAGTGGTATATATTCAACGTTTCCCAGCTTTGCTTTCCTCTCGTTTCTGCTATCAGTTACAAAAAACATAGCGTTGTTCATTCATAAGTAGCTTTTAATAATGCCTCTCAAATATCTCAAAAGCCCCGCGAACAAGACGGTTAGTAACGGCACATCCGTCGATGTCGCAGGAACTGTGAAGAAAGTTCTTGACGACATTCAAGCCAATGGCGACCAGGCAGTCTCAAAGTACTCGGCCCGGTTTGATCAATGGTCGCCAGCTTCATTCAAGCTATCGCAGGAACAGATTGATGCTGCGATCGCTGCAGTACCAAGTCAAACTATTGATGACATCAAAACCGTGCAACAGAATGTTCGTACATTTGCCGAGGCCCAGCGCAACTCGCTTCATGATTTTGAGCTAGAGATTGAACCAGGCGTATTCTTGGGTCAGAAGAATTCACCCATAAACAGGGTTGGAGCGTGAGTAACTCGTCCAAGCTAGTGAAACCTCAAAGCCCCTTGGTCAATCTAACACTTCAATGCTAGGTATATCCCTGGAGGACGTTACCCTCTCTTAGCAAGTGCGCACATGACTATCCTGACCGCCAAAGTTGCCGGTGTTCCCCATGTTATAGCGTGTACTCCTCCATCAGGTGGGGCAATACCAAATGCAACGGTTGCGGCCATTCATCTTGCGGGGGCAGACGAGATTTATTTACTTGGTGGTGTTCAAGCAATTGGAGCCATGGCCCTAGGCACAGAATCGATTTCTCCAGTAGACTTTCTTGCAGGTCCTGGAAATGCTTTTGTGGCGGAGGCAAAGCGACAGTTATTTGGTCAAGTGGGCATTGATCTCTTTGCCGGACCTACGGAAATTCTGGTTATCGCCGACGAAGAGGCCGATCCTTATACCTGCGCAGTTGATCTTCTGTCACAAGCTGAGCATGGACCAGATTCACCTGCAATTTTGCTCACCACCTCGGAAACTGTTGCGCAGAAGACAATTGAATATATTGGTGGCCTTCTCAAAGTCCTTCCAACCGCGCCCGTAGCCGGAGCAGCCTGGGAGTCATTCGGACAGGTGATTGTGGTAGACACAATGGAGGAAATTTGGCAAGTTGCTGATGATATTGCTTCCGAGCATGTGGAAGTCTTGACAAAAAAGCCACGAGATGCTCTGAAATATATGAAAAACTACGGAGCGTTGTTCCTTGGTGAGGGCACATGTGTTTCTTATGGTGACAAGGTAATCCCGTCACTCCATTGCTCATCTAAAATCTTTCTAAGCCCATCGAATAGTGCATTGGAACAAATCACGTTCTGCCAACGCGCAAAGCTGCTCGGTACACTGGCGGACTTTGGGTAGGCAAGTTTCTACGGACCACCACCTACCAAGAGGTCAAAAATCCCGATGTAAGCGGAAAGCTGGGGCGTCTTTGTGGAAGGGCATCCCGAGCAGAGAACTTCGAAGGTCATGCTCGTTCCGGAGATCTTCGCGCTCACAAATTTTTGGGTGATCAAGTGCAATGGATTGATCAGACAAGATAACCACGTATAGCAATGATGGTATGAACTACTGGTGACTCATTCGCTCTTGATTTGAGTACACCTGCAAAACCAACTAATTATTTCCACTGCCGGATTCAAGAGTTGGTGAAAATGATCCACTCTCAATAAAACTTCTATGTTTCTCTGCGCTGTATTTAAAATCTTTTTGAGAATAAGAAACAACCGCGGGCAGTAAAACTAATTAATTTATTTGTTCACGGCTAAGTAATCCTCCTCCCCGGATGCCATATATCCGCCTTTTGGCGCCGTCTAAACTCGTTCCATCATAAATCCCACTTCATGACTCAGGAAATAAGACTAAAATGTCCTTCGGTCGAAACCCCGCGGGGCCCCGCAATCTATTTTCCAATTGACAGTGTCCACAGGTAGTTCCGGCAAAAGATTCGGCCGATTGAGAAGCTCGAGGGTTGAATGTTATGTTGATCCAAATCCGTCTGGAGAGTATATAAACGAGATACATCTCACCAGCTAAGGAAGTGAGGAGACAGAGGTGTTTTCATCACTCGATCGATTGATAACCTCCTTCGATAGCAAATTATCATTTAAAATTCACTATCTTGCTCTAGATCGCATGTAATTTGTGATGCTGCTCTTCATACCTATCGTCCTCACAGCTCTGGCAAGCAGCTTGCCTTTGATCAGCGCGTCTCAGCATTCCCCAAGAGCGCCAGTAGCAAGGGTAAAAAACGGCACTTACATTGGGGTTCACAACGATTTCTACAATGTGGATTATTTCCTTGGTATGCCATTCTCACAGCCTCCGACAGGGGAGCTTCGACTGGCCTTGCCAGCCTCTTTGAATTCTTCATTCGAAACACGCAATGCTACGGAACTAGGGCCGGGTTGTATTGAGTTTTCCGTGAGTTGTCAATTTTCACATCCGTCAATTAACCGAGAACTGATTTGTTTAGATTGCTGGTTTTGACCGACCTCTTTCTGAAGACTGCCTCAGCATTAATGTATACAGACCTTCGGGCTATGAGAAGGAACAGCTCCCTGTCTTGGTCTGGATATACGGGTATGTTTACATTAAAGAACATTTAAAAATCCAGCAAAGGTTGACTTGGCGATAAGTGGTGGATTTGTCCAAGGCCTCAATGCTGATCCCAGGTACAATTTGACTTTCATTGTGAAGAATTCAGTGGCTATGGGAAAGCCCATCATTGCTGCAAGTATCAATTATCGCCTTGGTGGCTTTGGCTTCTTAGACAGCCCACAACTGCGAGAAGCAGGGCTATCTAACCTTGGTCTCCGCGATCAACGACTTGCCTTACATTGGGTCCAAGTACAATCAATATAAATGACGCATTACTCTGTATATCAAGATATACTAATTAGGTTATAGGAGAATATCCATGCCTTTGGTGGAGATCCATCGAAAGTTACGATCTGGGGTCAGTCCGCTGGTGCGATGAGCGTCGGGGCCCAGATTTTGGCCTTTGGAGGCCGTAATGACTCCCTTTTTCGAGCTGCCATAGCCGATAGTGGAGGGCCCCTAGGTGCTCAGCCGCCCACCGCCAATAAGTCCCTCGCCACATGGAATAGAATTGTTGATCTCACCGGTTGTTCATCTGCCACAGACCAAATTTCTTGTCTGCGGAGCGTGTCCGTAGATAATTATACAAATGCCGTTAACCAAACCACTGGGTCATATTCACCTGTTTATGATGGGGATTTCTTACCTACTTATAACTCGGAGCAGGTAAAGTCTGGAGATTTTGTCAAGATACCGCTTATGATCGGAAGCAATATCGATGAAGGGACTGAATTCATCGGTGGTGCTCCATATATCGGGGCACCTCCATCCACAGCCTATCCCAACACAACATCATTTTTGAGCATGGCCGAAGGATATGTCAGAAATGCGTCTCAACTTGAATCAGCAATCGCTGCTTTATCAGTTCTCTACCCGGATATTCCCGCTATTGGCGTTCCCCATAGCTATCATGGTCGTCTGAACTCAACATTTGGTGCCCAGTACGCCCGGGTCGCGGCTCTTGCGGGAGATATAATGATTCATCGTGGGCGTAGGCTGAGTGCTCAGTCGTGGGCACAGTATGGTGTTCCTGTCTACTCGTTTAATTTCGCCGCATGGCCGATTGGTGGACTTCCGGATTTCACTGGTACCACGCACTTTACAGAAGTCCAACTTGCTTTTGACAACGAGGACGGTAACGGGTACTTGTATCCATGGTATCCTTCTGGGAGTGAGTTTGATGGACAAGGCAAGGCATTTACCTCGCTAGCTAGACTTATGAGTAGGCTTCTAAACGCTAAAATTGCCTCTACTCCCTACCGCTGACACGTTTTATAGGTCGAATGTGGGTTTCATTTGTTACCGATCTCAACCCAAACCATCATGGCATTACCAAGGACTACCATGGGAGCGTCATTCCAGAATGGCCACTATATGCAGATAATGCTAGCGATGCTTCAGATGGCTACGGGGTGAATTACCGGTTCGATCAAGCAGAACCCGGTTTGGCAATAGTCGAGAAGGATACATGGCGCGCTGAAGCACTTGCTTATCTCATTGACAACAGTGCTAGTATTTTTGGTAGTTAAATTTTCGCTACGATAATACGAGTCTGTTGTTGCGTGAATCTTAGTATTGAAATCCATTAAAGAATCCTCTCGGTTATAAATGCTACTTCTTTCCGTCTTAGTTCCATCTTCAACATGCCGACTTATGCATAGTCTCCGTCGGCGTAGAAGAATCCTCTGGCTCAAATCCATCTACAATTATACCAGCCCGAGTATCGTAGACCTCGTCGGGATAGACAGGGTGGTCAATCATGGTTTCTGCAACAGGAAAGAGGTATGACAATATCACATACACAAAAGTCGTAGCAAAGAATCCCAAAAGCCAGCCGAATTGATACGGGTGAATGCCAACACCGACATCAATAGAACTGTTCACTGAATTGATCAATCCGGGCAAACTAGGTGCCACCCCGACCATGAAAGAGACCACAGCGCGCCAATTAAATCTAGCAGCTGAGTATTTGTAGATGCCATCCGGCTGATACATTGCTAACGAGTCGTATTTTCGTTTCTTGATCAGCCAATAGTCGAATGCCATAATTGCCGCTATGGGGCCAAGGAACACTGCGTAGGCGGACATAAAGTTGAGAAAGCTGCCGGCGGATGCAAGGATCTTCCAAGGTACGAGAGCCCAGGCAAACAGCGCACAGAGCATCTGACCGCGTCGAATGTTCAGGTATTCAGGCGCAAGAGCGGCAAAATCGTTGGCAGCGGACAGCGAATTAGCAGAAATGTTAACGCCTAAGGAAGCCAAAGCAAAAGTAAAGGCCCCAAAAAATCGACACGCGCGATTCTCCCAGTGACTCATCAATACGTTGGGGTCCCACGGGATCTCTGCTAGATTATATAGCGCCTGGCCGGCTGAGGACGAAGCAATTCCAATAAAAGCAAAAAATGTGAAAACTATGGGGAGCATGGGTATGTACATCAGTTGCCACTTGACACTCACGCGGGAGTATCGTGAAAAGTCTGACTATAACAGAAATTAATTTTTTGTATACGGAGCTTTAATTGAAAGAATTCTTACCTGGTTGACACTCAGTGTAGCATAGTTTCCAATCACAGAGGTTAAATTGGCCAGCCACAGCCAGGAATATTGAGATCCATTGACGGTGGCTTTCTGGTTGAAAATCTCCCCTCCCCCTGTCGATTTAAAGGCCCAGATCAAAATGGCAATCCAGGCAATTGGGACAATGGCAGACTTCACCATAAACAGCCATCGTAGTTTGTTCGGGTTGATGCATAGAAACGGAAACTGGATAATGGAAAAGACCAAGAAGCTGACCAATCCGTTAGTAGTGATGCCCTGGTCCGCAGGGATATGGTTTGGTAGCCTCAAATAGCTCGGCCAGATGGCGCCGATCATGACAGTCACGGAATTGCTGCCGTTGTAGGTCTGGATGGCGAACCAGAATACGGCGAGGATTACTCGCGATACGATGGCGATGTAAGATCCATAGAACCCCCAACTCGCGCGTGCCAACACAGGGAAGGGGGAGTGATACATGGCACCGATGGCGCCATTCGCAGAGATGACCACGGACACAATCAAAAAGGCGATGGCCACGATGGCCAGGGACTCTCTATACGTAAGGCCCACGGCGATCATGCCACTAGCGAATTCCCAAGTGGCCGCATTGAGCGCGTCCGATATCCAATATGCTGCGAGACATTAGTTTGTGGTATTTTTGGGGCGCATGCGATACACGTACCGATGAAGCTGGCGACACCCCATTTCCGCCGGTGCAGAGGAACAGGATCTAGATCACGGTTGGTCCATCGTCCAGAGCCATCGGCGAAGGCTGACTTGGGCTGGCTGACTCGCAAGGTTGGCGGTGCGAATTTCATGTTGATTGTGCAACAGCGATGAAGCAATGTCAGACTAACATGCGAAAAGAAGAACGACCTGAAGCAAGGAGGAGCCATGATAAAGCAGTGTTGATCACCGATAAGGACTCCAGTCTCGGTCCGTGTGACCGTGAGATAAGGCAGCGAGGGCAGAGATAAGGAGCAGGACGCCGTCTATCAATTGACGCTCCGATGACTCGCGTTTAATTAGACATATCGGTCTTGGACTCTCCTGTATCGCGCGAATTGGCCAAACAGAGGCCCGATGCTTCTCCGGGGCGATAACTGAGCAGCCCGAGCGACGTACATCTCGATATACGGTGTACCGGGTGCAAAACAAGAGAAATCGTCGCGGTAAAACAACAGGGATGTGATTTCAGTCACGAGATGTACCACCATCTTCGGGTTGGAGTCACACAAACATTGAACACTGGAAGTGGTTGTCGCCGAGCAAAGGCATTCATCGTAAGCACGGGTTAAGGTTACTAATTAGCGATTAATAACAGAGGCCCGCCGAGATCCAGGAGGCTCGTATTCATGGCGGGATGCGCGGGGTATGTACCTAATTATATAATAGGTGGTAGATTGCATTGTTAACAGTTATTCGTGGTTCTATTAACTTGCTTCCGGCTGCGATTTCTCTCATTAAAGCAGCACCAAGACATATAGTTCGCGATGACTATTCAAAACGCGCCTAATCAACCCATCGCCTCAGCTCCTGCGGAAGGAAAACGACCAACGCCTACATCTCATCTACGCGTCGCGCGACCGTGCCGGGACCTGGAAGTGACGCGCCGATTCTGGGTCGACGGACTGGGCTTGAGCACGCTGTGGCGGAGCCCTCCGGCCAGCCAGACTGAGGGCGGTCATGAACTGCTCATGGTGGGCTGGCCTGGTGCTGCATGGCATGTGGAATTGGTCCATGTTATTGAAGATGAAATGCTGCCAACTCCAACGGAGGAAGATTTACTTGTTTTATATGTCGACGGGCAGATTGATCCCGCTTCAGTGGAGAGCCTAGTTCAAGCAGGCGGAAGGAGAGTGTCGCACTCGAATGAGTACTGGAACAAATGGGGAGTCACAATCGCCGATCCAGATGGCTACTTGCTGGTATTATGTATGCGGGCGTGGGAAAATCAGTAAGAGAGGTAATTGAGGCCGCAGAAGTAGAACATAACCGAATCGCGAGTATTATTTTCCGTGCTTGGCCAGTGTAATCTTTGCTAATTCCTGGTTTCAATAAACTAGACTGCGCGAATATTTCATGTAAATTTCCAGAGCCCGTCACGATCCAGCACAAATTATACAATAAAGCAATCCTCCATTCCATTGGGAAACATTGTCATATTTGTAATATCCGTATTGCACGGAGGCAACACATGATCCACTGATAACGAAGATTAAATCCATTTCAAGGTTAGATATGATTCGACACTCAATGAAGCTAACCCGGAAACTCTCTAAGCATCGTCGTCGTTAATCTTCTCGATAACTCGGCCGTCAGATTGAACAACGACGCGGTCCAGACCCTTGGAAGCCTTGACCGGGTTTGGTTGCTGGTATATCCATTCGAGTTCTTCGAGGGTCCGGCCCTGCGCTTCGACACTGCAAAGAGTATCAGTAATAATCCGGTGACCATATCACAACGAAACAAACAAAGCAACGTGGATCGTGCTGCGAGGAAAAGATTAACGCACGCGAAAAAATACCAACAAACAGTTTCAAACAGATCCCAGCCAACAAAGATCCAGAAATAATTAGTCGATATGTTCTGCAACCCAATGGGGGTGGCAAATTGGCTGATAAATCCAATGCAATTAACCATAAACCCGGAGAGAGCGAGACCTTTGGCCCGAGTAGTTGTTTCGAGAGCTTCGGCGGGAATGACACCCTGGAGTGGTGTGTAGGCGAATGAATAGACAACGTTGAAGAGGTAGTAGAAGGCTAGGGCGACTTGACCGTAAGTCTTGTTAATCGTGCCGGTTTTCGCTTTTTCGGAGATCAGTGGCTCAGAGACCCCGGCGTTTATAGCCATGGTCACCGCGCATGCTATCGTGACACGATTATGTTAGCTTTGGGGTATATGAGTAGAGTACAAGACAGGAAGAGGCTCACCAAGTGTACCCCAAACCAGCACCGGACGACGCGGCATCCGGTCGGTGAAGTAAACGGCTGTCAATGCACCAATGGCTGACACGATGGAATTGACCAAGTTTAGTAGTAGCTGCATCCAGCTCTGGGTGTAGCCGAGGGACTCGTAGATGGTTGGGTTGAAGTATCCGAGACCATTCCCTGACCATTGTCCAAAAACAGAAATCATGATGACTTGCAGGAAGCGCCATCGGCCACTGTGGGTAAAGATAAATGGGCGATCTGGTTTCATCTTGGTCAGCTCGCATATGGCGACTGAAGATAAGAAGAGAGCTTACAGTCCCACCACCTCTTGTCGATACCATCTATGCGGATACCCTCTTTCATTTCTTCGACTTCAAGACGGACGAGTCGCGCGTCAGGGTTGCCGTTGCCATGGTACTTGACTAAGAAAGCAACCGCCTCTTCATGTCGGTCATGGGCCATCAGCCACCGCGGGGACTCGGGGATGAACCACACTGCAAAAATGACAATTACACAGGCAAAACACTGGAAAATAAAAGGAATACGCCAGGACCAATTGCTCTTGACATAGTTTGTGCCGAATGTGATAGCAGCGGCGGGAATCGAGCCGCCAAACCAACCGCAATTATAGAATCCTGAGCTCTGTTAGGTAATTCCTTCTGATTCTCTGTGGAGCAAGCTGCAACGAACCGACTGCTCGACCACGCCAGTGTGGTGGCGAGATTTCGACAGCGTATGCTGGGGCTGAGACAATCATGATTTGGATACCAACCCCAAGAACCCAGCGGCCAACGACGAATTGGGCAAGGGAATGAGAGCTTGCAACCAAAATAGACCCGATGATGATAACCCAGGCACCAGTGAACATGCATTTGCGACGTCCAAGTTTGTCGGAAAGAACGGCACTGGCAGGGGCAGCAACCATGGATCCACTGTTCATTGAAAACATGGGTCGATTAGGGCATCAGTGTATAGGAGAGATAAGGGCAAATACGTACACCGTATAAAGTGCAGTCACAACCGAAACCTTTTCGCCACTTAGACCAGTGTGAAAGGTGCTTTGGAAGTAGTCCATAGCGATTGCTGCACCCATGAGCGAGCCTACACCCCTTATCAGATGGATTCACTGCGAAAATGGTACTTTTCTAGACACCCACCATCGTAACCATTGGCACAGGCGCAGCAAAAAGAGACAAAAATTGCAACTAGATTGGCCAGCATTAGCAGAAAACCCTTCAAGGAAGATGGTGGCTAATATACTCACAATACAGGTGGATGGAAGTCTTGCTCCACTTTTCAATATTCGTCTCTTCGATGGCAGCATAAAGCTCGGCCTATTTTACATTCAGAATAACCACCCAAATCTCAACATTAAGTCTTGTCGACCATGGTCAGGTGAAACTAACGTTGTAGACCTCCTTGGTTTGAGCCGCTTCACGCTTGGCAAAAGGCGTGTCGTGAACAGGCGTGGAGGGGGCTTCCTCGTGCGTTGCGGATAGATCTTGCTTCTCCGCCATGGCGAGGAGTGAAGTGTTCTGTGAATGAGTGGTTGTCTTCTTAAGGCAGAAACTTGAACGATGTTGCAGGTGCAGGACAACCGTCAAGAATGCGAGGTAGCACACATGGGGTTATTATACTATGCATGACCTCCTCCGCGACTCCCTGTCTGCTCTTTTTGCCCTTCTCCTGTTCTGGAAACCTAGCTAGCTTCTCCGCAACACCGTGTCGTTTCACGGATCTTGGCAACGCCCGATTATGCGGTTCCCCATGGGAAAAAAACGAAAACAAAGACGGTCATTGCCAGTAAGAGTAGCCACAGCACGAGCCCAAGCGTTGGACTCAAATTATTGGGTGTTTTGGCGCAAAAAGCGAAGATTGTTGCAGTCCTTATTCGGCCCCTTTCGCCGCTGATGCTGGGCTAACGCGATGGGGAGGCGGGTCGGGATAGAAGCTCTCGCTTGTCGCTCTGCTTGGCGACATTCCGCTACCGTCGACAGCCAACGTTGTTAATGCATTCTTAATACCTTGGGTAATAAGCATTGTTATGGTTTCGCTTGCCTTTTAGCCGGCGCCTTTTGCCAGCTTAGCCCATGTCACCTGCCGCCAGCCGTTCAGCAACCAATAAGTTACCTCGTACATGGTGAGACCGCGCTAGCTTTGTCAATAGAATTAATCAATTCATCTACGTTGAGACTCGGATTAGGTTCCTTATGTTGATTCTCCAGGATGGGATGACCGGTGTGCAATTTCACAGTGGCGGCTACTGCCACTCCACGGTTTGTATGGCCAACATTCCCATCAATTGATGAGCCGTCTCGCATCAGTAGCGGTCTTCCGATACGCGGAGTATTTAACCTTTGGCTAATTGTTATGAGAATCTGAGGAAGCGCGGAATCATGGAAAGCTTAAGGAGAAACAGAGATGTTGCGGCTATAATTAACGATATCCTTAGGCAGACTATCAATCAGCTGGTCTCCACTGAAATCCGGGGTTGTCGATGCAATCGGGAAAACCGTGCGGAGTCTTGTTTTGCCTTTTTTCTACGTGAATGCTTTGCTGCAGGTTTTGCAAAGAACAACCAAATCCAGGGAAACACAACAACAATTGGCAAAAATTGGGATAGTTCTTGTCAGTGGACACAGATTGACCGCTTTCAAACTCATAATTTTTTATTTTCCTTCACAAGAAAAGTCTTCTTCAACGAGCGTATCACCGAGTACTTCATTTCTCCCTTGTTGAATACAGTTTGGGCGCTAGTCTCCTAACGGCTAGCGCAATGTACTAATCCTTTTCCAGAGCGGGGTCAGCCCCGTGGAAAAGTATATAATTGACGCTAACCCATTTAAGCACGGGGCCCGAGATTTCCTAATCAGGAAATAGTTAGTTTAGTCCTGTCTCGTTGACAAGATTGATAAGTTGACATAAATAACTTAAAGGGCTGGACAGGAAGATACCTTTCCACTCACTGCTATAATAAAAAGCCTCTGCTCCGTCCATTAGCCAGGTGAAGGAGAGGTGTGGTTTCCTCGCTCATACGTTGAAGTTATCTCCAAATGCAGCACTTGAGCTCAATAGTGTTGTTTATGTAACACAATGTCTACCTTTTTGTTCTTAATGGCTGGACATTATTTTTTTTTTTTTCGCATAGAAATTTATCTGCTAAAATTAGAGCGACAGCGTTTGAGATGCTGAGCACACACGTCTAGATTTCATCGTTGTGTATTTAGTTTCTTTGACAGCAGTACGGAGTAGTGAAGTCTTCAAATAATGGGCAATACCAACGTATCAGCAAGAAAACTGGCAACTATTCCAGTACAAAGGCTTGCATCTCTTGATATGTTTGATCTTGTGCTTTGTCGCAACCGGCATAATCAATTGATCAATCGATGGCTGTCCAAAGTTCATTGTGACATAGACCCCATATAATGTTCATACGTGTGGCGCTCCTCATGTCAAAACAGAGGCAAGCAGGAGCATATTCTACCACTGGTTCAATGTCTTGCAAGACATTTCATGTGCAGAAGACACGTCTTATAAGAACTTAGTTGTAGGGCTGGTCCGAGGGTTGACAGATCTACACTGCGACCTACCGGTGATCTGGACTCTGTGCCTAGACCACAAATGGACCCTAACGGGCCTAAACTAAACAAAAACATCAATAAAGCGTGGGCCTTGTTAGCATCTCATTTTATTATTGAAAGATAGCGGTAATCTCAGACCCGCTAGCAGTCCGCCTGGGCCAATCTGCGCTTCCGTAGCCGTTATCCGCCGAATCATCATTTAATTATGTTTCACTCCCATTATGCTGCGCCTTCCCAGCCTGCAGTATACAGAGCCACGCTGCGTAAGCCCTCATGCTGCTGTTACATCAACGGCCATGATTCATCTCCCCCTAAACAGTGTCAATCGCGCGATTCACCCCGCCGCGCGGACTGATTGGCCTTACACGACGCCCTCATCTCCCTCCCGGGCGCCTTGCCCTCATGACGTGGATCCTCATTCCAACTTCATCACATCATGATCCGCACTATAGATGACATCAATGACAATCTCAATCAAAGAGACATGGATTCTGTCTGCCTAAAAAATCAGCTCCCGCCAAGCAGTGTCCTTAAGAACCAGCTCGTGACCCCTCTTCTATCATTGTTTGCTGCTCAACATCAACATAACTATCATTTTCTAGTCACTCGCTTCATTCGCTCGCTTTAGTTCGGTCGCTCTTTTCACTCGCTTTATCCATTCCCTTCAGTCATTCGCTTTAGTCACTCGCTTTTACTCGCTTCATCATCGTATACAATGGCTTCCAAAGAAATGTACGTCACCAAAACTTCCATATATGGAAGACAACTGGATTGACACGCCCCTAGCAATGTTGACGTTCTGGTTATTGGAGCCGGTCCAACCGGTCTCGGTGCGGCCAAACGCCTCCAGCAATTAGTATGTGGGCTGTGTGCTCCTTGTATCGCTTGCTTGCCATCCCGCTTTCTGCTCACCGAGATACCGCTCAGAACTCCGCCTCCTGGTTGATCGTTGATTCCAACGAGACCCCCGGTGGTCTCGCATCGACCGATGTCACTCCCGAAGGCTTCGTAAGGCCCCAGAGCCTCCCTGCTCACTCCAGCATGCTAAACGGTGCAACAGCTCTTCGATGTTGGCGGCCACGTCATCTTCTCCCACTACAAGTACTTCGACGATTGCCTCAACGAAGCCTTGCCCCAGTCATCCGACTGGTACGAGCACCAGCGTGTCTCCTACGTCCGCTTCCAGGGCCTCTGGGTCCCTTATCCCTTCCAGAACAACATTGCTGTTCTGCCCAAGGAGGAACAAGTCAGGTGCCTGAACGACCTCATTGACGCAGCTCTTGAAGCTCGCGTCCGCCCAGCCACCGACAAGCCCAAGAACTTTGACGAGTGGAACCAACGCAATGTTGGCCAGCGCTTGAACGAGATCTTCATGCGCCCTTACAACTTCAAAGTCTGGGCTGTTCCTACTACCAAGGTAAGAATATCCTTCTCCCAGATCTTGTAACTGGGGTGTGGTTCGCTGACGAAAGTACTGGCGTATACAGATGAACTCGACTTGGGTCGGAGAACGTGTAGCCGCCCCCAATGTCAAGTTGCTTACGACAAATGTCATTCGGAACAAGGTTGCCGGCGGTTGGGGGCCTAACTCAACCTTCCGCTTCCCTGCACACGGTGGTACCGGTGGAATCTGGATCGCCGTGGCCGACACCATCGCCAAGGAAAACACCCGCTTCGGTGCTCACGGAGCTGTCACCAAGGTCGATGCAGACGCCAAGAAGGCGTACCTGAAAGATGGTGGGATGACTGCTTCCTCGGATATGTCTAGATTTGACTTTTTACTTACAACTGATAGGTACCGTCGTCAAATATGGTTCTCTGGTCTCAACCATGGCCGTCGACTACCTCGCTGAGGCCATGGACGATGTCAAGCTGCAGCAAATGTGCAAGCCGCTTTTCTACTCCTCCACCAACGTGATTGGTGTTGGTATACGTGGCCAACGCCCAGAGCGCATTGGTGACAAGTGCTGGGTATGAGGTCTTGGACTTACGCTCAAACCCCAAGCTAACGATATTCCATGTAGCTGTACTTTGTTGAAGACAACTGCCCATTCTACCGTGCCACCATTTTCTCCAACTACTCCCCGTACAACCAGCCTAGCGAAGACGTTAAAATTGCCACGAAGCAGCTCGCGAACGGTCAGAAGCCTGCCTCGTCTGAGGCCCTACCCGGTCCGTATTGGTCGATCATGCTTGAGGTGTCGGAATCCTCCTACAAGCCAGTCAACCACGAGACCCTCCTCGCCGACTGCATCCAAGGTCTGGTTACCACCGACTTGTTGAAGCCAGAGGACGAGATTGTTAGCACCTACGTCCGCCGCTTTGACCACGGCTACCCTACTCCAAGTGTGGAGCGCAACGGCGCTCTAGACGAAATCTTACCATATCTCCGCCAGAAGGACATCCTCACTCGCGGACGTTTTGGTTCATGGAAGTACGAGGTTGGCAACCAAGACCATAGGTGAGATCTTTGCATACGTTCAACAGGGATATAATACTGAGTTACATCATCCAGCTTCATGCTCGGCGTCGAAGCCGTTGACAACATCATTTCCGGAGGCATTGAATTGACATTGTCATACCCTGACTTTGTCAACACTCGCGCTAACACTGAGCGCCGATTGACTCCGGCTTCCAAATAAACGGACCACAGCATATCAAACTACAATACTAACGTAGTACATTACTTGGGTTTAGAAATAGATCTCTAGTGATACTGTGCCACAAAACTAGCCAGCAGCTTGAAATACCGTATGATGGCTATTTGTGGTAATAGAAATAGTTTCAGGTATAGCTTGTCAATAAAATACTTTCAAGTGATTCTTTGAGTAATCCCATAGGTTACATACAAACATGGGCATTAAGTCATAATTGTGTCACTCAAAAATCTATACGTTTTCATCTAGCGGCTTTTGAGCATATACGACGTGGCTAGGCGTGATCAGTATCTGCAGAAACAATAAACCCGACACCATGAATTGACTTACAAGTTGTGCTGGGCTTGAAGTCGCGGGTTTTTGAGGTCTTTCCGGACATTTACAAGAAAAAGTTGGACTTCTTCAGGCTTCCAGCCGGCAGCGTTGGTGAGTATGTGCATTGAAATTGCTTCCAGGCCCTCTAGGAATTGATGATAGTCAAGAGCGCCAATCTCTTTCTAATAGTCTAAAGTTAAAAAAGCAGAAACACAACAAGGGTCTTTCGGAGGGAAGGTGCATAACTACCAGTTTTCTATCCTTTGGCCATACCCCCACCGGTATAGGTAGCACCTTTTGCTGAACGTTTATAAACCCGGCATCCTTCATCCAACCTTCCAGTTTGGGTCCTGGCTCTGGTTCCATGCCAACCTTCTTGAGGCCTTGAACAATCTGAGAAGTCCATTCGTCAAGAGGAGAGCCGCGTTTAAACGCTCCCTTGAGAGTATAAAACTGCATGTCAAAATCATGAAACTCCACCCAGCCGCCAGGTCTAGTGAATCTGTCATTCGCACTCGGATGTTAGTCCTTGAAAGTGTAGTGTACAAAAAGGAAAAGGTGACAGGGGTGGTTCTACTCATAGGCTTGTTTTATAAGCTTTGGCCAGTCCTTGATCGCTCCTGCGAGGTATCGTCCGTGAATGTAATCAAACTTGGAGCTGTACAGCCATTCGTTTTCTATATCATCCACTTCGAATCGTACATTTGGAGGAACCCTGCACAGTATGCGTAAGTATTGATATGTTTGTTTTCACCAGAGGTTATCGTACAAGGATGGTTGGATCGGGCTAAGATCATTTCCCAGAACCTAGTACGGTCAGTTTTCTTGCGCGTGCCGGGTTTAAAACTGTGTAAATAATTCGATTGACATTTTACCTCTGCCGATGGATATTGATCACCTGTTGAATCAAAAGTTATAGTTTCACCGTTTGAATACGTTAAATGAAAATGAAGAGATGAGAGAATCCCTACCCATGTCAATAGCCCAAATACCCGTGCCTGTCCCCAAGTCTAAAATCCGATTTGGATTTGGTCCAATTGGCGCATAGTGAAGATTTCCGTCACATCGTAAGGTAAGAATGTGATGAAAAAGATCCAGACGATCATTCTCAATCTAGACATGCGACAAGTAAAATAGGACTCATCACTATATTATCTAATACAAAGCATTTGGGACAACTAACGTCATCATTGGGTAAGAAGTAGCCTAAGATCAAGAGTCAACAAACTCGGGCTTGATATAACAGCGGAATGGTGGGTGTGGAAACCCACCTTCGTCGTCCCGAAACCCGTGATAACGCCGCCCATTCTCATATCTATAGTTTGTAATGCTTGATTTTAAACTTGTCGTAAAACTCTCGCTATCATGCTGTTAGTGTAAATGTGAGAAGGCCTTTCGGGAGCTTTACGTCTCCTCGCCATAAGCGGATTCGGTAGCATCTGAGTCTATCTGAGGAGGGAAAAAAAAGGCATGAGAAAGCCGAAGACCACAATTCTTTTCGCTATAGAGAAAAATACCTCTGCAGCCTCGATAAACTCGCGTGGCGGGCTGAAAGGAGCGCCGTCTTGGCCTTGGTTGGCAAGGGCCATGACCGTCACGATCTATGCTCGCTCTCACGATGCTGGCGAACTGAGGGCTTAGAAGAAGAAGTGGTCACATTTGGCGATAAAATCCATTTATAGTATTTTTTTTTTTCCTCGTGGAGTCATGAAAATAAAGAAGCGCATCAACCGCACATGGTTCTCGACGGTCTGTGTCTGCGCCGCCGCAAAACCTGGCAGCTTGTATAGGATTAGCGGCACATTCTATTCGCCCGGAGAAGGAATGAGAACTCCCCGCGGGACAAGTCCGGCGTTTGCCCTGATTCAGCAATGACCAACATCTTGGAGGATTCTGGTAGGCTCTGAATATGCGACGGAGCCCGCTAGTGATGGTCTGTGTGGCCGCCCATGAGTAGCGTGAGCGTTTGTGGCTGGATCTGCCCGTGGAATTGACCTATATCAACAAGGCGAATAAGGATTCTAACTAGTCGACCACGCCAACGCATGCAGATTCATTTCCGAAATGGCTAGTTTTCTGCAGTGTGCATTGCGTGAGACACCGAGAGAAACGTAAAATCCCTTGTTCCCCGCCTTGCTCTTGGGATTACTCCATACACGATTACATCTGACCTGGTTAGTACCACAAGGATGTTATCCTACGTGTCAGATCGGTTGCCGTCCTGGGCAGCCATTGCGGTCGGCTTGCTGGCGTGGCTTGCAACCCTTGCCATCTATCGTCTTTACCTCCACCCTCTAGCCAGAGCTGGTTTCCCTGGCCCCCGACTGGCGGCGGTAACGACCTGGTACGAAGCGTACTTTGATGTCTTTCTCCAAGGACAGTATATTTTTCAGATTGAGCGGATGCATCGGAAATATGGTAATGATTTCCCTGCACGACGACAAAGGCAAAGCAAGCACATATAAGTTTGCGAGCCCAGAAACGGCCAGTATCGTATACTAACTGACTAGGGCCTATTGTACGAATCGGACCCAACGAACTGCATGTCTTGGATCACGAATATTACGACAAGCTGTATAATATGTCCAATCGGCTGGACAAATCCGCTTACTTTTACTGCATGTTAGGAAATCCAAAGGCATCATTCGGCACGATATCGGCCCACCTGCACCGCATTCGTCGCAGCGCATTAAATCCGTTCTTTTCGCAGCAAGCTGTTTCGAGGTTTTCATCCCACGTGCAGTCAATTGTCGATCGCCTAGTTGATCGCATGGAAAAATGCGCAGAACGAGGCGAACCTGTTCCACTGTTTTACGCCTACCGCTGCGTAACGGTGGATATTATCACCGAGTACATTTTCGGGCATCAATTCAACCTTCTTGATCGGCCCGATTGGGGAAAGGCATTTTACTCCGCATGGCGTAGTCTCTGGGAGTTGTCGCCTACTATTCGGCAATTTCCACCCATGATGGACGCCTTTATGGCGATGCCCAGATGGCTCACTGCATTGATCAATCCGAAAGCTCTTGAAGTTGTGGATCTCTTTGCTAGCGTAGACGATCAGACTAAACGGCTCTTGTCGATGGACCCTGCGGAGATTGAATCAAAGCGACATCCAATTGTGGTGTGGGAGCTGTCAAAAACGGATGCGCTGCCTCCTGATGAGAAGACTCTTGACCGTCTGTCTGTTGAGGCCAACGGCCTGTTGGCAGCCGGTTTCGAGACCACCGGAGGTGTTTTATCTCATGTCACCTATCTTATTCTTGCCAACCCGGATGCTCATCGAAAGCTTTTGGCGGAACTTGTTGATGCGATTCCCGACCCTACTCACATCCCGAGCTTTCAACAATTGGAGAAGCTTCCTTTTCTTCGTGGCGTTGTGAAGGAAGGCCTACGGTAGGTGACTTTGTTTATGTTTTATATTTATTTATTTTTTTTACCTTTTTTTATTTGAACTCCTATGCTAACTCATTATCAAGCCTGTCTGTTGGAGCATGGTCTCGTCTTCCCAGGGTGAACCCTAACGAAGATATGCATTATAAGAACTGGGTAGTCCCGGCTGGTGTATGACAATAAAATGTTTTTAATTATTTTAATTTAATGCTAATACTTCTCTAGACGGCGATCGGCATGTCTGCCTTATTCATTGAAAAGAGCCCTATCTTATTCCCTGATCCTGAAGCTTTCATACCTGAACGGTGGATTGACGGAGCTACTGGAGAAAATCGCCTTGACCAGTATATCCTCACCTTCGGAAAAGGAACTCGGTCTTGTGTAGGTATTAATCTCGCCTACGCAGAGCTCTACACCATCCTAGCAACTCTCTTTCGACGATTTCCTGACATTCGGCTGCACGAAACAAGTTTCAAGGATGTTGAACACGTGCACGACTATTTCGCTGGTATGACCAGAAGAGAGTCTCAAGGGTTACAGGTGATTACCGGGAAGATATATTGCCGTCGCACTATTCGTGTTATGGGTCATTGATGTTAGTAAAATTGAGTAACTTTTCTTTGAGAACTTGGGTGACCGAAGTTTGAGCTTTCAGGGGAGGGGTGTACGAGAACGCTCATGTGTAAGTACAGGTCGTTTTATGCCTGATGAATGAATCGCGCTGCCTACTGGTCCCTGGCTTCTGCCTGCTCAGGTACCGATACGTAGTACAGAGTCCAGACTAGATACTCCGGATGTATCAAACAATTAGTAGAGCAGAGTGGTAAGCTTGACACTCTTTAGCAGCCTGGAATATCCGAGGCTGGTGATATTTTTAAAAGCTAAAAAGGCTTAAGTCAGCGTCAACACGACCTATTAAAGCGCGTGGTACAACCATGATTACATCGAATGCGCCAGGAATACCGCCGTCGGAGTCTAGTTTAATCGCCGACCTAAGAACCAGAGCCAAGGAGGGGAATAATCCTGGTGGTGTTTTCAGCACCTTCGCTGTGTATTATGATAGATAAAGCTAAGCTGGCGTAGATCCTCGTGTTTTTTGGCCGCCGCCCAGTGCTATACTTAGAGGCTAATGACTCCTTTATCGTTTATTGCACCTTTTTAGCCCCGATTTTCATCATCCACACCCCGTTCCGGTAGCATTGCGAAGCATTTTTCAGCCGCATGATGAGGATTAGCTTGGGATGATCATTAAATCCTATCCTCTCGCAAACATTTGAAACTATTATTACTTCGTATAAATAGCAAGGAATCTTCTCGCGGTTTGCCATTTGTTCTCGTACGCGCCTCTCTGACAAGATAAATAATAAAACAACAGAAATAATGAAGACCACTTTGCTCTCTCTCGCCGGGCTTGCTGCCCTTGTCTCTATGGTTCAGGCCGATGCTAGTATGTATATTCTCCTATTAGCCTCATCTGCAACACGAAGCTGACGAACCAAAAGTCCCCGAAGATTACTTTGTTACCACTGTGAGCACAGGTGGCTCCAAATCCTCGCTTAGCGGTCAATACCTCGATGCAAGCCCAGTCGTTGATGGCGTTGCCTCGGTGACTTTTGAAGGCTCTGGAGATGTATTGTACGATATCACCAACGATGGCAAGCTGCTCTTATACACCAGCTATACCGATATTGACCTCATGGGGCCCGCCTACATCGACACCGACGACAACGGAATCTTGAAATTCAGCAACCATACCACTTTTGACTATGTCAAATTCACTGTTAACAACTTTACGCTAGTGTCCGAAAATGTCGGTGACCGGTGGTTCTGGTGCCCTGTTGATGGCTCTGCCAACGGTACAATTGCCTTGGGATCCACCGCTGGCGATGGATGCGAGAATATCGATGCGATCATTGTTGCATACGCCGATTAATTTGCATAGAAACATACTAGATGATTGTTCAGTCGCTTGAAATTTCCAACAAATTTAAATGTATATAAAATGCTTATGCTATCATGTCTGTAATCGTGGGAGGTCCTGTGCTTTCAAGTCACAGTTACTACCGAAGAAAGTGCTTCAGTATATAAATAGAACGGACTTCCAATAAAATTAGAAATGGCCCAGCTTGGTAGAAGCTTCTTGAGAGAAGATTGAATGAAAGTGTTTATAAGAATGAAAATCAAGAGCTCAACATTGCGGTTCAGAAAACATGCCTTGGTGAGTCTATATAGAATGTATCATTCTCGCTGTATAACTGTCCATTATTTCAATAAGAGAAATACACGGCTTTTACGTGTTAAGGTGCTATACAAAACATGAAAAATTTCAAGACGTGATGAAGAAGCTTCCCCGTGTGATGTGTTGAAAAAAACAATGGATGACTGGGGCTGCTTCGATTGGCAGGGTTCAAGGAGATCGTCAGACCGATCGCCCAGCAATCAACAAGCCCATCACATGTGCCCAAACTGTAATGCAGTACTATTGGAGGAGCTTCAATCGTAACTTTTTTTTTTTTTTTTTTTTTTTTTTTTTGCAGGGTTCCGGCGGCAACTCCGGTCCATCGCCTGTCAAGTAATAGCGGAATTGTTGGTTTAACAGCGGTGAGTGCCAAGGCAACAATCATATCGCGACAGGATTCCACCACCGAAATAGAGTCTTTGATGGTCGACATTCGGACATTATAGGCAGAATAGATTCGGGGGGTTCCTATTTGCTACTTATTGACGTTTTAAGGTTTACATTCATTGTTGATGTGTTTGAGTGCGACCGGAACAAGGTCGCGCAGCATATTACCCATGTAATCCATGTTTAAGAATAGAACAAACAAGCTCGCAGCGCACCTTCAAATGCCTTGGGACTGGTTGTCCTCAAAGCAATAGTATGTCAAGAGCGCTAGGAGTGTTTTAATATTATTTTAATCAATTGATACTGAACATTACATTAAAAGTTTAGCCTCATTGAATTCAAATGTCAAACATATATACTAGGCTTCTTTCCTCCAACGACCTCACGTAACCAGCTTGAAATCAAACAAACCAGCACTCGCGATCTTGCACATGTGATATAAAAAGCTGCTGCAAAGTGGAACCTCTCTTCTAAGAGCGATACGAATCCGAATCAATTGATATTGACCAGTTCAAGGTTACATATATGATCAATAACATCTAGTGGTAAGAAAAACAAGCCCACATGTACAAGAGACTGTGCAGAGCCAAGCTGGGTTGAGGCAGTTTTTACACGCAGATTACATCTTGATGCCATGTCAGAGATTTGTGGACGAATAAAATAATGAATATACGGCATCGATTGATCATTGTTGATACCAGGAATGTACAACCTCCAGAGTAAATTGGATGTATGCCTGAAGGGTAAGGCATCAACTGCCATGTGCTGTTTTGATCCTGGGGACTTTCTGTAGCCAATCACACTAAACACACAGACGGCACAAGAGCAATTAGCATAGGCGCTAGTTCCATAATGGAAGCCTCTTTGTAAATCATCCAATGAATTGTGCCAATGAGCGCACGCGTCAGCTCCACCAGGCGCTATCTCCAAGCGGGGCCGCTGCGCCAAGCCTCAGGTAGCCAATGACAGCCTCGTGTAACCGGCTGGGAGTGGAGCTAGCCCTAATAGGGAAGGTAACCCTATCTACGCATGCGACACTCGCGAGTCGCGACGAGAGGACCTCCCTCGTAGAAAAAAAAAACCCCCGACTACTTTCTCTCCTTCTCATGCAGTTACTCAGCGCGTTATTTCTCAGAATCGGCCATGGAGAAGTTTTCTGACACAATCCCTCCTCAAGAGCCTGTGGCTGATGCCCAACTGCCAAAGAAGGACGATGGCGATGCCGAGGCGCGGTCCATTCGCGCTGGAGAGAATGACCTTCTCAAGGGCGAGATTGTCGACCAGGTTCTGGCGGCTAAAATGAACCTGGTCAATGACGTGAGTGCGCATGAAAAAGCCTCATCGCGAATAGAGTGCTGACTGTAATTGAAGGCCATTGATGAAATCGGCTTCACTCCGTACCAATGGAAGCTGTTTGTTCTTAACGGGTTTGGGTACGGTGGCTATTGTTTGTCGACACCCCTGGTGAACGCACTAATTGCTAATCGAGCGGCTTTTTAGATACGCAGTGGACTCTTTGATTCTGCTGATTCAGTCCATCATTTCCACCCAGGCCGTCTACGAGTTCCAGCCGTCGTATTCTACAGGCCTGACAATCGCCGTCTACGTGGGAATGCTTGTCGGTGCCCTGTTCTGGGGTCTTTCAGCAGATGTGATTGGGCGTCGCTTTGCCTTCAATGTATCACTGTTCATCTCCTCCATCTTCACTATTGTCGCAGGCGCATCTCCGAACTGGATCGTACTAGGCTTGTTCATCTGTCTCAGCGCATTTGGTGCCGGTGGAAACCTGGTTTTGGATACTGCTGTATTTTTGGAGTATCTTCCAAGTAAACAACAGTGGCTGGTTACACTGATGGCGGCTTGGTGGGGTTCGTCAATTATCACTTCTGCGCTCGTCAGTCAACTGTGGCAAACTAATATATCCGTGTATAGGACTTGGCCAGCTTATTGCCGGTCTGTTCGCTTGGGCTTTTCTTCCTAAATATTCCTGTTCCGATGCTGCTAGCTGCACTTATGAGAACAATAAGGGGTGGCGCTATGTCTGGTACACTTCCGGGGCCTTTGTTTTTGTTCTTTCAATACTCCGCGTCACAATCATTCGACTGCAGGAGACTCCCAAATTCCTCGTCACCGAGGGCCGGGATGAACAGGCAGTGCGCGTACTTCAGAGTATTGCACAAAAATATGATCGGCCCTGCAGTCTGACCGTGGAAATGCTCCAGCGCCTCGGCACGACACAGCGTCCGAATCTAGACGGCAAAAAGAAACGGTTCTCCTTTAGCGAGTTAGGGTTCCATCTCAAGGGGCTCTTCACCACTCGCAAAATCGCTCTTTCGACCTCGCTGGTCTGGTTTTCGTGGCTGCTAATTGGCCTCGCCTATCCGTTGTATAACGTCTTCCTGCCAACGTATCTTAAGTCGCGTGGTGCCAGCTTTGGTGTAGAAAGTCCATACGTCACTTGGCGCAACTACGCGCTAGTGAATTTCTCTGGCATTCCAGGTCCCATCGTGGCCGGTTTTATGTGTCGCTCAAAGTGGTTCTGGGGCCGACGAGGCACAATGGTCATCGGGGCCCTCATCACCATGGTCTTTTTCTTCTGCTACACGCAGGTGCGGACTGAAAGCCAAAACGTTGGCTTTTCGTGTACCGTCAATTTTTGCCTGAACATCTATTACGGAACGCTGTATGCCTATTCCCCCGAAGTGTTTCCATCTGCACATCGTGGCACAGGCAATGGTATCGCTATTGGATTCAATCGAATCATGGGGATTGTTAGCGCTGTAGTTGGAAAGGCTGCCAATGTGCGTATCTCTTGCATTTCCACCTCCATCATGATTCTTCAGGAGCCAGACTAACTGATATGATCTAGACAAGCACACCGGTTCCGATCTTCATTTGTGCCGCACTGTACGCCGTCATGGCAGTTGTTTCGATCGCCCTTCCATTCGAGCCCTACGGTCGACGAAGTGGTTAGTTAGGTCAGGTCATTATGTCTAAACAACACGGGAGGGGGTGTTATATGTGTAGACCATCGATTGATATCGACTCACTTTTAAACACTGACCAACTGCATTGGCTTGATGTTGGTATTTAGAGGAGCAATATTATGAGGAGTTTATTAATTCGAAATGAACAACAATATTGCAATTTGTTAGAACAAGAAAAACACGTAAAAACAAAGAACCCATGAATGCACTGTTTGCACTGTTTGCTACAGCCCTACGTATTAACGTTAGCCATTAGTCATATACCCCACACACGTGACCCCGGCATTAGGCAGCCAATCAGCGCCGAGCGCCAACTCCGCCTACCTGTCCCCGCCCAGCTCGCATCGCATCAAGATCAAGCCCCTGCAAGGACAACCAGATGCGCGCGGCTTGCACGACAGACAGGCGACGTTGATGTATGTTGAGGTCTGCTGGGTGCTCGCCTGGGACTAGTACTTTTGCTCTGTTTTCTACGCGGTCTGGCCCTTCTCATTGGCGATTGTTGCCCGATGAAGTAGATGAAAAATGAAACCATGGACATCGACGCAGCCAGTGTTGCGGCAACCGGCGAGCTGTCGATTACGGAAAGCCAAACTGAAGAGGAAGTGAATGGAGAGGAAGAATTGGAACAACGACGGCTGGCCGAACCCAAAAAGAAGCCTTTGGCCATCACAGCGTATGTTGTTCCTGCTCGCCCTTGACAGCGTCGTGGTGGTGGTAACATGTATCTTATTTTTTTTATTTATTATTACTTTTTTTGGACCTTTTTATCTAACAGCGAATTCCCAGATGCGAGCTCTGCAAAGCCAGAAAAGTCCGCTGTGATCGCGCAGAGCCATCATGTGGATGGTGTACGCGCAATCGGCGGGTTTGTGTGTATAGAGAACGACAGAAACCAGGTTTCCGGGCCGGATATGTGCGTGAGCTCGAGACCAAAGTAAATAAGCTCGAAGCAATGCTTCAAATGCTGGGTCGTCGCGTCGAAGACCACATTTCCACCAAAGACCTAGGTCAGACGGGGCCGATCAATCTTGAGAGACTGCTGTCGATTGCGAGTGAGAGTAGTCAACCAAGTCAAAACGCACGGT
This sequence comes from Talaromyces sp. DC2, assembly GCA_039119965.1. Taxonomy (NCBI): domain Eukaryota; kingdom Fungi; phylum Ascomycota; class Eurotiomycetes; order Eurotiales; family Trichocomaceae; genus Talaromyces; species Talaromyces sp. DC2. Next base: position 152,171 of record JBCLNQ010000061.1, on the reverse strand, counting down.
CACCTTCAGTCATAGATACGCAGTCTCCAGATGGAAGTAGCCACGACCGCGTGCGTCCTGCTCGTGCGGCAGAGCTGATGTCAGTGCAATCGATGATGAACACCAGCAGGTCAGTCGACATGTCTCAAGCACCGCCAGAGCTGCCGCCTGTTGAGCTGCTCTACAGCCTTGTCGACCTATATTTCAAACACGTCAACACGTGGTGTCCAATATTGGATCGCCAAATCACTGTTGAGGGGCTATTCCGGTCGTCTAAACACGACGAGGCAGACCAAATCGTTCTTTATGCTATGGTGGCTACTGCCCTGCGATTTAGTAAAGACTCATCACTGACCCCCGAGTCGCGGGAGCGATATCACACTTTTGCCAAAGAAAGGGTCCTGCTTCACAGTCTACAAACCCCGTCGATCAAGTCTTTACAAGCTTTGGTCATCCTTACATGGGACTTTTTGGGATCGTCCGATGGCCCAGCAAGTGTCAACATTCTTGCAGTGCTAGTGCGCTCTGTTCTACAACTCAATCTCCAGGTGGAATCGGGTCTATCTCTTTCATCTGCTGTCCGTGCACATGCACCTCCCGGTCGACTGCGTGACACTGTCCTCCCTCCACCTACCTCTTGGATTGAGGAAGAGGGTCGCCGGCGGCTCTTCTGGATGATTTACGTTATCGAGCGATACGCTGCGGTGGCCACGGCAGCAGATCTTGTCTTGGACGAAGCCGAGATAGACCGTTCTCTTCCATGCCGCTATGATTTGTTCTCGAAGAATCACCCGGTGGAAACTCGCTGGTTCTGTGGTCCTGGTCGGTCGAGGATGATTATAAACCAGCCCGAAAATCTAGGCAGCTTTTCATACCACTGTGAGGTTACGCGTATCCTCAGTCGGGTGCAACAGTTTCTTCAGACTCCGGTGGATATTTGCTCAATGTCTGAAGTGGAACGATGGCAAAGCACTTACCGCGAGCTCGATGACGAGCTGAGCGCCTGGCTCAGCAACCTGCCTGACGACTATAGCAGGATATCGCAACTGTGTCACTCAGATCCGACAAGCAAAATTTCCAATTGGATTATCATGCATGCGGCATTTGTCACCTCGGTCGTGCGGCTGCACTCATGCGCAGCGTACCCCCCGGTCCGATCCTACATATTCGCCCCTTCTTACAACGCCTCCCAACGCTGCCTCACTGCGGTGCAGAGTCTCCGTGAGATCGCCCAGGATGTCCTCAATACCGGAATGCTAGATCTGCTCGGTCCGCATTTTGCATTTTCGTTGTACGTTGCCGCCAGGTTGTTACTGGTCCACACGGCCTGCACGGGTGCCGAGACCGACACGAGCTGCCAGTTTTTCATTGATATGCTCGAGCAAATGGGCCATTACTGGAGCATTGCTAGCCAGTATGCTCAACAACTAGATCAGATATGGAAGCGGGCACACATGGGCTGGCAAATTGGAGGCGAAATCACGAAGTCTGCCCCCAAAGCACTTGCAATAATGCGAAGGTAGCCTTTGTTCCGACCCCTCATTTATTCGCACGTACTAATAATAAACGGCTATACAGGCGAGCGTACGAAGTTCACATTTCGGCTATCCAGCGGCCCTCTTCGGCAATGAAGCCTTTACCGACCAAGTCGGCATCGGTAGAGGATATTGAATACCTCGAGGTGTTTCATTTTTTCAATTACCCGCGACTCCCGTCGTCGATGGTCAACAGCCAGAACCTTTTCGATTATTTTTTGAATGTAGACGCGATCTCGGCGGGCAAGGACTATTTCATGGCGGCGGCGCCTCTTTCTATAGGATCTTCGGATATGGGCTGGTCTTATTCTACGTGACTGGCCTGAAACTGACAAAGGCTTATTTCTTGCTTACAGTGTACACTATTTGATGATATTGAAAAATTTGTGCTCTATTAAACAACTCTCTAGGGAAAAAGCTCCCAATGATCTATAATCTATACAAATACCCAGACGTGAAACCCGCTTTACAAAAGAAAAAAGAAATAACGATATAGTGATTACACGCTAACATCGTCCCTCAAGCCCATGGAACGCAAGAAGTTGACACCGTCGGCAAATTCCTGTTTCTTTCTTTTCTCGTTCCACTTCAGCTCTTCGCCCATGATGGAGACCACAGTGGGGAGCGCCTTGAGGGCAGCCTGCACGTCCAAAAAGGCCAGGCGCATGCGGCGACCAACAATGTCAGCGGCCGTCATGGCGTACTCGTTACGGATAGCATAGCGGACCTCGCCATCCACAAAGGGGAAAGCATCACCAGCAATGCGCTGGGTGGGCTTGCTGGCCGAGGACGAGAGAGAAGCGACTTCCCACGCACGGTCACCGTAGTTGTGTGAAAGGTGTTCGGCGACATCGTCGGCCAGCTCGAAGCGCTGGACGAGCTCGTTGTGCAGTTTCGGAGTGAATCCATGAGCACCAACCAAGCGCAGGTGTTGCGTCTGGCAGGCACCGTTCAATTCAGTGGTGGCGGCCACACTAGTACCGCTGATGTTGGATGCAGGCAGTGCTTGTGGCTTAAGATTGAATTCCTTGATAGCGTGGTCGACAGCATCCTCGGCCATTTCTCGGTATGTGGTCCATTTCCCACCAACACATGTCAACAGGCCGGACTCGGAAACGGTGATAAGATGGCTACGGGTGAGGGACTCGGTGTTTTTGGCATGGGGATCGCGAACCAGGGGACGGATTCCTGCCAGTCTATTAGTATGTTGTTGCGGAAATCGCATAACTATTGCTTTCATGAGAACTCACCAGACCAGGTTGCCAGCACGTCTGATCGCTTCAAGGTGACGTCTGATGCTAGCAAGCGATTAACTTCGTTCACAATCCAATTGACCTCCTCTTCTTCGGGAATCGGTTCGTGCTCAATTGCACAGGCGACATCTGTTGTGCCAGCTACCATCTTCCCCTGCCAGGGCAGCAGGAAAATGACACGGCCGTCGGACGAAGGGTCGATGAGGCCGAGGTGCTTGGGTCCAACCCACTCGGGTAAGACAATGTGAACACCACTACTGGGCATGACAATCTCCTTCATCGACGGCTTATCTTGCTGCAGAATAGCATCCGCGAATGGCCCGGTGGCATTGATGACACCTCGGGCTTTGACGACGAATTCCTGGTCATCGGAAAGCACGTCTTTGACCCTAGCACCGCACACTTTACCGGCGGCGTCTTTCTCGAGACCGGTCACTTCAACGTGGTTGGCGACAGTGGCACCGTAGAAGGCGGCGGTCATCGCGAGTGAGACGTTCATACGCGAGTCGTTGTGCTGTCCATCATAGTACACTAGGCCGCCCACGTATTTGCTCGCATCCAACGTCGGGAATTCCTGCATGGCCTTTCCGCGCGGCATAAAGTATGAGGGCTGCAAGCCTTCGGATCCGGCGAGCAGATCGTACATCTGTGTGCCAATCCAGAGATAGGGAGCTTCCCACCAGTGCTTGATTGGCAGCAGCAGGGGCAGCGACTGCGAGAGATGCGGGGCGATGTCGAGGAAGTATCGTCGCTCCTTGAGCGCGGTAACTACTAGCTTGTACTGTTCGTAATCCAGCTCCTTGACAGCTTTTTCGAGGTAACGAACTCCTCCGTGGACCAGCTTTGTACTCTTGCTGCTCGTGCCACTGCTGAAGTCATCGCGCTCGACGAGGGCGACTTTAAGGCCGCGCGTTCTGGCGTCCAAGGCGATACCTGTTCCTGTTGCGCCGCCGCCGATGACCAGCAGATCGTAGACCTCGTCGGGGTTCGAGCTGCTCTTTTTCAAAGCGGCGATTTGTTCGTTACGCGGCGTGACCTTGGGGAACTGGGGCGGGGATGTGAGGAAGGATGGCACGGAGGAGTAGTCGGCGTCGAGCGGCCGACGACCACGGAAAGTGTACAGGGCGGCCGTTCCGGTGACGGCGACGGCAGAGGCTGTGGCAGCATATCGCAAGAAGCGACGCGATGTCGATCGAGCTGCCATTGCTGGACAGGACTGCAGAATCCCAGGATCTCGAGAGGGCGACTGCGTTTTGTGGCGCTTCTGTGGTCGCAAACAACGAAGAGTCCGCGAGTGGCCGGACACAAATATATATCAATATATATACCCCTTACCGTCACGGAACACGCGGCAAGACACGACGAGGAGCGCAAGGGAAAAAAAAGAAAGTATCACGAGATGCGCTCGTCTTAACTCTCTGCCGGTCAATCTCACCGAAGAGGAGAGACAGCCAAGGCTGGTGGAGGCTTCATTTTCCACCAGTCGCACTACTTAGTCACCGCCCACCGCCGCATTGGGACAGCTGCGGCGGGTCTCTCGGCCTAGGTCTGGCCCGAGTCTCGCCCAGACGGGCAATCCGCCCCACGTGCATCTCGGCGATGGCGCCGAGGTGCAGGAACAGGCACGCCGCCATGCCAATTGGGGACTAGAGCGGAGTCCCGCCAAGGCTACGTCATGTGCGAGACTGATGAGTGACAATCCTGATCATAAAAGGTTAAAACAAGCACATTCTTCAGTCAACAATTATTATTAATTTAATGTCTCCTCAGCTCCATCATTAATATTGCGTCAAGATTCGTCACCGGCCAACTGCGCAGTGTATCTTGCCTCTGACTTCTCAGCAAGGCGCGTTTCGCGCACGTGTGTACCGAGCCCGTCAAACAAATGCAATGCTTCGCATTTCTTTATTGGTTTTGGATACCCAGTCGTCCTTTATTTCTCTGAACGAAACCTCGCTTTTCTCTACGTCAATTGAGATCCTTGCGATTGCATGCGACGACATTAGTCGTTTTGATTGAACCAGAGGGGAAAAAAAAAAAATCCTGACTTCGAACTTGTTGACATCAATTGATCATCCTGAGCATTCTGCTAACTCTGTATTATGTAGACGTTTCGGCCGAAAGCACCCCGGTGAAATTGTCGCAAGACCTTTCTTCCCTCTTTGCGCTCTTCCGTGACATCAATATCCGCATCGGACAACTTCCGGGGTTCCCTCTCAGCCGTCCACAACAGAAAACAAAACGAAACAAAATAAAAATAAAAATAACCCAGATTTGGAGATCTCAAAGTGCAGTGTTCTCACAAATCGCCATCAAAATTTGTGCTGTAAGTTACGTGTCCTCCAGATACGTATTCTGTACCTACCGGCACCTCCAACCCGATAACATTATCGACGATGACGCCCCAAAACATCTCTCAGACGAGTTTGTGAAGCTCTTCCTGGCTCTGCTGACCCTGAAGGTAACTCTGTTGAACAGCGAAGCCGCAGCGTTGACTGGTGCGAGCCCAGAGGAGCTAAATACATAATACCACACGTATGGCCAATGAGCGTAGACGCCGCGTCATACAGGTTACATAGCGACTTTTCAGACCTCCTGTTCAATAATTCAGACTTGAACAATCATGGAGAAAAACAAAACCCACTTCGCAAAGCTAATTATGATCAAGGTTAACAAGCAAGGACGATCCCACCCACAAACTTAGCTGTTCCGGGGTTCTGAAATTTCTCAACTGTCGGTCAGCAATTAGTCATTGAAGCGTGAATTAAATAGCCACACTATTGAAACATCTTCGATATTATAAATAAACGCAATGTTGGCCCGTAATAACTCGTCCAAAAGCATCAATTGATTCTGTGTCACCATGAACCTTCGGCTTGAAGGCCTGGTCTTCCTAGCTCTGACAGCTGGCGCTGCGTTTGGCCAGTCAATAAGACAAGTCTTCAATTTCTCCAGCTACGTCGACATCGAGAACAGCCACCTGCGCCCCAATGGCCATCTCTTGTTGAGCACGTTCGATAATGGCCGCTTGTACACCATCGATCCGTCAGCGGTTAGCCCACAGGCTCAACTGGTGTCAGCCATGCCCGGCGCCACGGCGCTGTGCGGCATCGCAAGCATCGGAGACGATAGATATGCCGTAGTCGGCGGCATTCGAGGCAATTATAGCTATACGAATGAAACGATCTACACGGTCGACTACAGCGGTGGTCGCGCCCAGAACGCGACCATTGCTATTGCTGCTCATGTCTCCAATGCCACTATGCTCAACGGCATGGATTCCCTTCCCGAGAAGCCACATGTTATCCTCCTCGGCGATTCTCGTCAAGGCGCAATATACCGCGTGGATACCAACTCCGGAATTTCGACTATTGTTGTCCAAGATGAGGCACTCGCTGCCCCGTCCGACGCGACCCTGCCGATTGGAGTCAACGGACTCAAGATTCGAGGATCATTCGTGTATTATACCAACTCGGCGCGCAACACTTTCGGGCGAGTGCCAATTACAACAGACGGTGACCAGACTGGCGATGTCGAGGTCGTTGCTCAGCTGAATGGAGGCACGGCCGGCTACGACTGGGATGACTTTGTCTTCAATGAAGCCGGCGTCGCCTATGCCGCACAGCCAACAAATGCAATTGCCGAAATCAAATCAAATGGCCAGCACTCTATCTTCGTTGGCGGGGGCAACAGTACCTTGCTTCATGGACCGACGTCGATTACCATTGCGCGTGATGGTAAGACAGCTTACGTTACTACTCGTGGTTCCACGGACAATGGCTTCGAGTACAGCGGCCAGGTTCTTGAGATGCAATTATAGTTTTTTGTACTTAAAAAAATCTTTGGTGACTGACACCGATCGATATGTAGCTTGCAATATATTGATTCTATTTCTTCTCTATTTTTTGTATAGCCCAGTTCTGCATTTCGACGCCATTGCGGCCAATGAGATATGTCAAACTGCCACCAATCATGCACATAATAACAGCTGTATCGAATTAGTTTTTTTTTAAAAGTCGAAAGAATACCGGAAATACGCACATATAGTGAATGTCCATCCTACACCAACGGCGTTGATCAAAGGCACGATTGCTCCAGTAGTACCGGCTCCAAACATGTACTGCACCAGATATTTGCTGCTGATGACTTCGGCTTTCTCTGCTGGGAGGACCTCTGTGGGAAATTAAGTTAGCTCTAGGGGGTTTTCTTGTTCCTTGTTTTTATCCTTTTTAAACGCACCTGCGGTATAGGTGTTCAGGCTATTGTACACCCCCATCAGGCCGAACCCTGCAACAAATGCGCTGATAATAGGAACTACCATGCCTCCTACCCCTTCCTGTAGAGTCCAGGCGTATATTAGGGTTGATACTGGCAGAACACCGAGAATCATGGACAGCCCGCTGTTGAGCCGATCTTGGGGAAGACGGAGCCCATTCCTGCGTTTGATATACTTCTTCACAGTGCGGTCAGAGAGTCTCCCTCCAATGACACTGCCCAGCAAGAAGCCTGTTCCGGGCGCAATATAAAACAGACCGCTAACAAGAGGTGTTGTCAAGTGGAAGCGAGGGTTGAAGATGCTACGAGCCGAGGTGAGCAGACCATACTGAAACCATGCTAGAAAGCCACAGGTTAGATCCTAAAATCTTAGTTCTCGTGTTTTCTCTTTAATTAAAAAGCAGGGTTGGTTGTCTCACCGCGAGAAAGACGTTTGGGTAAGCCAGCAATATGAATACTCGAAAAGGGTTGAACCGAGACGTGAGTGATTGTTTGGGCTTCTCTGGTTCGTCCGTGTTGGCATTCATCTTGTCTATATTCGGTATAAAGAGCAACGAAGTCGACAGCCCAACGACACCCATTCCCACCTGTACCCAGAATATATAGCGCCAATGGGTAAACGTGACAATAATACCGCCGATACATGGTGCTGATATCAGATGAGCATCTCTCTCATTTTCCCTGCTTTTGGAATGACATACCAAATGCTGGGCCGCTGACCGAGCCTACCATAAAAAAACCAACCGCCCTGCCTCGAACAACCTTATTTGCTGTTAGGAAAGAAGCGACGCTAGCATTCGCACCCACTCACTGGTTCAAATATGTCGGCCAGAATCGTCTGTCCGGCCACCATAAAATATGTCCCGGTGAATCCAACTAAGATACGCATGGCCGTGAAAGTAGCCATGTTTGGAGCTACTGCGGCTCCGCAGGAACAAGCACAAAGAATGAAGATAGCAAGATTGTATGCTCGTTGGCGGCCTATCAGAAAACCTACAGGAATCCATATGAAGGACGAGAAGCCCATAGCAATAAAGACCCCTGAATTGGTGATTGCGATGGATTCCTGCTTGGTCGAAAAATCACTGCCGATTTCCGGGAGAGCTGCAAGCAGTGCGGTGCTTGAGTACGTGATCACCAAGGTCATCCAGCTGACCGAAAAAAGGATCAGATTCTTGCGCCATGTCGGCAGTGTGAAAGAGGGCTTCTTGTCCGGCACATTTTCAATTGGGGTGTTACTGCCATTGCTAATTTCAACGGCATTGCTGAGGCTGGCTGTTCCTTCAGTTGGCCTACTTTTGGCCGCTGCGTGCTTCAGCAGCATTATACCAGTATACCCCGTTTGCAGCAACACCCGCGGAAACCATCACCAATACTGTGACCAGATCGTATCAATTGTGCAACCTAATGATGCATTGAAAGATTCCGAGATTTGACATTAAAAAAAAAGTGTCTTTCCGCACCGCGAAGAGTTTGACCCGGTATCGGGAAGATGTCCGCATGCCGAGTCTAGTGCCTGCAACGCTATCAGGGATGCCGATAAGCGGCGTGTCTTTGTTGGGCATCAACAGCGTTGATCCTTTGGTGTTCATTCCGGTAATAAGTGATCGTACAAGAAAGTAAAATCGAGGTTCACTAACATAGGTAGAGGAGGATTCCTGCAACTGCAACGGCTTTTGTTAGCAGCGTTTGGGAACATGCACAGATGAACTTTATCGATATAAGCGTAGATCAATCATGGCAGATCGATAAGATAGCAGCATCCCACATTATTCCAATTTCCCACGCTTTCCCTTGCGAAATAAGACTTTGAAAGCCCCGCCCATTTTTCTCCTAGCCGTCGGCGAGCAGACATTTCGCCGAAAATTTGACAGGTCGATCACTGCCCGGCAACATTTTGCCGACTACGGACGTTCGTGTGATAGGAATAAAACCATTAAGAAAACAACGAGATGAAGTGGATTAGTAAAGGATTATCCTCGGAACCATTTAGCGCTTAACGAAACTGGTTCGCCTCAGCTCGATATTTAGCCATCCGGCGAGAATCGCCGAAGGAAACAGGAATAAAGCAAAAAAGAAGTTGAAGGAACAACAAGATCATTGCCAGTACTCTAAATTGCCTAGTGAACATCGATCCGGCGAGCCGGAATGGCGATCATACAATCAATCGCTTTTTGGACTAGCTCAAGCTGGATATGATACATCAATACTCTATACGCGGACATATGGTTAGACCTGGGAATCCTTTCTGGTATTGAACACTTTAGGCTGCCGCTGTGAACAAGATGCCTGGAGATCCTATTGCTTGGTCCGACTTTGCGAAACATCTGGTAAATAGACACTTATAAAGACCAAGCATATCAACGCTTGCGGTGTCTTTTCAAATTTTTGCAAAGACAATCATCCGCAGATTGCAACTCGTGGACTTGGCTCTGCTCGTTTCCCAGTCCCTTTTCATTGCATTCAATGGCATCATGGTTCATGCGTTCAAAGTAGGGGAAGGAACACATCAATAAAACGTATCTGTTGCACATTCTCATAAGATAGTTGGGGCATGATATCTCTCTACTTATAGGTTCAAGAAAGAAGGAACTGACTAGGCGGCGCAGCTTGTAAATATCAATGAGATTCTCTATTGCCCTATGATACTCGGAGCCAAAATCGCCGTCCTCCTCCAATTACGCGACATATTTGTAGTGAACACGGGGTTATCATACCCACTATACTCCGTACTCCGTACTTGGTTATCCTATTACGAACCTTGTTCTCGAGAGAAACTTCAATGGCCTATTTTCAACTAATTAGTACTACTCTGTACAGAGTATGTAATTACCCCATATCTCTAACCCGACTAAAGCTCGGGCCCTAGGAGCGGATGGACCTTGCTAAGCGCACAATCTTACCTCATTGGAAATGGATTGTATATTTATGGGGCATATTTTATTAGGATGATCTAGAGTTGCACCCCACTAACACAAACAATCGGTTCTAGTTGGTTGGTACGGAGTGAAAAAATTAATAGGTATTAATTGTGGAACGAAGGGAAGCAATTGTGTTCCTCCGATGCCTGGGTCGAGTCATGAATTCTGTCACTGGTGGGTCTGAGGACAGCGCCAAGGTTTACTGAACAGAATAAAATAAAATAAATAAAAACTAATATTCATCATTATTACCAGGGGAATATTAAAAGAAGCTGCTCACCTTGATGAATATCGAACCCCGTTCGGCCAGAGGGGCTTGTGATGTGACACTCTCGCAGCGAATTCAAAAATCCAAACTTCCCTAGTTTTGCCACGACTCATCTATCTGTCAGAAATTGGCGCTTGTTGGTTTGGATCGTGGCCACGCGTCAGTTGACTGGACTAGAGACAGCTATAGCTGAACTAAGTCTAGTTGGCCAAGAATCGGACTGCGCAAATAACTCTGCTCGAACGACTTGCCGCTCAACCTCCTCACAGAGACATGCGGGTTGTGAACGACGAGCGGTGAATTGCGCTTTTCATGGAATCCCTTTCATTTACCCATATAGGGGGTAAGTATTGATCAACATCACCCAGAAAGACGTGTCATTAAACACTGACAACATTTCTCCTTAGGAGCCAACGAGGTGTTTCCGCGATCCAGCACTTGTGATCAGACAGGCGACTACACCACTCCAGACGGATTGAATTTCACGACACACTGTGGTGAAGATGTCGTCCCCTCGACATACTCATCGTATGTGCCAACGCAAAAGAATTTCACGGCCTGCATGGACGGTTGCTCGACGGAATCGTGGCGATGCTGGGGCGTCTTGTGGCAAGAATCGAATAGTTCTTGTTGGGAATTAAGCAATCCGACTGCCCTGACAACGGCAAATCTCACGTCGTCGGACACCAGAGATATTGCGCTCGCAAACAGCACACAGATTTCTCTTGCAAATGTCTCGTGTCCTTATACCAATAACTCAGCCCTGACTACACCCGAGGGGCTGGATTTCAAACTATCTTGCAATATGGAGATCGAAGGAAACGATTTATGTCCGTGGTTTTCTGACTTTTGTCCAACCTATGCTGTGAGCTTGGAGGACTGCATGGAGGCTTGTGCTCAAGCCCATCCACTCTGCGAAGCAGCCATGTGGAATCCCGGGCATCTTGCTGGTTACCTGAACTGTTTTCTTAAGAATGCAACCGGACCTCTGGTGGAAAGCGCCAACCAAATTTATCACACTGCCGTGGCCGAAGTCGTGACATTGGCTCAGGGCTGTCCTACTTACTCAACCTACACGAGCACCGATGGGAAAGCCTTTAACATCACTTGTTCCCAGACTGCAACCCAGGCGACAAATATCACCTACTCACACCAGAATAACATTACCGCATGTATTGATAGCTGTGCCTCCTACGACGGCACTCCAAAGTGCGAAGCTGTTGTATTTGATGCTACCTTGGGCTCTGGGTACGAGAATTGCCAATTGCTGAACTCAGTGCAGATGCTTGACTCATCTACGAGTTTGAACATTGCCCAAATTGTTTCTAACTCGAACTCGTCGAGTTCGAACAGCTCCTCATCCGGTTCTTCATCTAGCAGCAGTAGCAAGGCATGGATTGCCGGCCCGGTTATTGGTGGAGTTGTGGCTGTTGTTGGCATTGGTTTGACATGGCTTTGGTGGAATCGACGAAAAAGGAGAAACGAGGTCCCTAATCAAAACCTCCCTACTCAAGAGTTGCCTATTCAAGAGGGCAACTATCTTAATACCAGTGATAGCCAAAAGAATCATGATCAAGACGAACTCGACTCTGCTCCTCTATCAGAGCTTAGGGCAACGGAAAGGGTGGAACTGGCATCGCAAGAAAATACTACACATGAAATGCCGGCCTGATGGCAGGAATTTCTTGTAATATTGTTTACCACACCAGTTTGTACTTAATACCTTTTGGAATGGATACACTAATACCTCCCTAATGCCTAGTATGGTGGGGACATCTTCTATATACATTTCGTCTATGAATCCTATATACTAGAATATGATGAAATAACATCAAATAGACCCTAGTGTTTAAAATCATAATAGGCACCTTTTCGGAAACTGGAATAGCTGGTTGTGGTTATGGCTTGGCCTTATCACGCTTGGGCCAAAGGACCGACAGCACCGACAGCACCGAGAGCACCGAGAAGGCCGAGAAAGCCGATAGAATCAACAACAAGAAGATCCCATAAATAGTCCTTTTTTTCACCCCTAACTCAACTATAAAAGACACCTCCAGTCACAATGAACTCGCAATAAACTCGCAATAAACTTGTATCAACAATGTCTTCAATACGAGTTGCCATAATTGGCGCTGGCCCAGTTGGCCTTATGCTTGCACACTTAATCCATAACCAACCCGGAATCGACGTTACTGTTTTTGAGTCAGACAGTTCGAGACATGTTCGAAAGCAGGGTGGGTCACTGGACCTACATCCAAATACTGGCCTAGCAGCATTGAAGGCGGGTGGCCTGTATGAAGAATTCTTGCAACGCGCCCGCTTCGATGGAGAAGCGATGAACTTCTGTGACAAAAAGCTCACCTCGTATATCAAAACCAACGGCTCAACGAAGAAATATAATTTTGGTCGGCCAGAGATTGACCGGGCTTCTTTACGTGAGATGCTTCTCAACTCGGTGCCCGAAGACATCATTCGCTGGGGCTTCCATTTGAAGTCAGTAGACGAGAATCGCCGCCTCATATTTGACCAGGGGATTGAAACAGGGTTTGACCTGATTGTAGGTGCAGATGGTGCGTGGAGCAAGGTCCGAACCTTGTTATCAGACCAAAAACCCGAATACTCTGGGTTGTCTGGCTTCCGTTGGACAATACCAGATGCAGAGAAGAAAGCCCCAGTTTCCTATGCTCTCACAAATCGCGGATCAGTATTCGCCTTTTCAGACAACAAGACTATTATGAGTCAATATGTTGGCGATGGTAGTATCCAGGTTTATACGTTGTGCGCCAAGCCCGAAGATTGGAAGGAAACAGCCGGACATGATATCAATAACGTGGAAGAAGTCAGGGCTTCACTGCTGAGACAATATAAAACGTGGAATCCCAAACTACTTGATTACCTGCACCATGTTCAGGACCCTGTGATACTGCCACTATACATGCTTCCCGTGGGTTGGAGATGGGAGCATCAGTCTGGGGTTACGTTGATCGGTGACGCTGCACATTTGATGACCCCGTTTGCTGGAGAAGGGGTTAACCTCGGCCTACAAGATTCTTTGAAGCTGTCTCAAGCAATCATAAAGGCATCTTCGTTGCCCTCAAATGAACATATGGTTCTCGCAGCCCATGTGCAAAAGTTCGAGAACGAAATGTTCGTGCGCGCAAGAAAAGCCGCACGTTGCACCCTCGATATGATGAATTGGATGATGTTTACTGATGGGTCACCTCGAAGTGTTATCGAGAAAATTGTAATTCGCCTATTTTCTTTTCAGATGGGTGCTTTCTCCTCGGTTTTTGCGTATCCGCTGCTCGTGATAGTGGTGTATTCTTATTATGCTGTATTCAAGGTGTTTCATTGATTGTCAACATCAGAGATGGGTTACATCTAAGATAGATTTCGACACATGTCATTTGTTATTTCGAATTAATTCACTCTCTTCAACGTTGTTAAATTGGATGTATAATCCAGGCTGGTTTTTCTCTGCCTTGATGGCCTAAGGTGAGAACTTTAGGACAACGTCGAAATCAAGCTGAGAAAAATTAGACCTTTGAATAATTTTCCTACACATACGATTAATATTAAAGGCTTTTCTTGTTAAATAGTTGTTGAGGTGCTTGTTGAATTTATCGTTCTAAAGAATCTAGTTTGCACTGTTTGCACGGCTCACTATTCATTTCGGGTCCCACTGAATCCTATCATAGTATTCTCCAACAACCTGCACCATGGTCCAGAAAAGATCTTGTCAATCGTGTTATCGACGCAAGGTCAAATGCGATAAGAAGACCCCCTGCTCGACATGTTGCGAACAGAGCCAAATCTGCGAGTATCCACAGGAGCCCATCCGGCGCCGGAGAAATCGCCAGTTACCAATAAGTAGGCTGCAAGAGGCGGAAAGTAGTAGTAAGGCAGCAAAGGGACAAAGAAGCAGCAGCTCTGCAAGATACGATAGAAAAAACGCCAAATTAATTTCAAATGGGGACGGCCAGTCGCGTCTGGTGTCTAGTGACTTTTGGGCCAATGTTGAAGACGAGGTGAGTCGCTGTCTGGACCCTGTCTTATATGACGCCGCGTCTCACCCGGAGTACTAGGAGTATCTAAGACAAACAATATTGGATGAGTCACGATCGGCAAATTCTCAAAGACTTCCCTCTTTTTTGCATTCCATATTCCATCATTCGGGACAAAGGGACAATCTCGATGTGGCCACAGATCCTTGGACATGGTCTGGGGATCACGTACAAAAATGCTGGCAGCTGTTCAAACAAAATGTAGATCCAGTCGTTAGAGTTATTCATAAACCGAGCATGGAAACACTTGTGCAGGATGCAGCTATAAACGGGATATCAAGCTTGAAGCCAGAATCCGCCGCCTTGATAGTTGCCATTTGCTATGCAGCAGTGATCACGCTGCATCCATCTCATAGAGCACAGCATTTTACAGAGGACTCTCATTTGCTTCATAACCGATATCAGTATGCTATTGATCTGGCTATGGCTCGAGCGAACTGGTTTCACAGCAACCACATTCAAGTTATGCAAGCTCTTGCTATAGTACTGGTGAGTGGACTTTTCTCGAGAAGAGCAATCCATTTTCTTATAAATTATAGAGCTGCATGCCACGTGAAGATCATCGCTCATTATGGATGTATACTGGTCTGGCGTTGCGGATGGCAACATGTCTTGGGCTTCATTGCGGTACTATGGCAGACTCGAAAATCAAGCCATTTCAAGCCGATATGCGGGCACGTCTGTGGTGGCAGATATGCTTGGTAGACGTACGGATCTCGGAGGACTACGGCGCAGAGTCCACTGCCCTACGGATTAGACCAGACTGCCCATTACCTTTTAATCTCAACGACACTGATTGGGATACTTCTGCAGATTCTCCACCAGATCAACGGGAAGGGTTTACGGAAATGACATACAGCCTTCTTCGATTTGACGCTTGTAAAATTGATTTTCAATTACAGTCTTTCCTAAGCAGCGATGAATTTTCAACCGAACAAATGGACGAAAAAGCAAGCGTGCTCGCAAAAGAAATACATTCGAAGTACCTTCGTTTCGTTGAAGCAGACTCCAGCTCACCTCTTAAAACGGTTACACTTCAGTCGGGTAGCGTTTACATTGTCAAAATGCGACTCAAGATGTATTTCCCTTCCCTCCGTGACTCACAACTGGATTTATCCAAGCACTATCAACTTTTCCTTGCCTCTGTTGATATCTTGGAAAGGTATAACATGTTGTTCTCCGATGACACCACTGTGTTTGGATGGATGGCACAACAGTATACACAATGGCACGGGGTAGCCTTTGCTCTTTTATTTGCATACAAGGCTCTGGCAAAACCCGAATACTGGGAACAGGTTCATGAACCTGTTAGCCGCACATTGAACGCTGTGGGTCTTCTGTTCGGTAGTCAGCGAACAGATGGCCATCGGTGGCAGCCTTTAATGAGACTTTACACCCGCACAGTGGATATATTCGATAAATTACAATCTGCGGGTATTGACGTTCCCTTGCAAATCATGATATCTGAAGAAGAGCTTGAGGATATGGAACTTTTGTTCAAATCTGATCTTGCGAATTTCCAGTGGGAGAACGCATTGGAGGGGCTTTGAGCAAAATTTAATGAATATTGAACACTTTCAAACGCCTTTAACAAACAAATATAATTCAATGCAAGAGTCTAAACCTTCATCTATGCGTATGTAACATGAGATTTATTATATGCAATTTATATCCCTTAAAGGAGATATAATAAAGTGTCGATATTTAATTGGCTGAGTCTTATTAGGGGACCCACTTCCGTTATCCTTTAGAGATTCCAATTTCCATCCAGCAAACCTCTCCAAATAATTAATCGCTTTTGTATATAACAAACTCTGAAGAACAATGCCTCCTGGGAATAAACCAACCCCATGCATCCATTGTCGCCAGATGAAGGTACGCTCTTGGTAGCCAAGCCCCGCCGCAATGGGTGCTAACGTGTAGAATCAGTTGAAATGCGACGCCAAGGCAAGATTTCCTTCGCCTTGCTCACGCTGCGAGAAATTCAAGCTACGCTGCTCAGTTGATCCTTTGTTTAAAAGGACTGCGAAGAGAGAGTAAGAACGACTTGAAGTTTCACGTCCTATATGAATCAGACTGCAACTAACGTTGGACCTAGCCGCCTGGAAAAAGTTGAGAAAGAGTTGCTCGACATCAAGCGCAGATTAGGCTCCCAAGAACAAGATCCTAGTCCACCCACTCCAGGGACTTCTAGTCAAAATGACACAACTCAAACGATTCCGACGGACATAGAATCGATACTACTACATTCAGAAGTGGAATTCGACAGTATGTCCCTCAATGACATGACAGTGGACTCGTTGGCAATTCATACACTTCTCAAAGAGTAAGTTTACCTTAATCTTTCTTTAAATATTTTACAATTTGCTTAGGGTGTATAGATACTATACTTATTATCACCCGCTGTTCCCCATTGCTCCGGAGCTGTCCCATCTGTTGCAATGCTATCTTTCTCAACTCCCCCTTTTCTGGACGATAGTCACCATCGCCTCCAAGACGACAAAAGAGTATCCGTCACTTTATCTCGGATTATCTAGTGCTGTCCCGAAATTGATTGAAAAATTCCTTCATTCCAACGGAAAAGAGCTTTGGATGATACAGGCGCTTCTTCTTCTGTGCTGCTGGCCTTTACCATTTGGCCCGAAATCTGCAGACCCCTCACAGTCATACTCTGGACTAGCTACTAGCTCTGCCCTTGAGATTGGCCTTCATCGGTATAAATTTCCTTCCGATTTCACGTATGATGAACCATACGATGAAGACAGGGCGTTCATGCAGAAGAAGACGTGGCTAGCGTGTTTCATTATTAGTCAACAGTACGTCTTCCTCCGATAAGATTATGATGTGTCGGGGCAAGGACTGATCTCAGCAGCTTAAGCAGCGAACTCGGCGTTCCTACTTGTTTTCATATTGATCGGACTATTATAAATGCCTTGGAAACACCGGATACTAGGATTCCCGGTGTCCTAAGGGACCAATTGCGGACCGCTTATCTGGGCTTCAGAATATCAAACTCACTTGGAAATGACATTTTATCATTATCGGGCATCCCTAGTAACCGAATTTCACTGATAAATCTCTTCGAGACAGACCTTGCCACTGCTAGTACCGGTGCCTCAGCCGATAGAGACACCTCCGGCGAGATTTGTTTCTTAGCAGTTAAGCTGCAACTCTATAGCTACGCCTTTGAAAATACCAATTCAGAAGGGAAAGAAAACGCCGACGATGGCAGCAGATGTGAGGTCTTTCTTCGAGCTTATCATGCGGCGATGGAGCTTGTGCAGATAGCAGTGACAAATTCGCCTGAAGCCCCATACTGGACGCGACAGGTTTATCAGTCGGTTATCCATGCAATAACCTTTCTTCTCAAATTATGTTCTTCTTCAGCACCTCAGTTGTGTGCTATGGATTCCCCATCGACGCGAAACTTGATTAGTCAAGGTTGGGAGTTTTTACGGTCTGGCTCACTCATGGAAAACGACCATCTATTTCGCATCAGTACCCTGGTCGCATATTTGAGCAAACTAGAGGAGAAGGATCCTCGATTACCGCGCCTCACGGTCCAGTCCAGAATGTCTGCAAACGTGATGTACGATGCCGTTTGGCGTGCTAAGCAGCGATTTAGCCCGGAAGTGCGAAACATGCGTCCGGCCGACTATACAGCAACAGCCGTGTTGGAGGAGTTGAGCGCCTCGTGGGCGGAGAATATGTTAGGAGAAGATGGAGTTCTTCGACACTGGAATTCTGTGATTACAAACTATTGAGAACAGTATCTATTTGGCGTACAAAGTATCTCTGTAAAATAGTTCACTACCGCAAATGAGGTCGAACAACAATTGGGAGTCCATCTCCGAACCAACTATCCTAGTACCAATTAAGAGCTTTTATTATCTTGAAAAGGCAAAACTAGGTACATAGCCGGTGCATGTTGCTGTGACCCATGCAAATCAGATTCACCAAACTGCCCAGAGACCAACGGCCGCTTGATAGTGGTTTTGAATGCAAGAGCTGGGTCCCAAAACATGCAAATTAAGACATCTTTCGTTGGAATATTGTATAACCGACCAATTGTGTCCTTGGACAAAATTCCAGTTTGTTTCACCTTGTAAAATATGTCTTCACTGTCGAATATCACATCAAGTGTCAGTTCGTAGGGACCTGCATTTTTAGTCCTCAACACCGAAGCGACTTCGCCGAGGTAGCAATAACCCTGTGGTGCCGGTGGTTGTAATTTCATCGGAGATAACTGAGAAGACACCTCTGGTTTAGCAGTTGTGTTTATTGTCGGCGGTGCAATATCTTTCACAGCTGCAACCTCAGCGTACTTGTTCGACCCGGGAATGATTATTTGCTGTATGGGGAAGAGCGCCAAAGGATCGACACCTTTTACAATGTGATAGATGCAGAATTCAGAAACCTGTCCCAACGGGATATCGTAAGGAGGGAAAGGCATTGCAAAACTCCCAGCCGTGGCTATCTGACCGGGGTAGGAAGAATGAAGACATGCAATGCGAGCAGTGTTGATAACATGACTTGCCTCAGCCTGAGTCGCAGCTCTGGCTTCGCCGCAAAGACAGATTTCTCTTGGGGTATAGTCTATCTCGGACTCCAAGGAGCCCATTATTCCTTTATATCCGTATTCATGGAGTCGCAACTCGTAGTCGAAGGGGATCTTCGAGCGAACATACTCCTCTACATTGGAAAGGAATGATGATAGCTGGCCAATGATAATGGGATCACGAAAGCCACCGATAAAAATGCTTCGATATCCTGATGCTCTTGCTCCTTCAAGCTTCACAGTATATTCTCCTTCTTCAGATGGCACGAATTTCGATCCTCGTACCCGAACAGTTCGGTTATCGGGAAGTTGTTCGTATGTTGCATTAGCTAAGTGAAGAGCACCGCCAGGACCAAGTAATATGTCAGGGCGAGTTTTTTCTTATAGTGTGTGGGCAGCGATTGAAGTAGGCGAGCATCTAGCATTCGGATTCAGTGGAAGAATATCAAAGCTGTCTTCCCGGATGATGGCGAGAGACTCTCGGCTTTTGGGTTTTGCACATAATCCGCCACATTCCATGATCTTGCCCATATGATAAGCTATACCCATATCTGTGAAACCGTTGTGGATGCAAAATGCAGCATAAGGAGAGGGATCATAAGCCCGTCCGGCAACAATTATATCAAAATCGCTATATTTCTCCATTGCCTGTATGAACGGCTCCATACCCATTTGCGCGACAACCTTGGATGCCGTGTTTATATCGTGAGCAGTCAGTCCAGGTACTGCTGGGCTACACGGTAGGACTTGGCCCGCTTGATGTTTTTTGTGGATGAAACT
Source organism: Talaromyces sp. DC2 (assembly GCA_039119965.1). Lineage (NCBI taxonomy): Eukaryota > Fungi > Ascomycota > Eurotiomycetes > Eurotiales > Trichocomaceae > Talaromyces > Talaromyces sp. DC2. Next base: position 132,538 of record JBCLNQ010000061.1, on the reverse strand, counting down.
CTTCTCGATTTCGGCTTCAATTGTAACTATCTTCATCGTTCTGTATCCTTTGGCAGTCACCAAGTCCCGAATGATGTCAACAAAGAGCTGGACATGAATATTCGCTCCATCACCACCAGCAGACCCAAGAATTAGGGGCACATTGTACTTGTGACAAGACGCGACAAGAATGCTCAAATCTCTTTCCCATGATTCCCGGCTAATAGTGGTTGCATCCAGTGCCAGTTTGGATGGTCCACTGTCGGTAGAGCCGCAGTCAACAATGATAGCATCGACACAGTCTTCGACCGCATCCCAGAATAGAACTTCATCGAACCCATAACCTAGCATCCCTACGGGAGTAAGGATCTTGAGATCTTGTCGCGTCTGCGGTAGGTTCATTGTGGTCAGCGTTGTATTGCTAGCATAGGCTATAATGTCATTTTCGAAGGAGAAATATCTCCAATAGATATCTACAATCTATTTATATATAGCCATATTTTGACCGCGCAACATAAACTACTTGTAGGGATGTACATATAATAGCGACATCGCTGTGATAAGCGAGGTCGGCCTAGAAGCGATATCGCTCAAAATGCGATAGGAAGTTTCTATAAGGATTAGAATATCAAAGTCTGAAGCTGTAATAATTATCTCATGAGTTCACGATTAAGAATAGCTTCTAAACATCGCGGCCTGCATATTTCTTCGGTGGATCCGTTCCCGTATCCATTATTATGGGTGCGGGGGTACTGGTTTGGCTGTGGATATCCAACTACACGTCGGGATGGCCATCAAAAAAAGATAAGTGACTTATCTATGGTTACCAAAAAAAGATAGGAGAAGAGAAAGCCCCCTCAAAGTTTATGTGGCAAGAGTGGGAACCGCCTCGACGAGCTCTCCTAACCCTAATCACAACAAGCTGCTAAATCTTAGACCACTTAATCCTGGCAATCCTCATAGTGCGGAGTAGAATGAGACATTATTATTGCCACTTTCTTTGTTTACATTCTGTACTAAGTATTACTAGCTTAATACTGTAGAATTGTTTCCCTGGTATGAACGGTTACAGGCAGAAAAGATGCGGTGTGACCGGCGTTTTGAGTTCCGGCAGTCTTTGAACAGGTTCGACTAACGGAGGAGAAGGGGATGCTATTGAGCGAGATTTGAAATCTGGAAAAGGGGGTTCTACAATCTAGATTGACGGCGTAGATTAAGGGCTGCCCAATAACTTAGCTTGTTAGTTTCCGTTACACAGCATGCGAGATAATGACAGCTCAACCTGGGTAAAGTCACTAGACTGGTCGAGAAGGCATCGGCCAAAAAAGAAAACAAAAAGCCACTAATTTTAGTTTTACGCTAAGGGTGTGTCACCCTGGTCCGTGGTGAGCCCCGGCTGGAGTCTCATTAGACGTGTTTTGCGAGACTTTGTTCTATTTGTATCGTCGCGACAATGTGATACATGTTGGTAACAACCGAACTGCATCACAATCAGACCAAGTTTTCCGGTGACCAATTTCAAAAATCCTTCCGCATAAGATATCTATAGCTTCAAGACAAATTCAAATCTCCGCTACTCAGCTCTTCTGTTATGGAGTAACCGCAGTGGGCAGATATGGTCCGTTGTGGACTGGGCAAAAAAAGAAACAAATGCTTTGCCCAACCAAGCCATCAGAACCCCTGCTCAATCCTGCATGCCATGTTCAATAGTAACATTTAAAAAGATAAAACGAGAAAATCACTCACCAAGAAATAGGGGAGAACACAATCGAGCCGGCTGTCTTTCCCCGTGGTTCAGATAGGCCGCAGGTCGTGGGCATGTCAACACTGGTTTTCTCCCACCGTTGCGTAACTTCACTCTACAATCATCTATTTCCCTACCTTGAAAGTCAAATCTCTTATAATATATATATATATATATATTTTTTTTTTTTTTTTTTTTTTTTTTTTTTTTTTTGGTGATGCGCACTCGAGGAACATATCTAGTGACTCTCTCCGTTCCTTCAGATAAACTCTCGATTATTACCCCAGGATCAAGGAAAATGGCGAAAAGGGTTAACTGGACCGAAGAAGAAAAGCGGCAAATGGTCACCATGAGAAACCAGAATCAGCATATGTCATGGGAAGAATTTCAAAAGGTATCGAAGAAACTCCCAATATCCTATGCTTACTAGCATGGCAGCTAATGTCAACCAGAACCTGTGGCCGACTCGCACGGCGGGGGCTTTAGCGTTTATGTACAGTGTGAGTATATGCGATTCATAATTCTCACAGAAATCTCTCATCTGACTGTGCTATGTATAGGAGGTAAATAGAATGGATAGACTACGGGCAAGCGTTCAGGACCAGAATGTTAGCTATCCATTACTATTAGACGAGAATTCTCTTCTTACCATCAAGGCAGATACCGGAACAATCTCCCCCCGGCCCCCCTCCTCCAGACCAATCTCTTTCATCCACTACAAAGCGACCAGCAGAGGCCTTGAGGCAAGGTGAGGCTACTTGTGAAGCAGCAAACATCCCCGCACAATCCCCCCATGTATGACTTACGCAATCTCTGGAAAACCAAAGGCGACTATACTGATAACATTATTTAAAGGCTGTGAAGCGTCCATGCACAGAACACTCCAATGAGACGACAGCGCAACAAATTGCTGGCTCTCCTGATCGTGGGCATTCAAAGTCCACTGAATCCCAGTTGCCAGAAGCTTCGCTGACAAGACAAAATGGCGTCAACACAAGTTCACCGACCTTGACAGTCGATAATGTCATACATCTCCATCCTTGCCAACCTGGAACTCAAAGCGAACTGACAGAGGCAGTCCAGATGGAAGAAGAGCCTGTCAATGGACTTCCACTCCCTTGTTCAATCACAGATGTGGTGCCCAGTAAGGCAATACCCAGTGGTCCGACCCCAGTCCAACAATCAGAACAACCTGCATCTCACTTTCAGGAAGTTGACCCCCTTGGTGTGAATGGGATTGAAAATGAGATTGCCGACTTGGCGCAGCGATTTTGTGACGACATTAGTGTCGTTAGGAAACGTCGCAAAATGGTTCAATTTCAGCAATCGGAATCGACTGTGACATTTTCTAGTCTACTATCCAATCTCCTCGATTTGAAGCACAAAGTTGAACAAAGAGAAGAGGAGGGAAATCAGGCACAAAATGCGCTGAAACAGTTACAGCAACAAACGGAAAACAAGGTCAAAGAAGCAGTCAAAAAAGCTGTTTCCGAGTTCAGTGAGGAGAATGATCGACTACGGAGTGAAATTCGAGCAATAAGCAGGAATACTGTAGAACTCAGAAGAAGACATGACGAACTGGAAAAGGAAAATACCTCTCTAAGAGGAATACTCAAAGGCATTTCTACTGCAGCCAAACCATTCGACTCAACTTGAAAACTTATTCTTTGTTTTGTTTCGGGTTAAATTTGCCTGTAAAGTTGAGAGGACATTGGAAGACAAAATCACAAAGACCTTTAATACATAACTTAGGTAGAATGTTTAATAGTTTAGAATACATTCAAAGCAATAACTTATTTCGATTGTTGGTAAAGGCACCTGATCACACTTGCTTCCAAAAATAAGTATCACTTTCTTTTTGGAAAAGGCCATCGCCAGTTGCGGATATGTTCCGGGTCAAGCCCATTTTCATATGCTGCTGACTTGGCTGAGAGTCGGAGGCTGATTAACTTTTCTCTCACTGCAGAAGCTGTGTTTCCTAGAGAAGGAATCCGGTCAATAGCTTCAATGGCTAGGCTGTATCTATCTGTTTGGTTTCGTATTGCCAATTCAAACGGCGTGTCAATGTTCCCTTTCTCCCTATAGCCTCTCACATGTAGATTGTGCTGGCCGGGCCGCTTGTAGGTCATGCGGTGTACTAACCAGGGATAAGAGTGGAAGTTGAAGATGATCGGTTTATCCACCGTAAACAGAGCTTTCCACTGCCGATCTGACATGCCATGCGGGTGGTCACTCCCAGAAATAAGTCGAAAGAGGTCGACAACGTTGACAAAACGAATGGCTAAGTGCGGTAAATACTCTCGAAGCAGAGCAGTCGCTGCTAGAGCTTCGTGGGTTGCTACATCGCCACATGATGCAAAAACAATATCAGTCTCGCAGCCTTGATCATTGCTGGCCCAGTCCCAGATACCAACACCTTTCGTGCAATGTTGAATAGCGTCCTGGGGCCCGAGAAACTGGATATGTTCTTGCTTATCGGCTACAATAACATTGACATAATTCATACTGCGGAGACAATGATCCATAACGGACAAGAGGCAGTTTCCATCCGGAGGAAGGTATATGCGTACTACCTCTGGGCTTTTGTTTGCAACGACATCGAGGAAACCAGGATCTTGATGCGTGAAGCCGTTATGGTCTTGTCTCCAGACAGTCGCCGTTAGTAGAATGTTGAGAGAAGCAACCTTTGCGCGCCATTCGACTTCTAGGCACTTCTCAAGCCACTTGCAGTGCTGATTTACCATAGAGTCAATGATATGGATAAACGGCTCATAGCTATTTAGCAGACCATGTCTTCCCGACAAAATGTATCCTTCGAGCCAGCCCTCTATGGTGTGCTCACTAAGCATTTCCATGACACGGCCTTCGGTTGCCAAGTTACCTCCATCTTCATCTTCTTCAAAGTACTCTCCAAGCCAGACCTTTTTCGAAGCCTTGTATATCTCCCCAAGTTTATTAGACTCGGTCTCATCGGGCCCGAAAAGGCGGAAAGAAGTACTGTTCATCGCAATGACGTCTCGCATAAACTTTGCCATATTAGTCATGCTGCCAGCAGTGGATACCCCGCTTTCTATGTTTGAAATCGTGTATTCTCGAAAATCAGGCATAACGAGTGGCTTCCGGAGAATGCCGCCATTTCCTACGGGGTTCGCACTGATGCGCGCATGTCCCTCTGGGGCCAAAGCCCTAAGTTCGGGAATCAATTTACCGTTCTTGTCAAAGAGCTCGTCTGGCTTGTAGCTTCGCATCCACGACTCAAGCAGCTTCAAATGAGATGGATTTGTTGCGGTATCCAAAATAGGTACCTGATGTGCTCGCCAAAAGCCCTCAAGCCTCTTGCCATCCACTTCCTTTGGAGCAGTCCATCCTTTTGGGGTTCGAAGAATAATCATGGGCCAGCGAGGTCGGAATGCCTTTTGAGCATCTCGAGCTTTCTGCTGTATTTTTCTAATTTCTGAGATGCAATGCTCCATAGTGGCCGCCATTGCTTGGTGCATGCTTGGGTGGTCACTACCTTCAACAAAATACGGCGTCCATCCATAGCCGCTGAACAAGCATGTCAGCTCGTCATGGCTGATGCGTGCCAGTATTGTCGGGTTATTGATTTTGTATCCGTTCAAATGCAAGACTGGGAGAACAGCGCCGTCTGTGACCGGATTCAAGAACTTTGTACTGTGCCAACTTGTCGCCAATGGCCCTGTTTCTGCCTCGCCATCTCCAACCACAGCAACGGTGATTAAGTTCGGATGGTCGAAAACAGTTCCAAACGCATGAGAGATAGAATATCCCAGTTCTCCACCTTCATGGATGCTTCCTGGTGTCTCTGGTGTTGCGTGGCTCCCAATTCCACCGGGGAAGGAAAACTGTTTGAAGAACCTGCGCATCCCGTCTTCATCTTCGGTCTTGTCCGGGTAGACTTCGGTATAGACCCCCTCAAGGTATGACTGAGACAGAATCCCAGGCGCGCCATGACCAGGGCCGGAAATATAGAGCATGTCAAGGTTATGCTTCTTTATCAAGCGGTTCATGTGAATCCAGGTGAAGGATTGCCCAGCGTCAGAGCCCCAGTGTCCCAGGACTCGGGCTTTGAGATGCTCTTGCTTGAGGGGTTCCCTTAACAGAGGGTTGTCCCGCAGATAAAGCATACCCAAGCATAGATATAAACTGGCTTGGAAATATGCATCCATGTTACGGATTTCCTCAGGGCTAAGGAGCCCCTCAGACTTGACAGTCGACCTGGCCGCTCCATAAGCCGAGATACTCTTTTCGTCGGTAGAATTACTCGATGCCATCGGACTAAGTTGAGCTAACAATATCAGAGGTGAAAAATTCGCAATCTAAAACTTTTGGTAATTTCTCGAACTAAATATGTTTCTTCCACATCATGCAATGCTCTTACATCATGCAATGCTCTTTTAAGTTATCAGCTGGCGGATGGCCCCGGAAGCTTTCTGGGGATGCTGGTGACGTCGTGCTGACCTAGATTTGCTACGTGTGACATGAACATCTTCGTTCAATGAAAACGTAAATGGGAAATTTTCCAGGAATCAAAGTTCATCAGATGTCGCTGATGTTCTGCAAGCGTCGCGGAAAGTACAAAACTGCAAATCGCTACTTGTGCAAAACTACCGGTTGCAAAATATGTTGCAGTCTTGGCGCGATTTTTCGCAAAAAACTATGGACACCCACTTATCTTGTTAGGGAACCTAATTAATTACATACCACGCAAAACAACCTATATAATGTATTTACACATGCAATAAAAAATATATATATAAATTTCGACGCTAAATCCATCACTATTTTAGAAATTTGTTTTATAACCGGCTTGCAAGCTTCTTAGGATCTTACTGCAGGTTTGCAGGCCTTCTTAATCGACTTGCAAACTTGTAATCTTATTAATCATGAAATTCGAAATTCGATAATCAACACCATGAAAAATCTAAAATATTTTGGAATAAGGCAAATAACAGCGTTAAGATCCATATATTAGTACTATTTACCCATATATAAAATCGTTGTATAGTTTTTTTTTTTTTTTTTCTTAGCCTTGTGGTATGCAGGTCTCCTAACATTTTTGCGATAAATCGCGCAATGTCGTACTTGCTAGTAGTTGTCGAGGAGTCCGAAACACTCTTTGGTACAAGAAACCTCCTGCTTTAGCCATTCAAGCAAAGAGAATAATAAATTTGTTGTCTTATGGATGCTCCTATTCCCAAAAAAAAAAGCTGTCCAATTTTGGTTCTAGCATGGCAGATTGAACACGAAAAATGGATACGGAATGGAGCCAACTGTTGTAAGTATTAAAAATTATATTCATTATTAAAATACACTTTAAAATTAGAGGGAATTTCGATACCAGCCAAGCATGGTGTGCTGAATCGGGCGTATCTCCAGGTTTCAGTTGTTGTAGACACCATACAAAAAGTACAACCCGGGGATTGATCTCCCGGTCATATCTCGTGCTAAATCGGCTATCCTATCGCTTACAAATTAAAATGAAAGCTTATAAGTCGGAAAGCTAAAGTAAAACAGTCCTCGGATCCTATTTTTTGGTCGAATTGATGTCTCCCCGAAAGTTCCAAAAATTCGCCAGACTGCCAAGCCAGTAACGCTGAGTAGAAGGCTCACTATGCATACTCCGTATAAAAAGATGCGCTACAAAGAGTAAGATGAATCCACATGAAACAAAATAACTTAATACGTAATGTGCTCCGGACGGCAAAAAGGAAACCTTTATTTCCTCTTCAGCTAGTGAACCGAGAAGACCCCCCTGAACGAAGATCAAAGTCCCACCACGTTCAGAACACTTAAAAACAATTAAGTTTCGGTCGAGAGTTCCAGATCCGCATAGGCGCCCAAAAAGCTTAAAAAAAAGCCTTAAGATACATATTGCGTGCCCAAATCTGAGAAAAAGGAGGATGTGCGTAGATCATTGATGGAGACTAGCCCTTTTCGAGCACACAGCCCGCGATGATTTTGTGGAACGCTGAAGAAACTATTGACATTAGGCTCGATTCGCTTAAGCGACGACATCTGGACCTTACATGTATGCAATTTGTACTCCGTACTCCGTACATATAGACACGAGGACTGAAAAAGGAGGCAGTATGGTTGAGTATTGACATTGAAAAGAAGGTCGAAATTCCAATCATTCAAAACGTGGTAAATACTTTTGAAGTTTTTGAATCGTAGCGTAGTGGCAATGTCGGGTACTTAGATAAAAGAATATGTGATTTTCATGATTTGACGGAATACTTTTCAGTTTCGCTGAATCGTTTCCAAGAATGATGTTCCAGATCAATGCATTGAGAACGATCTGGCCTCACGAGAGACTTAAATAACTGCATCCAGCCGTAGATCATCGAGCGACGCATAACGAGAATGATTCCCCATAGGCCGGAAGTCTACAAAATTAGCCATCAGACCCACTTGTATGGATTAAAAACCAAAAGTGAAGGAATACTCACAGACAGCAGCAGAAAGCATGCAAATACAAAATCTTCGTTTGGCCAAAAGCCCTCAGCTTCTGGCAAGCAACGATCCGTATCATTTGGATATGAGAGTAGACATTTTACCCAAGCGTCGAACTTGTCGGCTGGAAGGGTTTCCTCTTCCCGTACTATAATGAACAAGGCGGAAAACATAGCAACATGGAGAACAATACCAAAGGCAGTCAGCATCGGTCGCCATTGCATACTGGTCAATAACTTGTTAGATTGCACCGAAGTCCTTCCGTCGTGATAAATCTCTCTCGATGTCTGAGAGTAACGACGATCGACCCAGATGCCATGAACGACACTCAAAACACAGTGTATCAAAGTCCATATTTGCAATCCACATATCCCAGCAGCTAGGACGATCAAAGGAGCTAAGAATGTCCAGTTGTTTCCTGAGGGCTTGAGATAGCATACCTTACCAAACTGGTAAGATACCCCGGTGACAAAATGTGGCATTACCGTGAAGATAATTGTGCCGATAAAAATGCAACTCAATGAGACTATCATAAATCTCGGGCCTAGTTTCTTCTCCCAGACCACATACAGGTGAACGTATAGAGCCCGGAAGACGCCTATTCCAGTAATATATTTAGTCAATGTCTGGATGGCAACCCTACCACAGAGACTTACAACTAATCACGACAAGCCATACTCCAATAGAGATAACAACTCCTGTTGCAGTGCACATAGAATCCGACGTATTGTCGTTAGGAGTGATGGGGTCGGCACATTGATCAGGCGGGTTAATGTGAGGTAGAATGTAGGTGAACTAAGTGACGGTCACTTGAAGAGTCCAACGTATACATCGGCCAGTCTACCTACAGAGAGAAAAAGAAATCCAACTGCAGGAACAGTCGTCAGATAATGACGGCCGGTAGCCTCCTTTGGCAGCACAGCATATGTGAGGATGAAGAGAACTATGATGACAAACACTGGTATAGCGCACCAGCCAACTAGGTCTACTCTGGGCTCGAAGTCTGAACTTAAGTATTAGTATTTTTCTTCAGCTATTTTTCCCTCAAAAGAAAAGGGGACTTGCGGTCGGAATATCTCCACTGTGAAAAGGGGCAAGGCAAACAGCACGAGGCTGTCGAACCTGATGCCACGACTAGTTCTCTACACCACCGACCGGATTGATCTTGGGGTCAAGAATAAGTTAGTTTTGTAATAGAGGAATCTCTTTTATTACTTCACTTACATCCGTCCGTGTATGGAAAGGCATCTTCATTAACAAAAGGCACCGGACAAGTGTAATTATCCATTGGGAAACGGCACTCTGCGTGAACAAGACCGGATCATCACCTGAAACATTGAACGAGACAAGTAAGGGGTTTAGTTCGGAGAGCGCATTTTATAAAGTAAGAGATAGAAAGAAGGCGTGTATATCACACGATACTAACAAGGGTGCCTGCTGGACCCCGGTCAACATAGAGTACGGGAGCGTACCATGGACAGAGAGCATGGAACCATAGAAGCCAAACTTTTCTCTTACTGTGATGGTCGCATCTACTCTGTGATCACGAATCATGCCCTTTTTACCCCACAAAGAACGACATGTGAACTAAGATTTTGGGGATTTTCTAGTTGAAAATGGACCTGTTCAGCCAATGACAGAGTATACTGGCATGCGGGGTTCATGTTTTTCTTGCTGACAGCTCCTTCCGAGGCGATGCTTGCCGCGGTCCACATCTGACCGGGGTCCAGGCTTGTCAATCATTCAACTGTCTAATAAAACCTTAACTATGGAATACTCAGCAGTTGGTAGTTACGAGGATGAATTTCGTGCATGTCGTTCCCCGCGCCAAGTCTATCAGGTTCATGGGGTCGACAGCAAACTGCCGACGGGATTAGAATGCAGCTTGGATGTTGTTGAACCACCAGTTGACGTCTATCCTCCCCAAAAGCACAGGGAATAAGTGCTACGTATATATGTAGGAACGCTTGATCTTACACAATACCTCGGCAAATCCCGAGAAAAAAGTTTGAAGGAAGTTCGGTCTGGATGCTAAAATGCTGGTTGATTGTTTATTCTATACATGTACAAATGAAGCGCCGCGCTTAGCAAATCTGAGGCATCATATTTGTGACCTACCAGTAAGTATTTTCTTAAAGTTGGGTTGTTTATACCCATAGTCGATTGTAGTACAGACTCACGCACTATTAGTTCTTCGTACGGAGTACTCACAGACCGGGGGCTGCTCATTAGAGTCAACAATATACCCCATATGGAGTACGAAGTAGCATAGGGCCGATCCTAGATTGAGTTGTTGCCAAACGGTTGAAAAGACCAAAAATAATACTAGTCCGTGCAGCTCGAATTAAATAGTACGTACTCCATACGTATGTACTAATTAGACAGCTACCCCACCAGGCTGGCAGTGAGTCAGGAACCGCAACACCATCCCGTTTCATTTTAAGAGCCTGGCTCATGCATGATTAATTTCCAGGCGCTGATCCATCGGCGCAGTCCTGAGTCCAAAGCCTCATCTGGATGCACACCAGGAGGGCTACAGCCTCGACGGGAATGGGTAGATCGATTGTCCGCACTTGGAGGTTAGCGTTGTGAAGGCTCATGGGGAAGAAAATCTCCCGAGTTTTCCCTATGGTTCTAACTCTGTGGAGACTGGTGATTATTGATGCCGTCCTTGGAGTCTGGACGGCCTCGAATACGTATTATGTCTCTACATCCTTCAGTTGGGAATTTCCCCAAGACCAGCCAGATGCCCAGTACGGTGTGATAGTCGCCACTGGAAGTTGATGAACATAGCCAAACGTCAAGCCAAATCCTACTGGGCTGCGCTTGGCCACATACGCTGGAAGGCGCGGCAGACGATCCCGGAGCACATGTCAACGACATTTGAAAGTCCGCTTCAATGTCTTGCCGACTCCGACTATTCCCGATCCGGCAGTAATCCTGGGCGTACGACCTCGAACAAGTCAACTGCCTGTCATCATGAAACCAACGCAGCTTGACTCCCTGATAGGCTGGTTGCCAACGAGTTCAATAACATCAGCCTACCGGAGCCTCTTGCTTTTGGCATCGTAGGCCTTTTCCGTTGTTGGTGTTATGGTTGCCATCTCAAATGCGCTTCATGAGAACGTGTTCCGGTAGCAATCTCTGGCCATTTACTGCCAGCCAGCCTGCATAGACAAGAGTTTTTGCCCACGGATTAGACCTCTGTTTTTTCCTCGGATAAGGACTCCGTAATTTGAACGTTGATGCATTGAAAGTGAATGACTCGGAGCATCATGGTACGTGCTTTTCCCCGTTATGGCACACAGTGTTGGTTGGGACTCCCCCACAAGACCCGCTTTTCATGATTTCAAGACCGGGGGGACCAATAGTGATTAGTTGATATCTTTTGGAACTTGGTATTGGGCCGTTGGTGCCGGTCAGTGTCGGGTACTGGATTGATAAATCTTTGGCATTTTCCGGTGCAGTCTGCAGCGGCCCCACGACACAAATCCGGGGATAAAATCGGCAAGGTTCAGTGGCTCAACCATAAACCAAGAAGCGAAAAACGGTTTTTCTGCCCAAACCTTCTCGTCGACCGCATCCACAGTTTCAGCTACGGCTCTATATTACCCTCATCTGCCGACATCCCCACTCGTCAACGTGCGATACGGAGTACACAGTATCCGTACTCTGTAGAGAGCAGTAGAAATAAGGGGGGAGGAAGGAAAGAAAGAGCCTTTCAGCTACCACAGGTACCGCCATCATGACCAATGTTGCCGTATCACGCGCCAATGGGCGGCTTTAGGTTTTGGATCGGGCCATGCGAATCGACGTAGAAGGCTAGACGCGAAATCCTGTTTATGAGCGGCTCGGAAAGGTGCCGTGAGTATTAAGTTATGGTACGAAGGAGTGGGTACAGGAAATTCAATCTTTTTGGACTTTTGATGCCGCGCTTGTCTGGTTCTTCAGACTTCAGACTAGGCGATGAATAATGTGAGAACGTGAGAGGACGAGCCAAGAAACGAAGTCGATCTAGGGAAGACTTGAAGTTGAGAGTCACTGTTGCTCGCAATTAGCCGATGCAGTAGAGTTGGTTAGTCTTGACTCAAACCAGTGGTCGCCTGCCCCCTCCACGAATCATGGATGATTGCCGACATTTCGGCTTGCTCCCCTTTTTTTGCAGTCTGACATTTCCGTGCCTGGCACAGACCACCAGCAGGAGGCCGATTTGTCATTTGATCTACGCCTGACAGGGCAATACGCAAAACGCCCGATGCCGGATGAGGAACTCACCTTGGTGGCCAGCCCACCCACTAGCTGCATATGATCGCTCACAACTAGTGGGAGACTAGGAATAGTATCCTACAAAAATGGATAGTGGCGTAGTTTTCGATTTGCGTCGGCCTGGGCTAGCCAGGCGTCGACAACATCGACAGTGATCATCTCCACAGGAATCATCTCAGATGGCCAGGAACCAGGCCCGGATAGTTATCGGAGCCCACATGTCCTCGGCAGTCAGTAGGTCCTCAGTAGACGTTGGAGAAGACGATCAGCCCTGTGCAGGCTAACGACAGGCTGTAAAAACAGTAAAATTCAAATTCAGACCAGATGAGATGATGCACGATGCAGATGCAGGCGTAGACCGACAGGAAGAGAGAGAGAGTGGGCGACTTCACTGCTGGTTCGCGTGGGGAAAGCACGCTAGCCGCACTCGCGGCGGTCACGTTGGCTGCGTCCCCCCTCAGCGCCTTCCTTCTCCACTGCGCCGACTGACTTGTTTCATCAGTACGTCAGTGTTCGTTCCTTGTAATTATGCCGTTTCTTTTCTTTTCTTTTCTTCTCTTCCCCTTCGCTGTCCATTATTTCTTTGCGGCTTTTGCTTCTTGTCCTTTTCACCCGGCGTGCCCTTGATTTGTCTACTCGACGCAAGCTTTACTCGAGTATCAAGCCACGGGCGATTCGTTGGCTGACCGTCCCCGATGAATGACAGAGCAACGGCGTTTCCAAGCCCCGTCGTTGGAGCATGCGGTCCGCACAGCTTCGAATTTGACAGCCAACTCTGACAAGCCGTCCGCTATGGCCACGTTTGCTTCCTACAGGCCCATGCCAATGAGCAACAATAACATCCATGGTGAGTGCTCGGCGTGCGCGCTTGCTCATTAACGAGCTTGGTAGGCTGACCTCAGCAGACTCGCCAGATGGCTACCTCCCACCTTCATTTCGCCCACCACACAATATGCGCGCCATGATGGGCCATCCGGTTGGATCGAGAACCGGCCATGAGAGCCAGCCCGGTCAGCTGTATTCCTTTAGGAGAGCGTCTTTCCAACCCGACGGAGAAATCACCTACAACCCACAGTTCACATGGTATCCTCCAAACGAGAATTTTCACCCATATTTTGCCGAACGACCGCCCGGAACATTTGTCCCTCTGCCTCCAGCTGGCCCTGGAGTCTTACCAAGTAATGATACCCAACACCAACAACAAACAGCTCAAAAGAAGCTACTTCCAAAAGGTTACCCTGCAACCGATCAACCATCACTCCCGACACCGGGTTCTTCCGAGTCACCACTTTCCGCCGTCTCACCTCGCGAAAAATCCTCGGAAAATCACGCCCCGAAATTTCAAAAAATCGCCGCCAGTACTCAAGTGGAGAACGAGGACGCAGCATATTTCCACTGGCCCGAGATATGCCTCGAACATCAGGCCTCTGTGCGATCTGATCAAGGGTCAGCACGCGTGGAAACCCACAACGTGCGTGAATTGAGATGGGGCTCGGACACATCGTTTGATGCAAACAAATTTGTTCCGTCAGTGCAACAAGAGAGCCATACAGTTGCCACTGACAAATGGATGGGCTGGATGTCGAGCATTGCTGCTGGACGGATAATACCAATAATGTCTCGTTTTGGGGATCAAGATTCTGGAGAATCTGGGGACCCAGGAAACGACGTTGACGATCGACAACAGTCAAAGGAAGTGGAGGCAGAAACTCTCGGGGATATTTTCCAAAGAAAACCTAGCTTGTTGCCCCTAGATCGAGACTTAAAATCTGCCGAAAAGCTTCGTCGCCGTGCTGAACGGAGAAAACAAGTCCACAACACTTCGGAACGAAAGCGGCGCGAGCAACTAAATAAAGGCTTTCTTGATTTATGTGAAATCGTGCCGGGGCTGGACATCAGCACCCACACACGAAAGGAGATACTCTTTCGCACTGCAGACTGGTTGGAGAAATTTCTCCAGGATAACTCTTGTCTAAAAGACCAGTTAGACCGACTACGGAGTGCAGTCTAGAGCAGCAATCGATTCGCCAGACAGTGGGCAAACCTGGACAACTTTATGTCTGTTTACCCTCGCAGACCCGTGGACGTTTTTGTCTATCTCTTTATCGTTCTACAATATTACCCCTTTATCATATAATTTTTTTTCTAAAAAAAACACAAACGTCTCTTATGGGCAATCGTGGAGAGGCGGGAAAGCGGGCTTTTGATTCTTAGGGCTGGGTTCCCTCGGCTGCATTGATGTTTATAGCATTTGAATACCATGTACAAAATCCTCTTTGGCTGTTGACCTTTGTCGTATTTCATATCCACCTCGGCGATTCACCAATTGGTGTACTTTTCCAAAATCATTGTATGTAATTGACACGATATCACGTCAACTGATATTTACACTTTGTTCAAATGTTAGTAGCAAGGCCAGTGCTGTAATTTTTGCATTTTAGCCTTTTATTAGTTATCAAAGGTTTTCCTGGAGTACGTGTCAAGTTATTCAACCCAGAGGAACAACATTAACATTTGAAATGCATGCAATGTGATGTCGAAACAGAAACTAAACAACACTACAAGGATCTACTACATATAACATTTGAAATACACAGACTATTCGACAATCTCAAACTTGACAGACTTGTTAGGTTCAAACATCTCTTTCCAGTCGTCCCAAAGCCTGGCAAGCTCCGTAACATATTGACCATGTAGCTCGTTGACGTATTCCTCATCTATGCCTTGCTTCTGCTGCTGGACTGGGATCGGGTTTCCAACCACCACGTGCAAGGGCTTGCGGTATGGGCAAAAGATGTTAAATCGACCTATGGCAAACGAAACCTTTTGTCGGACCAACCCTTCCCAGACGCGAGCAATGAGTGAACTGACGCCCGAGCCGTTGACGTTTACTCGGTCAAAGACGTCGTTCTCGCCAAATGCCATGACCGGAACGAGGTCTGCCCCGGTTTCGACTGCTACACGAACGAAGCCCTTGCGAATCTTGATAACTACTTCCATCGTACCTGGTCGGGACACATTGTACTCTCTGCTTCCGCCAATGCAAATGGTGATTGCTTGACCCATCCCACGGCCGTCATGGCCACCGGATGTTAGAATATTAATGCATGACTGACGAGAGACACCGCTCAATCCGGCGGAAAGTATATATTCTCGCAAAAGTGGGGTTTGGAAATTTGAATCTTTTATTAGGAAGGTATTTTTGATTCCGGGGAATAGGTTAGAGAAGCCTGCTCCGTCTGCAGCCAGTGAACCCGTTGCTCCACGGAACGCTATACCGTGCGGATGGTAGCCGAATATGTATTTTCTTTGAGGAGAAAGAATGGATGAGCGGTATAGGGTTAATGGAAAGTAGGATGTGTAGCTTCTCCAAATCCACGACTTGCGGAACCAGTCACTCCGGAACCAATTGGAAGCTTTTTTGTGGGTATTGGAGAAGAACTTGATGTAGAGAATATAAGCAAAGGCAGTTAACCGCAAACGAGGTACTAAGAGAAGGGAATACCCGAGAATGGGCAAAATGATCCAAGAGTGACTGAGAAGAGCCACAATCAGCGTTTCAGACGCGCGGTTCCATAACGGTCGTAAGGCGTTCTTCCCTTCAGGTCTGTGGTTCTTTTTGATCGTTTCAAGAACCTGCCCCGAGCTATTCTGTACTTTTTGGAAATCTCCACGGAGGTCATGTACACTAACCCCCGGAACTTCCAGTCCGATCTTCTCAGGATGCATCGCCAGGTCGGCGATTTTCTCTGCGCCCAATACACGGCCTTCTTTCTTGCGGCAGAGAGCCTCGAGATGAGCAGCCTTTTTAACATAGGAAGCTCGGTTACTCATGACCTTTGTGATGCCCTTGGCAAGTTCTTTGGCTTCAACATTTGGTGCTGCATTTTTGTTGGCATAAACACCAATTCCGAGCCATTCTGCGCGAGCCGCGTTTTCATAACAATCTTGCCATGCAGGCAGAATAATATGAGGGACACCGTTTCTGTGTTAATGTAAGCGTTGGTTCCTGCTAAATAACTGGTGAATGTAAACTTACTGGATAGCTTCATACCACGAGTTTGCCCCACCATGATGAACAGAAAGCACAATGTTCCCTGTCTCTAACATGGCCATAGGCTCGACTTCGAACCAAGCCCGGATACGTACACGATCTTCTTTGGTCTCCTTGTCAAGGGGCTTGACAGAGTCAACATACACGTCGTCATTGTCGTGAGGGTGAATGGGCAGTTTCCACAATATCTGGACTGTCTTATCGTTCCATGAATCAAGGAAAATTTTCAGTCCCGTTGAAATTTTGAAAGCAACAGTGGGGTCAGGCGCGTAAAGAGTTCCGAGATTTACGAGAATAGTAGGCCCTTTTTTGAACCACTCATTTAGTTCGGGGTCCTGCTTTTCAACAGATGCGCAGGGCAGTAGAATAGGTCCGCATGGAATCACATTGTCAGGCACGTCAAAAGGCCAGTCCAATTCCTTGAGAGCTGGTGACAGATGCAGCCTATCTGGTCGCCATCCATCTGCAAAGGGGAATCGTCCCTTGATGTTGTTTCGTATTCTCCATTCGCGAATTTCTCGTCTGCGACCGCTACCGTGGTATATTTTTGCCGTCTTCAATACGGCCATGGTGTTCCATGGAATGAGGTGAAAAGGAAGAGGGTACGGAAACCCGGTACCTGGTCTATGTTGGTGTTGTTAGAGTACAGAAATTTTGAAAAAGAGAAAAAAGGTAATGAGGCAACTTACAAGGGGTATTTCCACGCCCATGCCGCATTCTTTTGCAAGCCCAGCACAATGTGACTGAGAGCTGTGGTGTTCATCAAAATGGCAGTATGGCCAGCGTTGTGCGCAGCATCGCGGCCCTGGAGGAAGAAAAAGTCCACAACCATAACTGAGGGTTGGACTTTTTCAATAATCTCCAGACAGCTCTGGTACACATCCACATATTCTTCTTCATTCCAGCCCCAGATATCTTCGATTAGAGACTTGAAGCCGAGAACGGAGCCCTCGTACCCTGGCGGGTGGAAAGCGCCTCTTTTGCCCGTGCGAACAAAAACGTCCGTATTGGAAGGACCGCGCACTGGGTGGAAGTGAATGCGCGAGGCGTACGTGGAATTGTACAGTTCCGCGTTATCATTAAGCAGCTTGTCTACTCGTTTTTTCAGGACAGGAAATGATCCAATGTGCACGTCAATGTCGCCACGAAGAAGCAGCTCATGGGCGAGCGCGAGAACGATGTTAGTTTGGCCATGCTCACTGTTTGCCAGAAACAGCACTCGAGTTTTGGACTCGGCCATCGTAACTTCGCATGAACAATTGTGAGCAGGTGAGACAGTCAAAAAAATCATGCACTTTATGTCAGGCTCCTGTAGAAAGGAGATGCCCGACTATATGCAGTGAAAGAACGGACCTAGAAAGAGATCACGACAAACAGGAAAATAAAATGTAACTGCCGAGAAAGCTTAGAAAATATGCTAACTGGTTATCTCTCAGGTGCACCCCACCTGCAACTAAATTAGTTCCCCTGACGAATTTTTTTCCCCGGACGACAAATTTTCAGGTCACTAATTAATTTCAAACGCGTCGTGGTGATCGACGTTGTACCAAGGCGACCCGAGGGTAGTACACCATCCACTAATCCACATGGCCCACCGCATACCTTAAACGGGTCGCACATGGAGACTTTCCGAGGCTGCTGATAATCGATACTGGCCAGGACATTGAAGATGTGACTATGATGGGGCCGCGTAGGACTAGTCGTGTAATTCGTGTTTGGGACATATATAGCGTTGTCTTTTACTGCCGAAGACATCTTGTCAACTGCTCTATAGCATGAGTTACAACTAAACCCTGGTGGCCATGGCGATACAAAGTGGCTTACTGACCCTGGTGGTCTCTAGCATCTCACCTTCTCTTTCAGTTATCTTGGTAATTGGAGCTCGAGCACTTCTCCTCGGATCGTTATTAATTTTTTTGGCCGTTTAGATACCCATCGTCGTTCTTCTACTTGTTTTGCTGCGGCCAAAAGGGCCAGTGATTGAAGGCATTCCGGGGCCCTTGGCCGGTAAATATCTTGCAGGGGTAAGCAAGTCGTAACTCTTAGGGACATGGCACGACTAATTCTGGCAGATTGATACAAAATACTCATTCCTTTCCGGCAACAGCGCTCGCGGATTCCATTCCCTACACAAATCATACGGCGGTATAGTGAAATTCGCGCCGGGACAGGTGACTACCAACACAGTCAAGGCATTCCGGAATATATACGGCTCAGGCTCCTTTTTAAAGACCGGCTTTTACAAGGGAATCTCACGGAGAAACATCTTTACCGCTACGGAGCCGTCTTACCACTCCCCCGTACGAAAGCTCTTTAGCCCCTCTTTCAGCCCCGGCGCCCTGAAATCCCACGAAGGCGTCATCAGGAACTGTATTCTCAAACTTCATGGCGTCTATAAGCAGAAGCTCAAGACAGGGGAGAAAACACTTTCCTTGAACAATCTCTTGTACTGCCATTCTGTGGACACCGTGGCTGAGGTGCTTTTGGGCAAATCCTTGGGATGTCTAGACCGAGGTCGCCCATACTTTTGGACTGAACAGCTTCCCCGAATCTTCTACTGGGCAACTATCAGGGACCAGTTTCAGGGATCAGGTGTCCCGGCTTTGCTCAAATGGATGCTGCGACGCTTTCTTGCCAAGGGAGTGCGCCAGCGTACCGAAGAAGCACGGATGAGACTCATCAATGAGTTCGTCCCTCACCTTTTCCCCAATATCCGCGGTATTTGCTCACATGTTTCACTACAGGCAACTCAAGACGGTTCACACTCGGCGGGACATCATGGTGGAAGTGCTCGAGAGAGCAGAATTGGGAAGTGACCTGCCTGAAGCGGAAATCGCCGAAAACTTCTCCGCTATCATGTTGGCTGGATTCCATACAACTCAGAATGCTCTCTGTGCAACCATTTACTTTGTTCTGACACACCCCGGCGCACGTGAGAAATTGGTTGCTGAACTGCAGTCTGCGTTTTCGTCTTCCGCGGACATCACCTGCGACGTGACGCAGAGTCTGCCGTACCTCAATGCCGTGATCACCGAATCTTTGAGACTCTATTCGCCTGTTCCACTCGGTGGAGCACGAGTCTCCGACGGCATGGTGGTTGATGGCGTCTATATCCCCCCCGGTGTAAGTTTTGCTAATCTAACTATATTCCTGATCCCTGGCGGCTAACGTTACTATCTTGCGCTAGGTCGAGATCTGCACTTCCCTATACTCAATGCACCGCAACCCTGAGTATTTTGGCGAGCCTGACGTCTTTTGCCCAGAGCGATGGACTGAGGAGGCTCCGTTCAAGGCCAAGAAGGACGCCGTTCAGCCATTCTTGATTGGCAGCCGATCTTGTATCGCCAAGTACTTTGCCCAACAGATGATGCAGCTCACCCTGGCTGCATTTTTCCTAGATTTTGACTCGACCTATGTGGGACGGGTCAAGGACTGGGAGCGTGATAGCAAATGCTATGCCTTCTGGGAACTGCCCGACCTGAGAGTGGAGCTGCAACCGCGCTGAGCGCCAGTGACCTTCATTTCGCCAAATAGTAATTATTTATTTTTGACTTTTCTTTGGATCTGGGTTTCGTTCTGCGTAATGATCAGCTGCCAAATTACACGAATTCTTGAATTGAGTTGTGGGTATATGGCATTATTAGGCCTGTTGTTAGCGTCATGTATGGCCCATTTGGTAGCCGGCCCCACTGTCTCTATCGAGAGGCGATTGTCGGTCTTTCTCTCCAGCATCCACCCTCGTGGAAGGCCTAGCGATAGGTCGCTGGATTTTCTTGGCCGAGCCCTGGATTGGGTTCAATGGGCTAGAACAAGGGCCAGCATCCCTCGGCTCCGGGTTCTTCGTAGAGCATGGAGGCGGAGGTGTTCCTAGAATAGAGTTTGGAGAATTTACTGTTATCCTTATCGTCGTCATACCTGGCGAGTAAGTTCCCAAGAACGAGTTGTGTAGGAATCAGTTGGTAGTACTACTACGTACTTATCTCCAATAAAAATAAAAAATAAAAAAAATTAGGAAAAATGCACGGATGATCCTGCTTGATTGGCGGTGCTAAGTTAGTAAGGAGGCTATATTACGTCAAGCGACGCTTTAATGGGTTTTGATCTTGTGAAACCGCCGGATCTGCATTTTTAAAGTGTTCATTTCACGTGTTAGCTCGGTTTGCTGGCGATTGGTGCCATGATTGGTCTTCCCTTATGACTCTCCTAGTCTCCTTCGAGATTTTGGCAGCGATCTGCACTCGGTGGACCTTTACGAGGCCACGGGGGCCTTTTCCACTAGCTATACCTTGCTGATCCGTGCTTGTGATTGCTAGGCAGGGGATGGAAGAGCCGAGTAGTAGTCTTGATTTACGCGTACGATGTCCCAGGGATACAACACCACGTTCCTTATCTCTCCCTCCCTCTTTGTGCTAGGACCTCTCCCAGGCCGTTTGCGGCCATTCGTATATTTATTGATAGTGTCTTCGTGCTTTTTCAGTTTGTGGCTAGCTGATTACCATCTTGAGTTTGCGGTCGAGCCCTATTTGTTTTCCACACTAATTTCGTTCCGTTCCTGGCACTGGCGAGGATTAATTATTGTAAATGTAGATCGGGATAAACCTGGTTGGAAGGGTAGGGTTCTTTCAGCTCACTCAACCCAACTTAAAAAATGCTCCCTGGCATGTTGGCCTTTGAGGCTTGAGCGCTGGGCAGCGATTTTTCTGTGATTTGCTATCCGTAGTCGATCATTACAAAATCCTTCTCAGCGCTCGGGATAAGTCTAGATCCGGCTTCGGAAAGTTAGTACATATGAAGATCTTACGCCGAGGGAAGCTCTATACTAAAGGGGCACGGCTGACTTGGTCGCAACCACGATGACGAGGAGAGTCTTTCTTTTCGCCTACCTTTTGAGATACCCAACACGACCACAACTAGAGCATTTAATTGAAACGAAGGAATGTTACATAATGCGAATCCTACTACTACATCTAACACTCCCCTTTGAGACTGGGCATGTCGCGCTATGATAACTAAAATGAGATCATTGCGTGTACTCCATTCGTATCAGCACATTGTCAGTTATAGCAGCTCACGACGATAAAAGTGGAAAGAACAGATGTTTTGTTAATTAATAATGCCATGGTGGTACACCGTACCACACCTTGCAGAGTTGCAAGGATAAATTATTATCGGCCTCATGAAATTCAGTGCAACACCCCACTTTGTAAATCCACCTAAAAAATGCAGTGATTGAAACAATGGTTTTTAACAACTCACCGGGTTCTGACTTGTCCATGACCCCGGAGATTTTGGCGTAAACTAACGTCTGCTGCACTTTGCTATTTCCTGTTACTTGCATGATGCATCTCAGCCGAGGTTTCACACAACGGTCATGCTGAAAAATTCGGCTCCACCTCTCAATCATGAGCTTATATCGGCGATCACTGTAGAACCTGGTCATAACCGACTCGCTAGAGTCTGTAGGTATACCAGAAATCCTTGGTGGCATCGTTAGGGTATGCAGCTATATGCCCAATAGTAGTCTTACCTCGTTCTCCTAAGGAGAAATGCTCAATTGAGTGGCAAAAAGCACTGCAGAAAAACTCTTTTCACATACCCAATCTGGCTTTCGTATATCATAGACGAAATCTTGGACTCTGGAGTTTTTTTTCCCCCTTGCGAAGATGCAGTGTACATCTGCCGGTTGGTGATGTAATTCATGACTCGTTCAGAATATACAGATAAGGGAAAACGACTCGATCCGTGCCGCTCAAATGAGAACATGGTAGCTTGCTGCTCTTTCTCATAAGGCTATAATTCACATGTCTTTCTGCTCTCATGTCCTTCCAAAAGAGGAAGGAGGACTTTGCCACTCCTCGGTGGATGCTCACTAGTACCGTGATTGATTTTTGCGTCAATTCAACCGAAACATTATTTTACGAGCTTCGTTGCTATTGACATGGTTCCTAGGTAATAATACTCTCGCTTATGGCATATGACTGACCTAGTGATCGTGCACATCCATGTTTTGAGCATGAATGAGCACGATGGGACATCTAAAGCAATGCGCCCAACGAAACTAAAGTTGAATCCATGGTAGAGAAAATTTATGAGGGATACTACAAATTAAGAAGATAAGGGTTGCAAAAAAGTGATGTGATAGGCTGTAAAGCATTGTAGTCTTTTAGTTCCTCCGCAATACCATGGAAACATAATCTATCAGGCTTCATCAAGAACCCACCAATGAGAATAAATCTGCGGAGAAGTACATTGCGGAAAATATAGGAACCAACAATTACTTCGGAAGGTAAGAAGCAGTTCGTACATCTAAAAGGTTCATAATATTCAGGATAGATGTCATTGTACTCCCAATAAGCCATTTGACAAACAGTCACCATCTTCAGCAACCCCTACTCGCGATCATGTCAAGTAGAATATCACAACATGTTAACACGATACTTGACGATGAGAAAAAGGGGTGTTATACCTTGCCTAAAGAGCTCGATGAAGAACTAGCTGTTAGAATGAGGGCTCCAGAAAAGAAAATATTCGAAGTCGACTCCCTATTCCTCCACGCAAACTCCCCTAAGTGAGCAGTCGATGGAAAAGGTATAGGCATCAATGAAAGTAGTATTGCGCTCATCTATTCTTTGGTTGAAAGCTTTTGAGCACCATTAAATACATACCATACTTCTCTAACGGTCTTTGAGGAGGGATATCCGCCTCCGGGTTACGAGCGAGATTGATTGTGATTCCTTGCCCATGTGCAATCGATTGATAAACCTCGCGGTCTTTAATTTGGTCGTGTGCATTGATTGCTGTCAAAAGATGTATGATGATTTGAACCTCCGGTTCTCTGGGCTAATCCAGCATTCATTTATATCAATTGATGTCGTTATATATATCAGAACAAGGGAATGGGAGCTGGCCTGACATCTAGACCGAACAGCAAGAAAAATGTACCTAGGAAATTGGAAGATCATACGTAACTGCCTCACTTACATTTATAACATTACTATATAACTGCGGTATTCTATTCATCGTGATTAAACAAGAAAGCCGCTGTAGAAGTCGACAAGATTAATTTCGGATATAATCCAACTTGCGTCGTCAAACTCGACTCGTCGGCGAAGAGAACAATATTCCGTAGAATGCCTTCAATGCTAAAGTTAGGGTTATTTGTAAGGGCGACTCCGAACTTCTGTCAGCATTCAGAGCTCAGAGAGTAACTGCTATAATCCATAGTCAATTTTATATCTCATGGACCGTTTGCCACAATATCTAACGCTATACCTGATTCGCACGGCACGGCGAATTTGGCCGACGCCAGTTTTGTCAGCAATCGGTCGCATTGTTTTTGAGAAAATTGACAAAACTTCTCAAAGTCCATCACAAGATACTAAAATACCATCGCCATTTGCCCACCATTTTTTCCAGTAAGGATAGAGACAAAATGGATATACAGCATTCTGCGGCGGCGCCTCCGACGGTTCTGTTCTGCTCAATATGCGACAAGCCATTCTCTAAAGGTGGGTCCGGCCTCGTTGTCGTTGTCGATGACCTGCATGAATTGAGGAAGGGAAGAGCCTATCGGAGCTAATATACTGGATTGCAGAGGCACAATTGAAGAGGCATGTTGCTTATTGTCGGAAAACCCCTGGTCGCACGCGTCCTCGGTCATGTCGCGCGTGCAACAAGTCGAAAATCAAATGCGACTTTCGATCGCGATGCAATCAGTGTGTTCGCAGAGGCATTGCGTGTGTGTATGACCACCGAAAGGCGGCATCTGCACAACAAAAGAGACCAGATGTTTCTAGGACTCACGATGGTTCGACCGCAGGACTTTTTGGAGAGACTACGGTAGGACTGGGCAGTAACGCTTCTTCGGATTTTTTCCCAGGCTCGTCAGACTTGGAACAATTACCTCCAGCACTACCAGATGAACTTTTTGAGTTGAATGACAATGTTGGCATGCTGGACGGGATGGATCTCTTGCCGCAGATTCCATTGGATGAAGATACTTGGGACGTGGTCCCCAAAAAGCCTCAATTCTACATCCCCAACGAGGAACACCCAGCCAGCAACTCTCGAGGGCTCGATAAAAGGTGGCCCCTTGATCGATTAAACTTGAGCCAACAAGTACAGGATATGCTGAGAGATTCAGACCTCCGGCTCGACTTGTCACTTGCCTATGATCTCTCTCCATTTACGCCTATAACGGAGATTGCGCCCTATAACTTCAAAACTAATCGAATGAGCTCGGTCAGTAGGGCTTATGCAACAATGATTATCGACATGATACGCCCATATCCCCAGATGATGATGCGACGCGAGATCTTTCCTCCGTTTGTGCACCCACATCTGCAGGCTGATGGCGAGGACGAGCTGCCGTTTCCTCTGAAGAATTGCATGAGCATCGCCCACATGTTCTTCGCACGAAGTGCAGACACTCAGGCCTTTGTTTGGTCGACCATTCGAAGTGAGATGAATGTCCTGGTGACGAACGTATGTTTTCAAGCTTTTTTCCAATAGGGGGTCATCCATCATGTCCATTCATTGACGACCAACAACAGCTTCAGCTTTTCTCCAAATATGAGGCGCTTGCTGCATTGTCTGCTAGTTTGACGTATCTCATAATGCGGGCGACAGACAATTGGCCTCAAGATTCCATACAGGACGTAGAAATGGTTTTCATTCATCAGGTGTGCACCGTTTTTTTTTTTTTTTTTTTTTTTTTTTTTTTTTTTTTTTTTTTTGAATTTTTCGAATGTTGACACAGGCTCATGCTCGCAGGTTATTTGTAAACGAGCAATTGAGTTAGCGGGAGATGATTTCATTAAACCCGAACCAATAGATTCTGATACAAACTGGAGTGATTGGACATTCAGAGAATCTTGTCGAAGGTCAGCCCCTTGTCCCAAGTTAATTGAACTTCTTCTCTCACACAGGACAGGATTATATGGGTTTGGTTTGCCATCAGTCTGGTGTTTTGTATTCAGTCAAATATCCCATGTCTTTTTGCTGTCGACCTACAAGATAAGCCTCTGCCTGCCAACAAGGCTGAGTGGGAAGCACAGAACGAGACACAGTGGAGGACAGAACATATGTTGGCAGAAGTGCAAAGGTCTCAATTGAGTCAATTCATCGATCTTTATGATGCTCACAGAACAAACAACGCCGCCAAATTGAATATTTGGAATGCCGGGATTGACAATTTGGGGATGCTTCTAAATTTCTCCGTATATATGCTGAGAGACAGGTAATGAAAGAAACACATGCAATCTATGATTCTGTAGTCAATTAGAGAGCAAAATTGAAACACTACCATGGCAATTCAGCTCCATCGTACTGGTTAGGGCCTACTTTGTTTTCCCAGCCGGCAACTTTGATGTTAAAAAATTTTCCGTTATCCTGTCTGGTCTTGTTGTGCACTATATCCAGAGTTGCCTTAACACCAATGTCCACGGGAAGGTCAGCACCCTCACCGCCCATATCGGTTTGTAACCACTATCCAACCAGTCAGTCCAGTGCGGTATAAAGACGATACCTTTTTTTTTTCTTTCAACTTACCCCGGGGCTTATGACGACAAACGTGAATCCAGCATCGGCGAACTCAAGCGCGTACTGCTTTGTGAGCATGTTCAACGCTGCTTTAGTGACCTTGTACGAGGGGACAAGCAAATGCATGTATCTATTGGCTTGGGTAATAGATCCGACAGAACTTGAACTATTCCGTCATTTCACGTTAGCAAATCCTTGGATTCGGTGGCTTTTGGCCAACCTACATATTGAAGACTTTCTTGGTCTCCCCTTTTGCTAACATCGGTAGGAAAGCTCGAGTGACATTGTGGACACTGACCACGTTCATGTTGAATGTTTCTGCAAGGTCATCTCTATGCACAGTCAATGAAATCCGCCCAAAAAGGTTTCAATCTAGGGTTGGAAGCTCACGTGTCCACTACTCCTCCAGATGTCCATGGCATAAATCCAGCGTTGTTGATGAGAATATCCAGCGGCTTTCCGTCCAAGACGTGCTCGATTTCGGCCGCCGCCCGCTTCACGGATTCTTTGTTCGTTACATCGAGCTGAACAAACTGAACACGGTCTGGGTGCTGCTGTATAAGCTCCTTGAGCTTTGACGAGTTGTTCTGGCGCGATGTCGCAAAGACTTTTCCAACCTGTGAGGCTGGCAAGGAGGCCAAAAGCGACACAAGGCCAAGGCCAATGCCTCGAGACGATCCTGTAATTACGTAGGAAGCCATTCTCGGAGCTATTTTATGTTTCAGGACTGGTCGTGTAATCTTTGCTTCAAAAAATAGAAATGAAATTCAGTGCTGGATGATTGCAAGTCCGAAGACGTCCAATGCCTTTATATATCCGTGGTTTACGAAACAAACTCCACAGTCTTGTAAATTTCTGTCTCCTCAAACGACATTTTATCGGTGAAATTTTACACTAAATGCGAGCTAATGCAACTTTCGCCGTATCACCTCGAGCTATTGGGGAGAGCACGAGCCGGAGATAGCGCGTATGGCCGATATGAACACTGGTACTGCGGCGAAATTGGCCGATTATTCTAGTCGTACTTTCTGCTGCACAGGCCAACTGCCAATTAGTTCCTGACAATTATAGACCAGAGCGCACGTGCGGTTATCACGTTGCAGTTCATTGTCACTTAGACGTTCTACGTGTACATGCAAAAGACTACATGTGTATTGAGGACTTTGTCCCATTCCAGGACCCTGTCAGATTTAACAAATTTAACCAGACTGAAGATGGTCCAATTGACTTGTTCATGTTGTTATTTAACATTTTGAAGCCTATACAAATTCTTTAAGGTTTAAGAGCAAAATCAGAACTAAATAAATGTTCATCGTAACTATAAGACTTAATTGATCGATTGATATTATTACATAATTGTACGAACTATAATAACATTAAAATTGAAAAAAACTTTATTGTTGATATGCTGCAGTAGAAAATATTAACGTAATCTATCATTTGATATTTTTATGGCGAGCAGACCTTGAAGTACAACATAGGATAGTGCTGTCATCAGGTACGGGTTCTTCTAACTTTTCAGTATCAATTTACATCGCTTTACTACAGTGGCACTGATTTCAAGGGCGAGCTATTATACAGAAGATTGTCATATTTTATATCATACATGTATAAAATCCGGAGGGGACTAAGATCAATATACCAGAGCAAATGAGATAGAAGATTCACTGACTACTACATCAATTGATTCTTATAACAATTTGACCCACCAACAAATACGCATAGACTTAAACACAGCAGAGAGATAGACTCTTGAAATGTATGCATTACCTTAAACTCATTATCGCGGAGTTGATTTGAGATTCGATATTAGCTTCACCGAGATGTGGATAACAACGCGCAACTAAGTCTATAGGTACATGACCATTTCTATATTCCCAGCGCGCTCACCAAATCCCAGCTCAGAAAGAACAACCTTGATGTAGTCATGTCCAATCTGACACTGGGGTCTCCACAAAGAGTTTGCTCCCCCGCAACACATTGTGCCGATCCCTTCGCTGCTTCGGCATAACTCTTCCCGAAGGTGTCTAGGTACAGTTCAAATACAAGACATGCTCAACTCATCTTAGTGTTTCTTTAACCCAGACAGTCATAGGCCGTATTTTCAGTAAACGGAGACAAAATGCGCTTATGGAAGCACGACTTTCGTGGGAGGGCACTGATAGCTGCCACCACGGCAGCCAGCTGTCAGGCCTTTTTACTACTTGGTTATGACCAGGGTACGGTGCTCGTCTAATGTAGAGATATCGGTTCACTCATGTATTTCCTTACAGGTGTCATGGCCAATATCATCGGAGCAGATAATAGGTTTGGCAAAGATTTCGGGCATCCCGATGCTGCGATGCAGGGAAACATCACGGCTTTGTATGATATTGGGTGTGTGGTCGGATCAATAATTTGCTATTTTGTCGGTGAAAAGCTCCGACGAAGAGCCATGCTCATAACAGGAGGAAGTATCATGATAATTGGCATCATCATCCTGGCTTCCTCGTACACTATCGCACAACTCATCGCAGGGCGCATAATCACTGGCATTGGGAACGGCATGAACTCTTCTACTGCGACAGTCTATCAAAGCGAATGCGCACCTGCATTGAATCGAGGCGCGTTGTTGACATTACAAGGTACCGTAACCATTTTGGGAGTTGTTATTGCTTACTGGTAAGGTATCTCTTATCATTACCGCTGACAATTATCTGACCAGTAAAAAGAGGACCGGCTACGGAACCAGCTCTCACGAATCGAGCTTCCAATGGCGATTCCCTCTCGGATTTCAGGCTGTCTTTGCCATCTTCCTTGTCCTTCAGACCATTGGCCTCCCCGAGACACCGCGGTGGCTCGTAGCCCATGATCGATTTTAAGAAGCAAGTGACGTCGTATCCTCCCTCCTAGACAAGCCCTCAGACCATGGCGACGTAACTTTTATCATCCAAGATATCCGATGTGGACTGGAAGAAGAAAACAGGGATGGGCCGTTCCAGTTCAAGGAGCTTTTCTCCTGGGGCAAAATCCAGAATTTCCGACGACTTCTCATCACAATCTCCATTGAAATGGACCAACAATTCACGGGCTCAAACATGATTAACTACTACGCCCCAGTCATGTTTCAAGAAACTATGCACATGAGCCGGAATTTGTCGCTGCTTCTTGGAGGTGCTACTCAGTGTACGTACCTGGTTGGTTCCGCCATTCCGGTATTTTTGATGGATCGCTTCGGTCGTCGCACGTTGTTACTAGTCTGCTCTGCTGGTCTTTGTTTATGTTTCACAATGGTCTCTATCCTCCTGTCTCGAGGAACTATACCGACAGCATACGGGGTCACGGCATTCATTTTTGTCTTCCAGCTGATATACGGCATTGGATGGCTTCCAGTGGCGTGGTTCTATCCGTCCGAAATAAACACGACCAGAACTAGAGCTCGTATGCAGGCGGTGGCATCTGGATGGAACTGGATGTTTGTTTTTGTTGTTGTTAAGATTACGCCCATCGCATTTGGTCAGTATCTCCCCTTTTTTCAGTTCTTGTTTGTTAGTAGTGGCGAGCTGACACTCCTTTCAATAGCGAATATTGGCTGGAAGACATTTGTCATCTTTGCCGTCCTCAATGCGGCCTTTCTGCCAATGGTTTATTGCTTCTATCCAGAAACAAAAGGTGTGGAGCTTGAAGACATTCCTTTACTTTTCGCCAAAGGTGGAATAGCATGCGGCGTCCTTTCATCCAGGGGTAGAACTGTCACACCACACTAGCACGCCGAAGAAGCTCTGTATGAGAAGGATGTTAAAAAAGAAGTGGAAAACGCGACAATAAAAGCATAATTAATTGAGAAAAGGGAACTCTTATTTCGGCATGTTTCACTATAGAAGGCGATTTGTCCATGACTATAAAACATATCATTCATCGGCACAGTTGATTCCGTTGACAAATGCATCCCCCATAGAAAGTTGTTTGTTGTTGTTACACCATTTCTGGTGCTCGTAGACTCTCCAATATACATCCTCCGCCGCTCTCTTTCCAATGATTGGGTCCAAATGCCCATAACCCTTAACCAGAAACCTGCGATAATTCACCTCACCAAATCGACGTCTCAAGATTTCATAATCTCTGAGCGTCGACTCCGGATCAAAAACCTCGTTATCCGTGCCAGAAACAAAGAGGATTGGCAAGTCCTTGAGGTTTCTCAGGTTGGTAGGTGTTAAAAGGGGACGCAGTTCGTTGTCTAGGCACTGCCCTCTCAATCCCATGCGTACGACATGTCTTAAGAGCTTTGTGTGTGTCCCCACAAAAAATCTGTGGATATTGTCATGAATGTCTGCGTTAAGATTATCATGGTTCCAAAGTAAACCAAAACCAAAAGAGGTACGGTGACACGCGATCGAATTGCAAATATCTCGACGGTGCTGAACCGGATAGAAACGGAGGAGTACATCCAGTAGTCTTTGAAAGTGATTCTTTTCCTTCCTTTCAGTAGCAATGGGGTAAAACCTGCCTGTAAGGAGTTCATATAGACTGATGAGAAACGTTGTACGTCCTTTGGCAGAATTCCAATACCCAAAGACTTGATGCATGAAGACAGAATTGGCAGTAATACCAAGGACACAGTCGGGTGGAATGGTACCATCGAGTAGGCCCATGGCAAGGGCAACAGAGCCTTGACAGTGAGCGACAACATAGGGCTTTCTTGTCTCGCGTATTTTTATGCTCTGCAAAGCAGCAGCTACGTCGAGACGACTGTCAAAAACAGTGCAGTTAGCTGCTACACCCCACTGCCAATTCCCCCTTGGTGTCAAGATGTAGCAACGATGGCCGAGTTTCGTGAAGTACTCGAGCATATTGCAGCGCACGAACGGGAGTGCATAAAGACTGAAGTCCGCACCCACGCCCGTAACCCCTGGTAAAAAAAGAACCGGCGGAAGGTCTGATATCTTACCTAATTCAAGAATCATGTCTGACGGTTCATACATTTCAAGAAGAGTACTGACTCCATCTGCAGCTACGACTTCAAAACTTTCGGATGGTTCTCTTTTCTTCCACTTGGTAGCAAGATTTTGCGACTCGTGGGGAAATTTCGTTGGCGCCAAGGGATGTAAGAGAGTCATGATGATTTGACAAGTAAAATAACCAAGAAATGCAATGAAAGCCAAACTCCGAGCAAGGTTTAGCTTCTCTACTGGTTGAAAAGATCTCAATTGCCGGACGAAATTCGGCCATGAGATATGGAGCATACCTTCACCAACAGCGACATCTCCTGGCAGCGAAATTTCAACATTTAATGTTGTTGTTGCATGCCAAATATTTTTGAAAGAGAATGATAGACGGGAATCAATGTCTTTGTGACCTTCCAAAAAGTAAGTTTTCCCTTCTACAGAGAGAAGTTGCAGAGAATATCCCATGGTTTTCAGTTCGGATTGCTCTTTTGATGGCGTAAAAACGTGAACTTCGCCGTTCATCACTCTCAATGTACGTTTGGAGAGTGCATAACAGGACACAGTGCCGGTACATTTTCCACTGTACTGTGATCCATGGGTGCCTAAAAGTGTAAGAAAATCAGCTTCAAAACGTGGCCGCAAAGCTTACCTGTTGCTTGCTTGAATATTTCTATCGTGAGGTAAGCTTGTATTGCGCAAGAGGATCCTTTTCCGGTCTTTCCAGCGGCCCCAGAACTGGTTGGTCTTGACTGTATATTGATGTGCCCGTCAAGAATCTCCGTGAACTGCCAATCGATTGAGCATGTGCCATTCTTTAACTTCTTTACCTCTTGGCAGTGATCCTTTTGGGAATTTGATACTCTCGGACTACTTGCAGCGTCTATATTGCCATTCTCAGTTTCTACATCAATTTTGAGGCCGTATTTTTCTGCAATTGCCTCAACTGCTCGTTCGGCCAACGCAGTAATTGTTGCGAGCGGGTTAACCCCTAGCCACGTCAAATTTTAATGCTAAGTGAAAAAGTATGTGCTAACTCACCCAAAGCAGTAGGAACTATCGAGCCATCGCAGCACACTAAACCTTCGTACACCTCACTTCCAACACCAGTGAAAACCTGACCTATGTGGTTGGTCACTCCCTCATATCCCGTCCCATCTCTGCTCATATTTGCTCCACCGAGAGGATGAACAGTTACTTCTTTATGCGGATGACCTAGTTCGAAAGTTAATAAAATGTAATGGGATTTAGCAGAGTCATAGATAATACCATAGAGATAAAGTATTCCAAGCCGTGCTCCTGAATGAGTTATGGACTTTTTAACCACCTCCCTAATACTAGCCAAATGAGCAGAGCGACCCTCTGCGGGTCCTCGTAAAGTCACTTCGTCTCCTTCCATCGTTATGTACAGCTCGTTGCTGTCATGAGACATTACCAAATACGTCGCGGTGCGTTGTATTGCCCCTCCCTGTGCATACGGCCCCCTTAGGAGGGACTTGATAGATGAGAGCATCTTGCCAACTTTAAAATTGAACCTTGCACGCAGGGAGGGTGGGAGATTCTCGGCATCGCAAAGTTGCGGCATCAGCATAACCTGTATGATCGGACTAAGTGATTCTGGGATAGAGCCGTCTTGGATAATGAACCCATTGAGGTGATTTTGCAATGCACTACCAAGTTTCCGATTATCAACGACCCCGGTAATTGTTGGACCAGGCCTTGCCAGGCCATGTGGTGACTCTTTCGATACACCATTGATATCAACATCGCCGTTATACCCTGGATCACGTACAATCAGAACCCTCTTGAAATTCATGATGAAAAAGTCCTTACCAAACAATAACAAGTCACCGTTGCTACTTAAATTGGCGCCGACTAGGGGAGACGTTTCTAAGCCATAGTCCCTAGAGCGAAGCAAAATTTCAGTCGTTCCTATTGCACCAGCACCAAGGAAACACAGGTCTTTCTAAGGCAACTGATTAGTCTATATGGTGGATAAAAAGCACCGTATAACAGTTTGGCATACCGCTTTGATCCAAAAGAGTTGGTCATGGAAAGCTTCGCTGAAAGATTGTCTTCCCTTTCCATGTAACGCAAAATGCACGATGTATCCCTTGTCGTTGAGAGCCTTTTCTATGAAACGTACCTCGCAGCCGCAGAATATCTCGGCGCCCCAATTCCATGCGTCCGTAAGATATGTAGTAGGTACGGTGTTTTTGGATCCATCGTTTAGACCGGTGCATTCATTTCCCGATCCTTCATTTGCCTGCATCTCCACGCCAGCTTTATTGCGACTTTTGGTAAAAAATGATGTTAATGGCACACGATAAAAGTTTTGCTTGCCGCCTAGCCATTTTGATTGAGTTTCGAAGTTTCGAAGCTTATTTAAGACTGCGGCATCCTCTGGATAGGTGGATGGTTGCAGCATACTATCGGCGCGTGAATAGACTGCATTTCGCACAATTAGCTTCAGCCATCATCATTTAGAAGGGCAGAACGCACATTCTCGAAGCATAGTCGGTTTATCTCTTATCTCCTTTGGCCATGGGCTCATCCTTAGCGTGTTCTCGTCCGCTTCGAGAAAAACCCCTGCATTGATCAATGAGCAGCCTCCTAGCCCTAATTTTAACGGTCAAGTCTCAGTAACGCTATATGAGAATAGCCACCATTGAAATTGACATACCATGCGCGATAAATGCATGCTGCCCGTCTCCCATGACAAACTGAAACAGACGTGTAGGGTCGCTCGATGGGAACGGAAGCCATCTCCAGATATCAAATCTTTTAGTTGAGTATCTGGAAATATTCACGTCCGCTAAACACTCTTTGAGTGTATGGGGAAAAGAACCCGCTATTTCAACATAAGCATGATTTTAAACCACAGATTGATTCAAGGAACATGTAAATCACGTCGTCTTTCCCAACCGAGCTCTAGAACCGCCACGCCCTTGCCTGCTCTAGCCATGCGGCTTGCTGCGACGCCTGCTCCATAACCTGAGCCGATGACGATAACGTCATATTCTGATTTCATTAGTTCGAATGGAAGGCTCAGTTTCGGATAAGTATCCGTTTGTCCTTTTGCTTTGTATGACATCTTGATTATTAGTAGGCTAGAGAAAAATTATAGTAGTCACCAACACCAGACTGATTCAGATTAATAGTTTGAACGTGAAGATACCCAAGTGCCTTGGGTAGCAACCCTTACAATTATATACCCAGTTTAGAAACTCAGCCTTGCTTAGTATATTGATAAGTTAGGAATAGTATGACTGGTTCTCTTTGTCATGTTGCTTTGACAAGTTCAGCAAAGCTTGTGTCAATGCTGGCAAAGAAGAGTTGCTAATATGTACTAAATCCGTTTGGGTGGGCTCATGCCTCCCAATCTTTACACATAGCCAACACAACCACAAGCCAAATTCACTCTAAGTTTTGGCTGGATAAATTATTACTGGCTAGAAATCTCTCGCGGCGTTATCTCGGCGCTTATAGGCTAAATAGTGGCTGCAGTAGTTCAGCGGCGACTCAGGCTGCGCATCAGCTGAAAATTCCATGGCTGAACTCTTCTAACACGTGAAGGGTCCAGGGTGTATGGCCGGCCAGCTTCATTGGGGGGTTTCATTTTTCGCAGCAACCGGAATTTTGATGTTTTCTGTTTTGGCGTAGGGTATCAGCAGTTTTAATGGCTCCTAATCCGAAGTCTTCATACTTGTTCCCATGCACCATATAGCAGAAAATAGCCATTTAACAAGTAATATCGGATACCTGACTTCGTTCAAAATTTTTGTAAGATTTCTAACATGATCATGGGACTGACTACGAAGAAATTAGAATTCGGCGTAGTTTCTGCAGCGTAACTTGAAAGTTGAGAGCTCATAGGAACTTGATTACAGGTTGATTGCTAAATCTTTGCAAGGGAAGTATGGGAAGCCAAAATTTTTACAAGAATAGGTTTTACTGTGCATATCCTCGGTCGGAAACCTTTGACAGTTTAATTAGATACCTTTGCAAAAAAAGCCCTCAATAACAATAACTATTGAATAACGTAATCGAACACCCACCGGTCAAACCGCTCCGAGTCGCGCTCTATGTTAATCTGATGCCTTGATTTTTAATCCACAATATAATTATATGCAAAAAGATAAAATTAATTGCCAGTACGATTAGAGCATGTGATTTTTTGTCTTGTAATACCACAGCCACTGTAGCAAAATTAACGTTGTACAACTGTAGCCAGTAAAGAGGCTAGAAACATTATAGATTAAAGCATCTTAATTAATTATTTTTAAAGGTGTCTAAGCTTCTCCTTTAGTAATTTATTACCTATAGGATATTTGTTTCCTAGACTATTAACGGTTAAATTCTCTTTTATATACATCATCTAAAATTTATAGGGTTAGCCATTTAAGAATGACTTGCAATTGAGTTTATAATAAGAATATAGGAATGTTAGAACAATCGATTATAAATCCGCCAAATAAGATCAAGTGTTGGTGACTCTCAAGCTCTGCCACCTGATTTATGGTTAAGAAATATATGCTGGATGGACGAAAGTAGAGTCAGGAAAACGTCGCTCTCCATCTAGTTCCCACCCATATTGTCTTGCCAGGCCGCGCACATCATCCTCAGTAGGTAAAGAGTTCATAATACAACCTAAAATACCATGTTAGCTTAGTCTATTAACTGAACTTCAGTCAAATTTACCATGGTGCTGTTCTCGGGTCTCTCTCTACAGCTTTATCCTCACTCGCAATTCTTCCTTTGAGATCAAAGATTTAAGAGGTACACGACTGTCTTGGCTTAGGCTTTCTACATTCAACATGGCTGTTGTAGGATCGGAGCATCCATGCCAATTGTCTTCAATCAGAGAGTCAAGGTAACTGTGATTGGTATGGACTACTGGAAAAATAAGTCAGTGCTTGTTGGATATTTCAGGTCGAATGCCGGTTTCTATCTCATATACTAGAGAACCAATTACAAATCTATCTGTTGCATCGAGACAGTAGGATACAACCCATTCAGTAGAACTGGAAGAGAAGGATTAAGCCCTCATATATTGATGACAACTGAGTTATTGCGACGTCGTTCGTGGGATTTGACTGGGAGGAAGTAGATGCACCCTGAGGACCAGATGAAAAAACCACAAGCTGTACTCCGCTCGCTTGAGCGACGGCTTGGCGCGATTAGGATATGTTGCCAAAGAATGTAAACAGTCTGTGAAGCTTTAACTATATGCTGTCTTTCATTCGAGTTGTGGCTGCAGTGATAGAAGGAATATGGTTATATTGTGTAATGTCGTGTTGAGGCAGCCGCAAAGCAGATAATCCCCGAAGGTGGTTGGCGCCAGCCAGATAGAACTAGTCTTCATGGTTTGCTGGTCCCCATGGCTGCTGCAAATTTGTTCACCGGCCAGGAGAGGGGCTTGTAGTCATATCGTGGGATTGTGGGAAGACAAGCTCGAGGTGGCAAGAGCGGCGAATTAAATGTTGAGAGGTGTTTTGTTCGAACTCTTGATGTTGGCCACTTCTAAGGAACGGAGTTGAAGCATGTACCCTCGTGCCGTTTAATTGTGAATGGGGGACATTGTGCGGATGCTGCTGTCCGCCTACGTTTGACACGGTCACCGTATGGGACGCATAGCCGGTTGGCGAGTGCCCGTTGGTTGTGGAAAAACTCTTCTCTCTCGTACCGTCAAATTGCGAAGTATTGGCCGAATGACGTTCGTATCTGTAGTTCTCTGATAAAGTACCCTGTCGATGCGCAAACTCGCCGGGGGATTAGGTGCCTGTGGACCCAAGGGCGGACCATACTGAGAAATGGCAGTTTCAAGAGGAGACGGTCTCCAATCACTGTGATCAAGACGTAAATGTTTCGGATTAGGCTCGATACCTTGATCTTCCGTCAAATCAGTCGACACAAACGATTGGTCATCAGCCTCCATGTCGCTTGTGGTACTCGACTGGGAGGAAGCAGAGTACACGGATGATGAATATTAACCATCATGCTACGGCTGAAGAGTCTGGATCCCTCGACTAGGCATTTGTTGAGAAGGTTGCATCGGCAATCGTCTTCTGCCTTACTCACTGGCAATAGAAAGGAGCATCCGTTCCTCTTGCGTTTGGTGGTACTCCCGGTCAGGGACCGTTGGTAGAACCGACGTGATGGGTTCTGAAAGATAACTGGCTAAAGACCGCGGAAGTCTCTGACTGCGGCGCTCCTTCCGGCAGATTGCGGACTGTGAAAAATCGAAAAATCTCGTTAGTTGATTCCGGGGAACAAGAAGGCACTCTTTCACTTACCAAAACGTCCTAAAGGATGAACGCTATTTTGTTCGCCCAGATCCGCCAAGTCATTTGTTGCTGTGTTGACCCTTCCTTTACATCTCTGAGCCAAACTGTTAATCGCCGATAAAGTGACATTATTTTAATACATGGGGGCTAATGGCCGATGACGTTACATTGTCTAATCTATAAATGTTGACGTTCTCTTGGCATTATCTGATCGGAGATTTAGTTGATTAGCGAGATCGCAAAGCAAACTTTTAGAAGTCTCCTCTCGTCAAAGAAAGAAAATCCAACGGGCTTCATATTTTCAATTTGATTGAACGCTGACTTGGTCATGTCTATCTCCCCAGGAATTGGTGTTATTGTTCCTCAATGCGGCGTAATGAAGGTCATGAGAATATCTGCTCGGTGGAGCGTTAAAGAATAAGTTCCGATATCCATATTAACGAGCAAAAACTGCTAAATACGAGTAGCTAATAGTACTAAAGCAAGCCACACTGACATAGTGTCATGCCTTGTCACCTCCTCGTGCAACGTTTTGTCTAGCGTCTGAATATTGATACAGAATGAGGACGGATATTATTTGAACAAATAAAAGGTATAATTTCTCATGTAGAAAAATACTCAAGCTCTCTTATTCAGGGAATTACAATGGCTTCCTCGTCGCTTATACTTTACGTTGCCTTGATGGTCGCTAGCCCTCTGCTTGTTCTCTGTCAAAAACTCGACAAGCCTGCGCTCACTTCCAATCTCGACTACTTAGAACAGGGAAACATCGACAACCTTTACCCAACTCAAAGTACAAATGATCAATGGGGCTCTGGTTGGATCCCCTCTGATTGCAAAGACATTGCCAACGACGAGGGCATGAACCCTGATGACTTCGAAATTTACAATGTCCATTATGATGATGTAAGAGACTAGTGTTATTAGCCTGCTCATGTGTCCTTATTTTATATAGAAACACCACATGCACAAACCAAAAAAAAGAAGGGACAAAGGGACACCCTTAAGCTAATATACTTCTAAAACCATAGTGCGGCGATGCATGGGTATTCTGTCGTCACAAGGATTCTCCGACCGATTTAATAACCACAATCGACATTTTTGGCCGACTTCCTGTCGCTATGCGAAGCTGGGTATGTCAACAGGAGATTTCCTAGGTATCAAGGACATTCAACTTACGTGCTTTGTTCAACAGGTCAGACATGTTGTTACTATTCCAGGCGATGACCATGCGTACAATTCCAATGGTAATATTGCTTTTTTTGGAACCACCAGTGGCAACATGGATGTAGCAATTCACGAGACTGGTCATAGTCTTGACTTGCTCGGAGCTTACGGCGACCAATTGTCTAGTAAGCCTTTTCCTCGAGAAAATTGAAAAATATTCTAAAGTTTAAAACCAGATAGCCAAGATTGGCTAGACAATTACAACCAGGACTCAAATGTGCCGGACGATTATGCTCAGACAAACCAGGTTGAGGTAACAGAATTCGTTTCATTTTCATTAACGTAATGTGTTTCTTTTTCTTTGACCTTTTTATCTAACATCCACTACAGAATGTTGCACAGAATACCGTTGTGAGCGTTTACGACAAGGTCGTCCCTGGTGGCTTCGGTTCTGCCCAGCCCAACTGGAACAATATATTCCATCAGTATGCAACTCTGCAGGGAAAGGCGGGGGATCAAATTCTTCCTGGTGGAACATGTGATCGTCATCTCGATAACTCTGAGACTGTTTCAACCGACAGCTCCGCTTCTCTTGCGGTGGATTATTCTGTCAACAAACCAAACACCTCGTTCAAAGGAAACTATACAAGGATTTTGAAAAACAGCCCTAAGTTCAACACTAAAGAGCTCTGCGCTTTTTAAACTTGAGGTGCAACTTACCACATGTTCAAAAGGTCGATATAAAATTAATGACCCAGAGAAATTTAAATCAATACCTTCTAGGAGCTATATCTATAGATGAATAAAACAAGATAATATAGCAGATATAGCCATCGAACTTTTAGCTGTCTCTGTGATAGTTCCGAGCATTATGTACAGTATTTGGGCGGGTAATCCGGTTACAGTACCACGCCAGGCTTGTTCTGAACAAAACCGTCTGAATCAACACAACCCGGAAAGTATCACATAGTTATTCTGGTTGGAATTCTGAAGAAAATATTGAAAAAAAAGGCATGATTCCTCCCATGATAAAGATAATAGATGATACAGATAGCCGACGTCACAGGCGGGGGCGAGAATCTTGGCTATGATTGATGCCTAATTTTTTTTTATTAGCAAAGACCCATATACAGCATCTCAGTTCAGTTCTGAGGAAAACTGCAATATTGTTCAAACATGGCCCAACACACCCTCCCAGAAATAATCGTTTTGTGTATTGATGAAAACGACATCAAAACGCTTAACAAAGCCCTGGCCGCCACGTGGCCGACACATGCGCAGTCGGTGAAAATAACCACCATCCACGAGAGTCTGCGTAACTTACCGGAAGAGAATCGATTTGATTTGATTGTGTCACCAGCGAACTCTTATGGAATCCTTGATGGCGGATTTGACGACGCCATATCGCGAACATTCTGTCTTCCACACCACAATCGCCGAGCCGTAACGGACGCGGCACAGCGGAAATTGTATGACCGATGGCGTGGATTCGCGCCGCCAGGGTCCTGTACTTTAGTGCAAATGCCTATAGAGCTACAAAAGACTAATCGATGGGGGTGCCGGCACTTGGCTCTGTGTCCGACAATGCGAGTTCCTAGTATCGCGACATGGAACCGGGAAGTCGTCTACGAGAGCGTTTGGAGTCTGATGTGCGAAGTTGACCGATGGAACAATCCAGCGGGCGGTATGTCGCGAGCAAACGATAAAATTAACAGAATCTTGACCACGCCTCTAGCCACTGGGACCGGCGGCGTTGACCCTGAAACGTGGGCACGTCAGTTTGTGCTTGCTCTGAAGCATTTCTCGGATGCATTGGAGAGACCGCAGCGGTGGAGTAGACTTGACTGGACTGATTTGGTCAAGGAAGTCAAGGAAGTTGAGGCAACATGGAAGTAATAACCAGCTTTACTGCTCCTGAGTGTGTTCATAGCCATGAATTCGGCTTTATCTTTATAAGAGACCAGTGTCCCCACAATTCAATACCTTTACAGGGAAGTTCTCGGCCAGTGACAAGCATAAAACCCGCACCCATCTACCATTTCTCGTCATTCGGTTTTGAAATCCGGGTTCGTAGATATAGAATGAAGATAGTACTGTGAGTATAATGGCTCCTCTTTCCTGTATCTAAATTTATTTTCCAATTTTTCGTCCATTGAAATTTGTTAGATATCATAGTTTGCTTTGCGCTGTGAAAGTTCATCTCCCTCTAAGAACAAATAACTCAGCATTCCCTCTCTTCCCAAGGACATATGAGAGTATCGCCTGGCCACAAATTATGATATAATTCTCGTGCCTGGCCCCACTCATCTTCAGAATCCCACTCGCCGTCAGACCTAATCAAAGTCAACATTTACTTTCTAAGTGCCACCTTTTGTATGGCCATCATGTAACTTACCTAATCCCGAAGGAATTTGGAGCCAGCATGCGAGCTCTCAACAAAATGCAGCACACGTATGGCTTCCTCTGAGTCTTAACAAAAGACCATTTTGTATTTTTGTCGATGACCAAGGCCTCGTGTGCGCCTTTTCCAATGCCGTTGATGTAAATTCCATCATTGAAGTTCACTTTCGGTGGTTTGGAATAATCTTCAAAATCAACTCCTGGACCTGAAAGAGGGATGTTCGCAGCCTCGATAATAATGGAAGTGTCCGTAATGAGTTTTGGCCATGCGTCTTGCCATTCGGGTGCCAACTGCGCTTGGATGGAATAGTAGTGCGTGTACCTATCATGAAAAGGTAGTTAGCGACGGCAAGCGCGAATAGAATGGGTTTTCGTACCCCATGACTCCAGCGTGCGTTGGTGCTATCAACGGGTTGATGATGGTCTGTAGACGTTTGATAATAATGATAGTGACACTGAAGAAGCTTGACATGTGGATGCCGTCATCATCACGACAATATTTTGAAATTTTAAATCTATTCCCATTGATTTGTCTTATATGGGGAAAATTACAGAAAGCCACCTGATATTTTGTCACACTACTCAGTCAAATTAGATATCAGAAAAGAGTTCGCTGTCGTCTCTCAAGAATTTCATTCTGAATTCAGCTAACCGACTAATCGCCTTTCGGATTTCAAAAGCAAATGCTAAGAATGCATTACGTTAATTATAGAAGGAGTAAACACCTCCACAGTTGTTACACCAGCGTTTTATAGGGACTTTGATGCCATCTTCGTAACAGTAACGACAGGTCCATTTCTCGTTCGAACTCTCAATATACGCATCAAGGTAATCTTTCACAAAGTCTGGAACCGTAGACGTGACGCTTTCATAGACTTCTTGGATCTCTGTATATTTTTCTTTTAAGTAGTATTCCAGAATTCTTTTAGCATATTTCTTGGCCGCGTCTCGAAGCGGTCTAATCGAAGCAGGTGTCATGTTATACACGTTTGGTACAGAATGAAGGAACTCTAAAGCCGAACAGTCATTCAACCGTCTTATGTATTTCTCTGTAGACAATTCACACAAGCCATTTATGCTATATTTTTCTCCGACGGAGAACATATGTGCATGTAGTTGGAGAGCGGATCGACATGGAGGCGGCGAGGAATCGTTTTCGTCGTCAGCACCCTTAGAGTGGCCAACGCCAGCGTTGTCATAGTCAGTAGTGTAGATAAATGATATCATCTTTTCTATGACAATTTTGGGGTAATCATTGATTGCGTATATCCCTGATGATGCTTCCTACTTGTTCATCAATATTCCCATTCCATCTATGGCCGGGAATAAACAACTCACCTTGAAATTTCCTGTGCAGGCGGCACGAAAAACAGGAGATCGATGACACAAAACATTGCGATGGACTTTGAATTTGGCATCTTCGCAGACTATTGTAAAATCTGTAAATTCTCCTGATTTCCTTAATCTTAGATCATGCGTTGTCAGTCTTCTAGCTGAAGGATACACTGATGAGTAGTTAACATGTATACATACTGTGATAACATATTTAGAGATTCTTGTGCTCTTGACATGTTTATGGCTTGGGATATAAATTCGTCAGTGGTAATTAAACGGTATATTTCATTGAATAGTGCGCATTCCAGGTTATATATATATATCTTTGATATAACATGTCATCATTACCTTTCCATTTAAAGGAAGGGTGTTGCCTAGATCCGGCGTTGTTCAACGACACGTCAATTGGTTAGTTTATTGTAAATATACACAATTTGTCTGATATAACTCAGTCAATGGATACGACCAGTACATACGGCCACAGGGAGTGGAAAACAGGGCTTCCCGTCCGCTCAGCCATACTTAAGCCACTCGCCGGCTGGTTAGTAATTTGGTGGGTGACCACAAGTGAATCCCAGCTGCTGTATGTTTTTTTTATTGTTTTTCTTTTTCGCGTTTGTCTCGTATTTTTGCGGCGAAGTATCTTGTTATCTATGTATGGTATTACTTGGGGTCGGTCTGTCACTTCAACTTCATGCCTGCGCCGAGACGGGTACCGACGAGTAGATACATAGATGGTGGACACAACTACAACGATTCTCAATCTCATAAAACAAACGCAAGAAAAAGACATATTGTATTATTTATAGCCGTATAGATTGGCATCCGATG
This sequence comes from Talaromyces sp. DC2, assembly GCA_039119965.1. Classification (NCBI taxonomy): domain Eukaryota; kingdom Fungi; phylum Ascomycota; class Eurotiomycetes; order Eurotiales; family Trichocomaceae; genus Talaromyces; species Talaromyces sp. DC2. The sequence continues at coordinate 89,539 of JBCLNQ010000061.1, read as the reverse complement.
TTGACCGATCTCGGAGAGTGCACGTGATGGAGCACGAGATCACACCATCATAGGGCGTAATTATGATCGCCATCTCCAACTCTCTTCAGCATTTATTAGTCGACCTCAACCACCATATATCGCGAATTCCTCTTTGGAAAAAAAAGGGCACGCCATGGAGGAGACATTTACGACAGTGCCTACTGTCGATTTCGCTCGGCTCAAGAATTCCGCGACAAAAAGCGAGGAGTTGGCCCGGTTGAAGGACGCCATTTTCGTAGTGGGGTTTTTATACCTCGTAAACACAGGGTTAGAGGTATATCTCTCAATCAATTCTAGTCCAGCTGGGCATTTATAATTACGGATTAACACGAAGATATCGTAGGACCTGGTTCGCGATACTCATGCTCGTTTGCCTGAATTCTTTGATCTGCCAGCAGAGATCAAAGAGAAATCTAACATGATAAACTCGGAATCGTTTTTAGGATATACCCGTTTAGGCGCGGAAACTACCGCTGCAAAAATGGATTTTAGAGAGGCACGTCTACGTAAATGATAGGATGCGCGTTATATTAACTCTCTATGTAGCAATATGACTTTGGCACGCCGGGAATAAAACGCAAGACGGGTCAAAACCAGGTTTGGGAGCGACTTGAAGGGCCGAATCAGGTATTTAAACAAAATTTCCATCAGTTTGTTCAATTTAATGTACTGTACAGCATAGAACTAACACTTTGGACAGTACCCTGACATATCCGGTGCTGAAAGCCTGATCAAACAATACATCCAAGAAATCACCACACTGGCCGATGACTTTGTGCACCTTGTTGCAGAATGCCTTGGTCTTCCACCTACCACGTTTGATGACTTCAAAGGAAACATGAGCCGGTTGAAGTTTGTCAAGTATCCCCCGGTTGCACCCAATTCCCAGGGTGTTGGGCCCCATAAAGATTCCGCGGGACTCTTCACTTTTCTGTCCCAGGATAACACAGGTGGGCTACAGGTTCTCAACAAGAATGGCGAATGGATAGATGTGCCACCGGTGGACGGAAGCTTGGTGGTCAATATCCAGCAGGGGTTTGAGGCGATCACTGGCGGTATCTGCGCTGCGACTACGCACCGTGTACTTGTGAGTAGCTGACAATCCGGTTTTCCAAGCCACCACTAAGCTGAACATACAAAAGGCACCCACGCACAAGACTCGATATAGTATACCATTTTTCCTCGGCGTTAGGCTCGACGTGACCTTGGACGAGCTCAAGAAGACTGCTGCTCACATTGTCCAGTGCGTGCCAGTGTCCGATGACACGCGGAAGCGAGCCGTGGATGTTCCCAGCGAGTTTCTTTCACCACTATACTCTTGCGTAAGTTCATCTCCTTAATAAAAGATAATGTCAACTGACATGCATTCAGTTTGGCGAAGCGCATCTCAGAAACCGAGTTCTAAGCCACCCAGACGTGGGACAGCGATGGTATCCAGAATTGTATGCCAAGTACTCGCAGCAGACGTTGAAATAGTTCTATCGCAATCTGTAACATAGCCGATGTGCAGCAGATAGCAGTGTTTCAAATAGTAGATTCTTCGATAAAATAATATGGCGCCTAGAGAATTCCACTTTCAACCAGTTAACCCTCTTAAAACTTGGCGCTCAATACATTCTCTCCACGTTGTAGCCGCAGTTTATTACTGTTCGCCACAATGTCGTTATCAATCGCCCACCAAAAATTGCTATAAAACAATTGCCCAATCTCCCATGCCTTTACATCAAATGGATTTGTTCCCCATACTCTTATTCCTCCTCCAGCATCTTTCATCGTAACCATCATTTGCATCGTGACACTGGCCATGGTGCCTTGCATAATAGGCGGCCTAAACTCCTCCGGAAGTGTCATAACATAGAGAAATTTATCGCGGAAAGATGGCCAGGGGAGTACATCAAGAACTGGGTGGTGTTGGATGGCGCGCTGTAGCACAGTCGGGTGAAATTCTGGTGGGTAATGTGATGGTTTGGAAGCTGCGTGGTAGATATTGGGCGCAGAAAGGGCAAAGGGAGATAAAGCTTGTGGATTCCAGATGTCAAGTTTGAATTCCGGGCCATGCATCAGTTTGAAAATCTCTACATGTGCTCGGATACAGCTGAGGCCCGGTACGGTGATCAAGTAGTCTGCAAAGGCGGCGCTGGGTCGGTTTTCTTGGTCTGGAGCAGGTATAGAAGACGCCCCGAGATCTGGAGCCTCATTAGGAGATACGGAAGGGATGAAACTCGAATTTTGGTTGTCGAATTCCAACATGAGGGTTCCCAAGTCAATAGAGGAAGATGTTCTCTGTAAGGATTCACCACCATGGGCCAGAAAAGAGAAATCATCAGTACTGGGATATCCGCCAGTTTCCAACGACTCTGGTGCTTGGATTTCAGTTTCAGTCAAAATTTCTGACTGAGTGTTGCTGTTGGGACAATCGGTAGCCCCAGTCGGCGTAGGAGCCAGTAACAAATTGGTAAAATCCTGATTACTGCTGAAGGTAGAGGATCCATTGCGCTCCGCTCCTGACAGGGCCCTAGACTGTTGCGACACGCTCAGTTGAGCTAAACTTTCCAGTTCCCTAACACGTAATTTCTTCCGTTGTCGATACCGCCGTTGCGCCTGAATGTTTAAAATTCTGCGACGCTCTGCTGGATCATCATGGCCCGGAACTCCAGATGTTTCCTGGGTATTATTCTCTTGAGACATCCTGCCTTTGTACAAGTTTCCCGTACTACGGCATATTCGATCACACCAGACTTCAAAGTCAATGAGAAGTCAAGAAACAATTTAACTGCATTTCAGCATCCTTGTATTCGACTATTTGCATATCCATTTTAAATGACTTGTATCTGGATACAGTTCACTATGGATGGGGCTGCTTATATGGCGGTGGCCAATGCAAACAGGACAAACAGTGCAAACCCACTACACTCGGTTCAGCTTGCCCGACTTGATGTCATACACAAACCCTACAGCATTGTTTGCCAGCTCTTTGCGCATGAGAGGTGCAGATTTGAGCCATTGCAGGTCGTCTTTGACACTCTGTTCGATGCTGGGGAGAAAGTCAGCTTCAACAAATGAGACCGGCAAGCGAAAAGATTACTTACCTTGTAGACACAGCGCCAAATTCCATCTCGACAATCTCGCGATTCTCTGGAAACTGCCTTTGGAGGCCTTGTCTGATCATATCATTGGTAAAGAAAGTTGACCCACAGTCTGTTAAACATATCAGTACTTTCCGTACCAGTCACACATCTCAAGCGGACGCGGATGGAACAGTCATACCGGTGTGATGAACAAGAATGACCTGCTCAAAGCCGCTAGTCTTGAAGCTCTCCTGCAGAAATGTGTCGATTGTGACGAGATCTTTCCAGCATGACTGAGGATGACCCGCAATGGTACGAAAAATTAGGGCGTCCATAGGACCGAGATTGAAGTACTTCTCGGGAGTGACGCGGGGGTCGGCGCAGCTGATTATCGCTACCCTTGGTGGGCCAATGCCGGCGGCGACATTCTCCTGGAAGGTTCCCAATGGGGTGTGTGTCGCCAAATACTTGTCATTGCGACTAACGAGTTCTTCAAGGGAAGGCATTTTATGGAAAATTGCAGTAGAAATAAATGCACCTCGGTTTATTTGAGATTGAAAACACCGATTTTAATATCTACGAAATCATTTCACCCTGCGGTATTTATATCCGGTCTGATTGCGTACAGCATCAACTGATGTCGTTATGCTTATACAACATGGCTGCTCATAGTCAATGATATCGCGATTGTGGGGCGATACAGCACTTCTAATTCGTCCCGGGTCCACTCATAACGTTATTGTGCATTTACTTTTCTGTATCTTTACGATCGTGTTGTTTCGTGTTGTTTGGGCTGATTAATACTCTCCAAAAGAATATTGATCTATACCATTCGCTGTATAGGAGTAAGAACAATGTCCTTCGACGGCAAAGTATGGATGATAATCGTGAGGCGATTTACCATAAGACAAGCATTTTAACAGGAAGCTAGCTGGAAAATCTTTAGGAATCATCATTTTCTTCTTTGTTACCTAAAACACATGCGCCAATATTCAGAGTTCGACTGGTGTTTATTGTAGATATTGCAACTTAATCCAGCCACCGGATTTCATACACGGGGTTAATGTCCTCGTATAGCTGGAAGTTTCAATGTAACCCAGGCTTGATAAAATTCCAACATGATATTAGCAATAGCTTCATAGTCATTGGCTGCACCAGACTATAAAGGTTGTCGAGTCTATAAATAAGGCGAAACGTTGGTTGCCCACGCTAAGTCCTCGCAATGAAATTATGAATACTTGTTCGATGCCTGAGAGTTCAGGCAGAGAGTGCACGGGTGCGGCAGAAACATGAAGGGCCAAGCACAATCTTCCTTCTCACATTAATAACTTCAACAACCCACCCCCTTGAATGTCAGGCCCACGGATGCTGATTACACCTCACCCAAGAATACTACCTTCGGCGGTCGGACATGGCCAGGACCCTTAACACAGCCACTGCAATCGCACGTGCAGCCCTGAAACGAGATCGGCGCCGTTGCTGACCAAGGGGCGATTCTAATCCTTCGCGATTCGATCGGGCTGGCCCCACGTGCTGCTGTCGCGATGTGCCATTTTCTTTATAATAACGGGGTCTCCCCGTTGTTGACCGGCTCCGCGAGGGCATCTATTGCTCAAAACGCATCAATTGATCGCAGCCATGGTCAATTCTTTCGCCTTGTTCAAGTCCCTGCCGGCGCTGGGCGCATGTGTGCTGGCCTACAACTTCCCGACTATCCCGGAGGACCTGACCACCCCGTATCAGCAGCGTCTTGCGGTTACTGGCCCAAAAAGTACGAGATTCTAGGTCTCGCTGGATCAAAAAGTGCTATGCTAATTGCAAACAGCGGTCTCGGTTGGCTGGAACACGTACCAGAAGCTGAACCAGTCCTGCGTCCAGTATGGCACCTCGGCCGATAGCCTCGAGTCCAAGGCCTGCTCGACCATTTCCACAACGTACGATACCTCGCGCACGTATTCGAACGCTGTCAACTTGACCGACCTCACTCCGGCGACAACCTACTACTACAAGATTGTGTCGGGCAACTCGACCGTGGGCCACTTCCTTAGCCCGCGCACACCCGGTGATACCACCCCGTTCAACATGGACGTCGTGATCGATTTGGGTGTGTACGGTCCAGATGGATTCACTGTCGATTCCAAGAGAGACACAATCCCGTCGACAGACCCAGAATTGAATCATACCACTATCCACCGCCTTGCCCAGACCGTCGATGACTACGAGTTTGTTCTTCATCCGGGCGATTTCGGTTATGCCGATGACTGGGCACTCAAGATCCAAAACCTGCTACACGGCGAAAAGGCATACCAGGCCATCCTCGAGCAATTCTACGGCCAGTTAGAGCCTATTTCCAGCCGCAAGATCTACATGGCTGGTGCCGGTAACCATGAAGCCTCCTGCGAGGAGGTGCCTTACAGTTCCGGTCTTTGTCCTGAGGGACAGAAGAACTTTACCGACTTACTATATCGGTTTGGTAAAACGATGCCGTACTCTTTCCCCTCTTCGTCTTCCAACACGACCGCCCAAGCGCTTGCTGAAAAGGCCCAATCCCTGGCCCAGCCACCGTTCTGGTACTCCTTTGAATACGGAATGGTCCACGTTACCATGATCGATACCGAAACCGACTTCCCCTCGGCGCCAGATACTGAGGGAGGGTCGGCGCATCTTGGTGCTGGACCTTTAGGCGCCCCAAACCAGCAGCTGGACTTTCTCGAGGCGGATCTCGCTAGTGTCGACCGCAGTGTGACTCCCTGGCTCATCGTCGCTGGCCATCGTCCGTGGTACACAACGGGATCGGAGATCTGTACCGACTGCCAGGCCGCCTTTGAGGACCTGTTTTACAAATACGGTGTGGATGTGGGCGTGTTCGGCCACCAGCACAACTCACAGCGCTTCCAGCCCGTGTACAACAACACTGCTGATCCCAAGGGTCTCAACGACCCGAAAGCACCCATGTACATTGTTGCTGGAGGAGCCGGTAACATTGAAGGCCCTGCGGACATCGGCACCAAGCCCAACTACACGGCCTTTGCGTATGCGGATGAATTCAGCTACGCGACTATCAAGTTCTTGAACGAGTCGAGTTTGCAGATCGACTTTCTCAAATCGACCACAGGCGAAGTGCTCGATTCGAGTACGTTGTACAAGAGCCACACCGAGTCTTTTGTTGTGCAGTAGTTTATAGAATAGACACGAGCCCGTTGTAACATATTGCTGGTACTGATAAAATGATGTAAATATATATGAATTGTATTAAAAATTAAGTGGTTAACTATAAGTTTTGTATACATCTAGTTTCGAGCTTTTCGTCATGACTTCATGGAATTCATGAATTCGTCGCTCATTTGGCACCGCATGCATGGTTAATTTCACACCACGCAACAGGAACCGCGATGACAATGGCAAGGATAAGAACTATGTACCAATTAGTATATTCATTTCAACAGTATCACAAAAGGCAAGGTTGGCACGTACGGCACACAAACAAAATATACCACTTGTACTTGCGAGCATTGCGCGCACTGAAAATCGCTTTAAAAAGGTGGTCGTTCGCCTTGACCATGTTCTCAGCAGTGTCCTGCGCATTTTTGGTGATGTCGTCAACGACCGGCTCCTGTTGCTGTACAAGGCTGGCCACCTCCTGCGAGAGATGGCTCAGTTCAATCAGATCTTGCTCGATCTTGCGAATCGCTGCGGATCTGTCGGCGACAGCAGTGTGGACATCAGAGGCTGCTTGTCTGCGTGCGCCTTGAATCTAGATGACCTGAGTTAGTTGTAAACAGATTAAAGTCGTGACCAGCAAGCAATACCTGGAAAACTTGCATCTGCCCGCTGATAATGCCTTCCACGCCGGCATCAACCTCTTGCGCAGTCGCATCGGGATTGGTAATTTCATATCGCCTACGCACTTGCTCTCTGAGGATCCGGTCAAACCCCATCTGCGACTTGCGCATTTGCTCGACTTCTTCCTGCAGGTTCCTGCCCAGGAGGCCGACCTGAGTGTGAACAGCCGCGGAGCAATTGGGGGTGCGGCGCAAGCTGTGCTTCAGGTCAGCCACCATATCTCTGGTTTGGCGCAAAGAAGCTGTGATTTCTGATTCGACATTGTCGAGATTGAGACGGGTTTGTTGGTCTGTTGTGCTGTTGGTAGAGTCGAGGACTGCCTGCTGCGCGGCGAGCAGATGTCTCTCGCGTTTCTGGCGCAATTTTGCGATTTCAGTGTTGATTTCGCGGCATTTATCGAGGATTGGTGTTGGATTGCTTGAGTTATGCTGAAGCTCTTTTTGTCGTTAGAGATGTTATAGCTAGTATACTGAGAAATATACCTACCATAACTCTGGCCTTGTTCCAGGTCCACGTTGCGATAGTATTCGGCCATAGCGAAGGGTGTCAAAGCGAGATGCGAAAAGTCAGATCACTAAATTGAGTTAGATGCTACAAAATTCAAGTATCACGAGGAGGGACCCAAATATTAAATAGTGACGCAGGATACATCGCAGCCTAGAGTCCATCTCGTATGCCTTAGAGGCTTATAGATCGGCCTTAAGACCCACCTGCGGGAGGCTGAGGCGCCCAAAATAGCATCACGCCAATCACGGTCGCCCGTGGCTGCCCCACCTGTCGACTAGTCCCTTTCGGGAACATTGTTGCCTGCATCAATCAATCAATAATTCAGTGTATGTACCGAATTTATAGATTATAGTATCTACTACTACCCCGTACTCTGTATGTTAATCTGATAACGATAATTTCTTAGAGTGATCTCCGCCGAAATCACCCTATAACGTGGTCCTCAATCATCTATGTTCTTGCCGCACGCGCCACTGGGAATAATATTCTCGTTCGTCTGGTGGGCATAGTTAATTGGTTGAGTTGTCGCGTAAACGTGCTACCTAGAAAAGAAAAGATTTGGCGTAGTGGTGCAAGTCTAAGCTTGTATCCACGTTGTCATGGCTCATGGCCACAAGACCATAGTGGAAGGCTATGGCAAGATTATGTTTTTCGCGCGAGTAAATACCAAAAAAAAGCAAGCGAAGGAAAAACATAAAAACAATAAAGAAAACTTTTGTTACCTTCCGAGACCAGGACTCGAACCTGGACCTGCCTTGTCAATTCAGAGTAGAACGGCGTGCACGCTTGTGCGCTCACTTCGGACGCATGGTTATAAGAATATAACCCACCCACAAATAGATTATTCATTCATATTTATTATTACTAGTAATCCTAGCTTCTAGATATTGACACTCGTAAAGTCATTTCAGACACCAATAGGCTTTACAGCAATACTCTTCTCAAAGCATGAAATACATATTAGATTATAAAAACCCAGAAAACTAGAAATAGACTAGCCTTAATGTCTTAGATTTATGGTACGATACAGTATTCTATATTTTATCTTACTTATACTAACCCTAAGAACGGAATCGAGAAAGACCATGATCAGTTTGATTCAACAGCAACGTAGATACCCATGCTTGCTCTCTAGAACAATTTCATCACAGTATTATTGTTTTCCTATATGAAAGTAAGTGATTTTAGTGACAGTGACGGTCCCAAGCGCACTGATTCCTCCTTGCCTGGAATGACAGGCTCATGGCTGCGCCATCCTCTCAAACAAGATAAACCAGGATGATATGATACGAATGCTAGCCTCGTTTCGCAACCGTTATCACCAGTAAAGGTAAACATAATACATACATTACAAGGATGATTGCTTACTTGTCAGTTACTTATATGGACTGTAATTTCTATATGATTAATAATATGCTCAAAGAAAAGTATAAATGCCTAAAGTCTATTGACTGATTACTAATATTAAATTGTCAACTAATAAAAAGCTTTTCATCGTTCGATAGTTTATACCTTTGTTCTATAAATTTTTAACCTAATATTTATTTCATATCCTATATTAGAGTGCCACAGTTATATTCATCTTACCGTATAATAACTAAATATTTCAAGTATTTATCTATTAGTGACTGGATGAAATATACAATTTTATCTCATGTAGAGGCTGCAAGTTGCTGTGTCACAATTTATTTATTTAGGCAAAATATATCGCGCTTTTAATATCACTACGCCAAAAAGAGCACTCTTAGTAGTTCTGTATGGTATTAGGCTTTATTTAGTTTGTCAAAATATCATTTACCCCTCAAATATCATCTGGGGTAGTTATAAGGGGCAACCGGGCACTCATGTCTATAGAGTGAAAAATTTATTATTCCCAGACCTGGGTTTCCCACATCAGTTCCAATTCACAATCCCCCTGATAGTTTCCTTAAAAAAGAAAAAAAAAAAAAAAAATAAGATATGGTGCTGCTTACGCAATTGGCTTATTGGGCTTCTGCTATTTTTTCAGTTGCAGCTATCCCCGCTACAGCCCCAAATGAGGTACCGTTCGATAATGTAACAATCTTTACACCGCCGGCTTCTTGGCCGATTCGCTCAACGTCATACGCCAGGATTCTCCATCTTGGTAAAGATCATGAGAATGGAAATATATTACTTACCACTTGGTCACAATCACCTCCTGGAGAAGTGTACTTCCCGATATACAAGTCTGTTGATGGTGGCCGCAGCTGGGCGGAGTATTCTCGAGTATACTTCAGCGAGACAAAAGTTGGTGGAATATTGCTACAACCTTTCCTTTATGAGCTGCCTATTCAAGTTGGAAGATATCCGGCCGGAACTATCTTAGCAACTGGTAATGCTATACCGGGAGATCTATCTTCAACCAACATAGACATCTATGCGAGCACCGATGTCGGGTAAATGTGAACTGTAGCACTGTTGTTCTATGGAAGCTTACATGGTTCAGGAAATCATGGAGTTATATTTCCAATGTTGCAAGGGGCGCAGAACCCAACACCACCAATGGGGCACATCCAATCTGGGAACCTTTCATCAACGTTTTTGATGGTCAGGTAGTGGTCTACTATTCCGACCAGCGAGACCCACGTCATGGACAGAAGTTGGTGCATCAAACTTCCAGAGATCTCGTTAACTGGGGACCGGTAATCAATGATGTTGCACTTGCAAACTACACTTTACGTCCGGGTATGACAACTGTTGCGGAGATGGGAAATGGAAAGTGGATGCTTACTCACGAACTCGGACTCGCGCCTAATCCCACTGCTCCATATGCTGTACACTATCGAATCGCGGATAGTCCGCTGGAATTCCAACGGGCACCAGAATATCTCCTTCAAGCTACAGATGGCACCATTTCAAGCGCGGGGCCATACGTTGTCTGGACGCCTGCTGGAGGTCCCAATGGTACAATTGTTGTTAGTGATTCTACTTATTCGGAGCTTTTCCTGAACACTGAATATGGTGAACCAAATGCTTGGATCAAGGTTCCAAGTGGAAAGGGTGTCTCTTATTCAAGGGCCCTGCAGGTAATGCCAAACAAAAACTTGATAATGGTCGTCAATGGAGGGCTATACAATGAGTCAAATACCTCGGTTAGCCTCGGTGAGTTTGTGATCCCAAGGTCTGTCTTCAAATAAGGATACGATTTCGAGTTGCGATACTAGTTTTGATGGCCAACAATGATGTGTTGTTCTCTGTTCTCACCTCAGGTAGCCGGGCCGGAGGAAGCCAATTACTAGGATTAGTCTTAAATTAATTAGAGCTAGGGCGAAATATCACCCTTTAATATGATTGGGGATTGTCGCCCTTTGCTCTAATCCCAGGTGTTAGCTGTTTCAGATCCCGATATTCCGCATATACCTGAAAGCCATTAAACATAATAATCAATATTGGCACTAAACAAGGGAGTAGTTTTGTAGGTATTGATTCATCTTTTTTGTTTCATTATACGTTCTATTGTCACTTCCTAGAGAGTGGTAACTATATAAATCTATTTACTTCCACCATTCCCTGCTTTGAACTGAGCACCGAGACAACCTCCTGTTTACTTGGGCATTATTAGAGCAATTCAATTTAAAGCTACCATGGTACTTCCAATCCTACAGTTGATATTTCTTTCAAGCAGTATCGCACTCGGAGCTCCGACAAACCTCGAAGCGACGCCAATATTCCATGCTTCACAAATCCGATCCGTCAGCGACCCTATAGTTCACTACTACCTGCAGACAGATCCAAGTGACTGCAAGTACCCCTAAGTATTCTGTTTGTCAAACATTTAGAAACTAACACCTTTATCAGCAACCAAGCCTGTCCTTGGACCTGAATCTAGTGCCGAATATTACACCATTTATTCAGATGGCACTATGCAATCGGCCAACACGTCTGCGTGGGTGAATATCGCTCCATTGAATAGCACGACATCTTCGTACAAGGCCCTTGTGCTAGGCCAGACATCGAATTCATCGGCCTGGGGGTTAGAGGGAGATACTGTTGAGACGATGCAGACTAGCCAATGGGGAAGGCGTAAGTGTTATCATGTTTTATGTCACGGCAATCCTTTGACAGATAATAGAGTTGAACTTTGTGGCTTGTTCTCTACAAACAAATGCGTCGCCATCCTCAAGTGATTATTGGGAACTGTGGTTGCAGGAGGGAAGTGATGAGCCGACTGGAAGAAATTGCACAAATTACCAGACACTGCATTTCCCTTGTCTCTGCTAACGGCATGTTTAATGTCATTTAAATCAATCAAAAGGATAGCCCATCCATTGTTTGAGTTGTAAGTATTATTTGATTATATAAAGAGCATATCCTATTTACCAACTACGGCGACTTTACTATATAAGACATAGAAATAAGGACTTGTCATCCTCTATGAATATAACTAGTAATATAACATCATAGAGTTCAGTATTCTGCTTCTTGTAACATGCATGCTGGACCCCACCTTTGTTAGGAATCAGCAGTCACTACAGGTCAAGTATTGGACTACTCTCACTTGACTGCTCTGACATTTATTTCCTGCTTTTTAAATGGGTTTTCAAGCTTTGCTACATTGTCAGCCTTGCCAGATCAACACTTCAAATGCTATTGGTTGTTGAATGTTGCATAAAAGGCCGAGTATTTGTTGCACTCTCCGAGTGCAAATATAGTGTTTGTCTTGGGTCACAACTCATTGTGACCTATAAATATATTGTAGTTAAAAAAATATAGAGGGAGAGATGTACTACAGCAGCGACAATACTACGCTAGTCCTCTTCCAGCTAGCTGTCGATGTCTGCCCACAGCCAATCAGCACGCACAAATCGTTCCTAGATTTCCCGAACACTGGCGAATCACATTCTGGCAATTTGTACGCATCACGTGATTATAATCGGCCGAGCCCGGTTAGCGTGCTGGGCAGACGAGACTCAGCGACAAGCGTCGCTGTCAGCTCTATTGAAACACACCTTCAAGCTCCCCTCGTCGCTTTACCTCCAATTCACAGTTCTACTCGCACAATGGGTGGTGGCATCGATCCTAAGCACGGAAGGTATACTTTTCAGCGTTATCGCCGGCGTGGAAATTAATTGTTGGATGTGGACGTGCTAACATGATCTGTTCTGCTCGACAGCTGGGCTGGTATCTGGGGTGATGCCAGTAAGTCTGCCATTTCTTTCCACCATCTACGCATACATTCATGCACTTTTCTTCGAGCGGAGAGGATCTCAATTGGGCCTCAAGCTGCGATCAATCCATGGCCATCATCCAGACTGACGAGTTCTATTCTCTAGACTACTTCCCCCAGAAGGGCATCGCATCCTACACTCTCTCGCCCAACCGCCAGCGCATGTTCCCCAATTTCTGGCACACCGCTGTCTTCAACACTTTCCGCCGCTTCCGCCACCAGGTGCTTTACGTTGCTCCGCCGTTCCTGATCGCTTATTCTCTCATGGACTGGGCTACTGAGCGGTATGTCTTCCACCTGACGGCTTTTGAAAATATCTCTACATATCTACCACAAAGAAAATGTCTTGCTGATTCGGAACAGTAACGAGTACCTGAACTCCAAGGCCGGTCGCGCCGAGTCTTCCGACGAATAAGCACCCCTCTACGCTCGGAATTACATATTCGACTCAGAATTTGGTCATCGAACGGCACAATTGTGGTTATGGATGTGCCTGTGTGGATGTGTGTATACTATTAAATGAGGAGGGAAGATACTCGACAAAATAGACTACGTATCTATATTTTAGCCCATCAGCGGAATCAAACTTTTCTTTTGTCAACAGACACCTGTCCAACTTGAATTCCATGAACGAGAAACAAGAGCGAAAGGGAAAGATATCGAGTGATGGTATTGGCTTGTCAGCGTATACTTGTACATTTGGTATTTCCCTGGCTCTGGCCTTGCAACACCGTGGGTGAGAAAATTCTGATATAGCCATGGCTCGGAAAATGTCACGTGACTTGCTTTGATCCTGCTGAAAGAAACCTTCGTAGGTAGTTAATGCAACGTCTCACAACGTTCGTTACTTTACGTCCAGCCAGCAATAGCTTGAGAGTCATAATACTTTAAATACCTGCATTGCCAGTTTTCTTGATCAACGACAATCATCACGTCTATTAAATGCAATATATCATTGGAAATAATGTGCAGAAAACAGAATCAAGACTATATACAAAACGCTCCAAATCCAACAGCATAAAGGAAAGTATTAAGGCAGCGTAGACTGGGCTGACTCTGTCTCGTCTCTGATTCCCTTGACTTCATCTTGGGGCTTCTTCTCAGCCTTGTCATCGGACTTGCCTGCACTTTTCAGCAGGAAAGTCAAGCTGAGTGCGATTCCCAGGCCGCCGAGCCCAATGGCCATATATGACGAACCGCGATACCCCTTGAGGATATCCGAAGCCGTCTTACCGCCATTGTTGACATGTGATTCCACGGTGCCCGCGAAGCCAAGACCGATGGAGATACTGTAGTTGACCACGGTGGTCACCAGCGATGCTGCGACACCCTGGTGGCGACGCGGAACTGCATCAGACAGCACCACTGTTGCAGCTGGGAAGGACATGTCCATGCCCCACGGCATTACGATAACGCTGACGAAAGTCAATGCCCAGTATGTCTGGTGCACGGGGGCGACCGCGAAAATTACATTCCCAATGGTGAAGCCAAGCATAGCGAACAGCATGATCCAACCTGGACGCAGTTTGCTCATCAGCCAGCCCGTTACTCCAGCAGCGAGGAGGCCCGAAATGGAAGCCGGTACGAGTTGGGCGGCAGCAGCCAGGGAAGTCTGCCCTCGGATGGTTTCAAAGAACTGAAACAGATAGTATATCCATATGCCGAAGCTGGCCCAACCGCACGCCATGCAGCCGAGAATGAATGAGACGTCGAGATTGAGCGCGTGGAATGGGATGAGTGGCTTTTGTGCGACGCGCGTCTCGTATAAAATGAAGCTGGCAAGGAGTAAAGCGCCAGCTATCAGCAGCACATAGACATAGACGGTTGACCATCCCACGACGGGAGCCTGGTTCCAGGCGATGTTGACTAAAACCAAGCCTGTTACGCCTAGGGTGGCCCCGATCACGTCCAGCTCGACGAGCAGGGCTTGGAGTGACAATCCCTCGGGTGCACTGTGTGTGAACGGGATGACGAAAAACCCGAGGATGGCCAGGAACAAACAGTATATCGCCATGCACCAAAAGGTCCATGGCCACCAGGCCTTTTCCGACAGCAATGCGGCGAAAACACCACCAACCACCGCTCCACCGGGTGCCAGCCCTCCAAATAGCGCGAAGACCATTCGTTTCTTGTTCCCTGGCGGGTACATCGAACCCAGGAGCGCGAGGGCATTGGGAAACAGCATGGCCGGACCCAGACCCTGAAGCGTGCGCGCAAAAATAAACAACACATAATTCGAATAGACACTGACACCGGCAACGAGAGACCACAGGGCGAACCAGGAAAACCCGATAATAAACATGGAGCGGTATCCGAACAAATCGCCGCAGCGGCCAAAGAAGAGAATGAAGGTACCGACGGTGAGCGAGTAGCCGGCGATGAGCCAGCTCAGGATTCCCGGGTTGCTGATATTGAGCCCATCGCCGATGATGTGAAGCGGTGCCAGGCACGCACTGAGACCGGCCTGGGTCATGAACTGTGCCATGCACACGACGGAAACGAAGAAGAACTCATGGACGCGGCTAAATGACTGTACTTGGGAGCGTATGGACTCCGCGTTGGTGATTTGCCTTTCGAGCTCACTATCGCTCTCGCGGTCAGAAGACTCCGACATTGCTACGAGTCGTCGCAGAAACAAATGAACGATATCGATTTCATGAGCAGAGGTTGGCGGCGAGCAATGAATAACGTTGTTTCCTGTTTTTTCTTATTCTCCCTCGTCACTTGCTTCAAATCCTAATCGCTACAATTGTCGACTCTGGCACATCCATATTGACAGGGGATCAACGGCATTTTTGGAGCTGCTGACACCACTCGAGGTGGAGGAGTTGAAAGCAAAAATTCGCGGTGATGATGACGGGATTGGGTCATTTCCGAGGCCGAGACCGACCAGAGCAGCTGTCTCGAGACCCACCTAACCATAACTCGTGGATAATAATGGATATACGAAGCGTCAGGTTGAGATATATCCGGGCCGATTTTATCTGCCCCGCCAATAATCATCCGTAAAAGACAGTGCTGCTCACTATGTTTAGCGGTCGGATAAAACGCTATCTGACGGGCGTAGAAGCACTGGTGCAGTCCCCTGCAGTCTATGACTTGACCCACTGAAATCCCAAACTAATTATTAACTCGACTCAAACGCCGTTTAGCTTCACCTTTCTGGGCTTGGCGGGCCAGAAAATTAGGACAGACTCGTTGTCGCTTGCTCAGGGCAGTCGTTTCATTTGTCGTTGAGTCGGTGCAAGAATCTTATCTTGATCCTGCTAGCGATCTAGGCCGCACAATTTTCTGGAAAACAAAGACATTTTGAATGCCCAGGGGTAAAAGATTTTCTACTTCTCTCTCTGTCTCTCTTTTTAACCTTGTTCTTATTGCGAGTTATGATCTTGATTCTAGACAAGGTTCTGGCTTGTAAGCAGCAGCGATGGAGACACGCCGGAAAAGAGATTAACAGCTCGGCGTAATTCCGAAATTCCTTTATATATCCGACTGGAATTAATGACAGCACTGAGTCAACCTTGAAACTGCAATTGATATTAATAACACGTAATATACCGATGTCGTCTTTATAGTACTACGTAGTAATAGTGACCATCACTGTCAAGGTTACGGTTATGCTGATCGTATTGTAAATTGGCCCACGTGTGTGATCGGCGCTCTGTACAAGCAATGAGAAAGCCACGCACGTGCTGACCGACACATTTTGACATAATTTATAATTCCAATCATATTGTTGACTTTTATGAGTTTGTAGGAGAACTACAATTGTGCAAATTGAAAGCCATGACGTTTTTCGAAATTACATGTATTGATATCTTTCTAATCGCTAATGCAGTATGATGGGCGCTGGAACAAAATATACGCATGTGATGGGATCGTATAACAAATAAAAAAACCTATTTACAATAAAATTTTTACAGACCTAACCTAGGTCATTCCTGATCCAAGCGCCAGCAACAGTCCGAGAGCTTTGTGTGTCCCCGGAGACGGAACGTTGTCGCTATCACTGTCAGCACTGGGACTTGAGTTGTCCGAGCTCTGACTACCGATACTGGTATCGGCCTGAACGCCTCCGACACACGATCCAGAGCCCCAAATGGCATTGGCTGCCAGTGCCCAGGAAGCAGCTGGAGAAGTCACGGTATCTGGGGTATAGAAGAGATGGCAAGTGGCAGCCTCATAGACATATTGTGTCGGAATCTGGTCGTTATCCTTGGTATATGTGTTTCGGTAGTTGATCGAGCCACCACCAAACTGCAGAGGAAAGTCTTCCAGGGGAATGGGCATCACTTCGGCGAAGCGGGTGATGTTTTCCTTGCTCAGAAGAGGCTTGTTGGCAGCAATGGACTGGTTCAATAGGGCAACGGCAGTAGTAGAGTATAACTCAATGTACTCCATGTCGAGAACCTGAGATCCTTTAACTCCACCGATGGCCTGCATGGGATCCGGCCGGGGTCGACCACCCAGTGCCACGGTGTTGACACCCTTAGACACCATGTGGTCAGTGAAGATGGTGCAGGTGGAAGAGCAGCGTCCGTCGGTGAGCACGATAATATCTTCCGGGGCAAAAGGAGGTGTTGTCGCGCTCAAATCACCACCGAGACCATCAGTGTCGATCGGGTTGCTGATCGGGTTGGCCTCATCGGCAAAAACAAACTCGGCCACGACGGCAGATGAGGGAACGCCACCGGCTTTGTATGGGCCAAACAGTTCCGTCCAATCTTTGAACGTAGATTCCTGATCGGGCTTAATCATGTCGTTGACAGTCAAGCCGATTCCTTCAATGGTGGCATTATCGGCATTGTCGCCAGCGTTGAAAATGGTGCCCATAAAGTTCATGGCATCATGAGCACGGAAGCGCGTTGACGAGTAGAGGGTTTCGTTGGGGAAGAAAATACTGAACAAGGCAAAGCCAGAATCAACGACACCGCCTCCATTGTTCTGAACATCAATGATGATCTTTTTTTTGCCGTCCTTGGTTGCGTTGCCGACAAAGTAATTGGCGACCTCAGCAAACTGGGCTATGGCATCCATGGTGCTCGTTTCTGTCTCAAATGTCGGAACTCCCAGCACGGCAACATCCTCAAGACCAGGCTCCTCTGGATAGTAGCCGACGACAAGATTGTGCTTTTCCCGCATGACTGGGACTGGGTATGACTTTGGCGGCGGTGTGAACGTGCTGCTAGGAGTGACCACTGCTGATGAGGACGGCAAGGGAGTAGTAGTGGAGGGAGATCGCTTTTCTGATGATTGCGTTGCTGCTGCGGTACCGCACTGTTCTTCGTAGAACTCAGAACCCGAAGCATAGTCGAAACCATCAGCGACTACGGCGACCACCTCGTAGGAAGTAGTAGTCTGGTTGGCGAAAGTCAGGTTGTAGCTGTCAATTCCCCGCCATACGCTGTCGACTGTGAACGATGCGCCAACATCGGCACCTGAGCCGTCAACAAGAAGGTTGTTGACCAACTGGTTATAACGGGCGTCGGGATCTTGAAGGAGTTGGCTCCAGGACTGGGATTCGATTGTTGACACCGCTCCGACTCCATTGATGTACGCAACCGGCGAGACATTGTCGGCTCCAGCAGCAAGGAGAATAGCATCGTCTATTTGAACTTAGTTAGTCTCACGGAAACGAGTGTTTTAAAAACAAACATTGTATTGTGGCGTACCTATCAGATAAAGTTGGGGGGGAGTGACTCCGTCGGTGGAAAGAGATGCAAAGATCAAACCCGGTGCCTCAAAGGTGAAGGCCTGGAGAGAACATAGAGTAGCACTCAGGTGCCCGTCATTTGCAGAGTTTAGAAGGTCTGAGATGTCCGAGTCAAACTCGTATTGACTTGAATAGGAGCCTTGAGCTGCAGCGCTTCGAATTCCTTGAAGGCCGGCCCGGAGGTCGACCCGATTCGACAAGTACGAGGCGGGTGGTTTAGCCAGGATTTCCAAGTCTGACTGGAATTCAAGGTACTTGGCAAATTCGTCGACAAACGCGACGGCCTTGTCGGACTCGAATGGCATCGACATCAAACATTCTGCAGCAAGCTGGGGCGCAACCCCTGCGCCTGATCCGCTCCGCTGAGAAAGCTCAGTGATCTTAGCACAAGGGTCTTTGCTTGAGTCGCCAAGAGCACCAGACACGAGGATGACGACCAGTCCGCCCGCTATTGTTTGAAGATTGGAGTGCATGGTGGCATGTGTTCCGGTCTCAACGGGAAACTTGAATTTGTTCAGCTATGTAAGAAGGAGTGAGTCGTGTGTTTAAGTATTAGTACTGCTCCATTTGCAGACATAACTGTCACTAACTACGGAGTATTACGGAGTAATAATATTCATTTGCACCATGACAAATCGCTGTTGAGCATGAGTGGATTTCCCCATAGAGGCCAAATTTAGAAGTTCATAGCCTCATGGTCATAAAATGCTTCAACACTAAACCGAGGACAGAAGAGCTGTTACAATACGACAACAGTACGGAGTAATAATAGTACTGATAAAAGTAAACAGTGGACTAGCAAAGCGTAATTAGAGCCGCCTCAACAATGTTGAAACTGGGAAGTGTTCCACCAACAACGCCCTACAGCTGCACCGGGACCCGCAAGCTGAAATCCTGAAGTGCACTAAATGCCACTAAATACTTACAGCCTCCGCCGTTATTTTATTTTTATGTTATTTTTATTTTCCGGCCCCTTTTTTATTTCGAGAAAGTCTGTAGTCTAGCGGGCTTTATCAAGCTTTATCAGAGTTTGTGGAGTCGGCAGCTCTTGGGCTGCTATGAGATGAGTACATTGCCTTATCCGGGAAAATGGCTTTTGATGTTAACTTCAAGTACATACAGGTTTACTGAGTGTAGTAGTATGTGTTAATGTACTTTTAGGCATTGAAAATATTTCTAGGCTAGAGGTTGTGGATATTTGCTTATCTATAGATTTGTACATACTACCAAGTAATCAGTGGAATTCGGTTGAGGAAATAACTAATGACTACGGAGTAATGGCTAGCGCTCTCGTGGTAAGTAAGCACTCAGCTGAGTCAGTTTCTTCCTCAGTGGTCAATCCTAATAACTACCTTGGCGAAATGTTTCTTCGCCTGTAGTCGTCTGTATGCATCCTTGGCTTCTGCCAACTCAAACACTACGTCATCCACCGCCGGAACGATCTTCTTTTCGTCGATAAAGCGTACCAGCTCTCGGAACTGGCTTCTGCTCGATGCCAGAATCCCGCGGACTATACAGGTATGCATGAAGGCAAGAAACAAAGGTGCCGGATCGGAGGCCTGCCCGACTCCTCCGGCCAATACAACAACACCATCAACTCTCACTGCTGCCAATGACTGGGGTAATGTCTGGTTGCCTCCAACGTCGACCACAATGTCAAACCCGCGCCCATTCGGAGTCAAAGCACGAGCTGCATGGCCCCAGTCTTGAGGATGTTCCACGTAGTTGATTGTGCGTGCAGCGCCGTACCCCTTGAGCCGAAGCGCTCGATCCTGGGTCGAAGTGGTGGCAACTACAGTTGCACCCGAAGCTACAGCAAGCTGCAGAGCTGCAACACTCACACCACCAGTGCCTTGGACAAGAACCCATTTCCCGGGACCCAGTTCCTTGCCCTGTATGCCAAACAGCGCGTTCCATGCAGACGCCCATGTACATGTCAATGTCGCTGCCGGTAACCATGACAAAGATTTGGGGGCATGTACAAGAGCTTTCTCCGAAAAGACGCCCATGGATCGCAGGGTCCCATCATCTCCTTGTCCCAGCATGCCAAGGGCATCTGCGATGCCGGGCAAAGCATCATCGCCGTTGGATGCGACAAACTGTGGTCCAACATGCGTCACTACGCGGTCTCCAGGATGGAACTCTTGAACGGCAGAACCCACTGCCTCTACAATGCCGGCACCATCGCATCCAGGGACAATCGGTGGTGTTATAGGCCCATTGACACTCTATTAGAAATCAGCAAGACGCTACCTCTTCCGACAATGGCAACGTACTCCTGGCTGAGCAATCATCAGCTCACGATAGTTGAGGCTAGCGGCGTGAAGCTGAACAAGGACTTCATCAGGGCCTAATTCGCTTTCCGAAGGGACGCTGACATTCTGTTGGTATTCCAGCGAAGTCTCGAAACCTTCTTGGCGAGCCAAAACCCATTGTCTAGCCATCTTCAAGTTTTTGCAAGATATAATGTAAATATGGAAGGAAAGACACGATATTCAAGTCGAGTAAACTGTTCTGTTAAGTGGGAAAGCAATCAATAACCTGGAGTAGATGACCCAGCAGCGCTTGAGCATTTATATATTTTGAATAACACAGGAAACATGGAACTTCTTGCTCACAAACCATCCTTCCGGATTAGGAAAATCAGAATCAAGTTACCATGCGATAATCCTTTGATTTGCAGGTATTTCTGTGATTAATGAGCGCAACATCCACGACGTTGTCCAGAGGCAAAACATGCCTTTCCCAATTAGGAAAACCAGATTTATGGATCTAGCCGTTTCCGGACACGGTCATGCCTTTTACCGTTAACTCTAATCACTAGCCCTACGCAGGGTCGGATTTTCGTCCGCGGACAAACTTCACCTTTTCTCTTCTTCTGTCCTGTGTGCATGTTTCCTTCCGCGTGAAAGTCATGGACAAAACAAGTCTTACTTTTGTGAACACGACTAACGCGCCGGGGCTCTCTCAGCAAGCGGCAAAGCGAATGAGAGGCCATGTTACAAGGACAAATTTTGCAAAAAGACGCCAGCGCATGGCCCGGTGTGTAGAGAAGCCAGAAACGGACAGCAATATAACAAATACTTTCTCCTACAGAGGAGTATTAAGAAAGCGGTCACAAAAATACGATAATTCTCATGTTTCTTCCCCATGTCAACTGTGCGCTACAAATTTAAGCAACAGTGCGTGGCTAGAATCTCACCACGATTACCACTACGTGGACATGACGCATCGCCGCCAGGCACTTCTTCTCCTGACCTGTATACACCGACCAAGTAATTTGAGTGAGGTTGCGTGGGTTGACCTTATCGTCTCAGAGCCTGCGCTAGTACAAGCGACCATGGCTGTTGGGATGCGATTGTGGTCTCCCCAGTCGTCGTGGCAACGACGAGCAGAGACGCATCAATCCAACGCCCTAAACCTCACAATTCAGCGAATTGGATCTGAAAAACCCCAGACTGAGGCTATGCTCGCAGCAGTCTCTACTATGGCTTTTGCCGAGCGCTTAGCGAACAGGAATGCTACTTGGAAAATACATATCGACGGTTTGGCACAAATGATCAAAGAAAGAAACTCAGAAGGCATGAGCCTGCCGCGGTGGCTTCATGACATTGTAATTCTGTTAGTATACTGATGTCATTGGAACGAGCACGGCTGACCACTCGTCGAAATAGAGACTCTATTAATTATGTCTTCAATTTCCCACGATTATATCACTGGAAAATCATCAATGCAATTGACTCTGCCGACAACTCTTTGATCCTCCAAGTCGCAAAATTATGTGAAGGTCTCATCATGTTACGCAAGTCAATCGACACATCTAATAGGTGTACGAATCCCGAGTATGTCGCGAAAGAAATCGAAGCACCGTTTGCAGATTTGCTTCACCATGCTAGGAATCTCCGCAGACTTAGTGATAATAAAGCTGTTCACGCTATAGCACAAACAGTTGAAATTATCCTCTATCTTTCGTGGACTCGGAAAAACGCGCCTAGTTTGAACATTCTCGCCGATGCATTAAAGGAAACTCTGCTCCAATTACCTATTAGAGCATGCTCATACATGGATTTTACATCCTGCTCACATCTCATTGGGGCAATAGCTGCCCAGCAGAGTACAATCACCCAAGCGTGGTTTGTCAATAAGGTGACGGGTGCTGCTAAAGCGATGCGTTCTCGCGGCTGGCACCAACCATTCGAGGTTTTAGAGGACGGACTTCGGTCTGACATGCGCTTGACCGAATGGTTTCGAATACTTCGGAACAGAGGCTTGGGATGATTGCATTTATTTTTGTATATACTTGCCTTTATGACTGTCTGATTTTCAGCTACGGAGTACACGAGTCAAGGATCCGTAAGGCGTTGGGTCCCACATCTTTCATGCAACAGGATTGCGTATTATTGGTATTTTTTCCTATACGTACTCCTCCTGTATGGAGTAAGAAGTATTAACCCGTTGATGGAACATTCGATGGGTCCTGACCAGCGGACTAACCCTACTCGAAAACAAGCTTCAAAAAAAAGCCCCGAAATAAGACAAGATTATTCATACGTAGGTCTTTGGCAATCCACTCCTGGGCCTCTACGGAGTATAGTCAACCAGATAATGGCTTCGTGGAAATTAAATTTTCAGCTTAGAAATAGAAAACAAGTTGGCCCACAAAGTTAAGTCGTTTTGGACACTAAAAGGCTCAGCCGCACGCCGGTTGACCAGCCGCGGCCAGGAACGGACTTTGCAGTGCTGTGTTGGCTCAGCCTTGCGACAGACTATTTTTGTTCGGTTGGTCGAGAATTATTAATAAGTCGTCTCCATTATAGCTAGCATTATGGATGCTGCTGTCGCGTCATATATTATGGCCGATCGCCTCCTCTGTGACTGTCCTTAATGCGACACAGATTCCGCCGAGGTGACCGGACTCACTGGAACAACATATATCTTCAGGAAAACAGGCATAATGGGGAAAGTTAGTCGCATTGCGTGTATCACGCTTCCTTATCTCATGACCATCGGTGCTCTTTTGTGCCTGATAGTCATTGGGACTGGCTCGACTGATTCGAGCAGCTCAACCTCAAATGAACTGTACTTTCTAAGGGTGCCTATGTTCTTTGGTTTGAATGCAATTAGACGAAAATGGTTAACGTATCGCAGGTCGATCTTTCCAACCTGACCAATGCCACGACGTCCTCCGCACTCACCCACCTCGCCGAGTCGGCCATCCGGAATGACACAAAGGCCAAGGAACTCGGTGACGCGCTTGAAAAGGCTGACAAGGATGCCGATATTCGCGATTTCTACGACATTGTTCTCTGGGGCTACTGCACAGGCAAGAAGACTAGCAAGGGCGACTTTGACGTGGAACACTGCTCGTCTCGCAAGGCGATGTTTTGGTTTAACCCCAGCGAGGTCTGGGGACTGAACGAGACTGGTGTTGACGCACTGTTCCCAGAAGCACTGCAAAAGGGATTGAGTGTCTATGAAAAGGTTGCCAAGTGGATGTTCATTGCATACGTGATCGCCACTATCTCGACTGCGGCGGAGCTGCTGGTTGGCATCTCGGCCATCTTCAGTCGACTGGGCAGCTGCGTTACGACTATAGTTTCAGGTGTACGTTTTTATATATATATTTTCGATTTTTTTTTTTTTTTTTTTTTTTATTTTGCGACTGACACGAACCTTTTAAATATAGGTCTCTACGTTCTTCACTCTTGCTACCGCGATCACAGCAACGGCTCTCTACGCCGCTCTCGACGGCCTCTTCAACACAAACCTCAAAGACTATCAAGTGCACTCCACTCTGGGTGGTCGTATGATTGCAGTCGTCTGGCTTGCTTCTGGCCTATCGATCGTTAGTGGCGTGTTTTGGACATTCAGCTCGTGCTGTTGCTCGGGCGAGTCCCGCCGTCGCGGTGGCCTCATTGCTGAGAAGGCCCCGTATACCTACGAGCGAGTCGGATCACCGTACATAGGAATGCGTGGTGCTGATCCTATGCCAATGTACAACGGGCATGAATCGGCACCAATGAATCCTGCTGTCCCGCAAGGAGTAATGCGTGGCCCGCGGGATGGGTTTGAGCCTTACCGACACGAACGGGGTGTGAGTGGAGCATAGAGCGGCCATGAATTAAATGTTTGAAGCAATACAGCTGCATTGAAGAGTTATGATGCATGCTAACTAGATGAAAACTATGTCGCTGGCCATTTTTTGTATATACGAAAATATCAATTCTGTTTGACGAATAATCTTGGGAATGTAATTGGTGTTATTAATATGTGATTCCTGTGTATGCATTAGACCATGTGATCATTCCATAAAGCGATCTGGTTCCCACGAGGTACTTATTGAATGTCATACTTGATGTATATGTCAGCTGAAAGTGACCCATTTTATAAAGATGCTGAACAAACGGACAAAAGTATGAATTATGAATCTGAAAGCTAGAGATACAGCTTGTAAGCAAATTTGCGCATATATAACCCGAAGAATCCTGGCTGGCGGAAGCTATTTTATCCTCAATTCATGCATCAAATGACTTATCGGAGATCGATCACACTCTGCTGAAGAGCGTCGACGAGGGCAGTCAGCTCCTTTCGTGTCTCTAGCTTGTCAGTCGTTTCGGCGGCGATTAGCTGGACTTCTTCGTCTGACATTCTGAGAACGACCATTGGGTCGAAGATGGAGGGAAGATTCCTGACGATATGGCGTTCAATGACCTGGCGACAGACATTATCGACAAATGTTTTCATGGCGACCTATAGTTATATTTCCTTGTAAGAGGATGGCATTGTTAAATGAAAAGGGGCTTTAGACCTTGTAGTAAGCACTCAATGCTGCTTTGGCTTCTTTGCAGGCTTGTTTTCGCATATCAACTTCAACCAAGCTGTCATTTAAGATATCGTTAAGCTCATGTTTGGAACTTTCGTAACTCTTCAATTTAAGATTATCATCAAATCCTTTTTCGATATCTTTTCGAAGATCTTGTAAACGATTCTTTTGTATGCTATCAGTAAAGTAGTGATTGTATGTGATAGGCTGGAGTTTCTCGTCCTCGCAAATTTTTTCCAACTCCTCGTTTGCAGCATCAAGATTTTTCTTCAATGTTGATACAAGTATCTGTTTCACTCCATCATGCAGGCGGTCTTCCATGATTAATGTCTTCAAGACGCGTTCTAAAAACTGAAAAACTAAATTTTGCGTGATTTGGACATGGCTTCGAGCAATGCCTGTCCACCGGCTTGATTCTTCATGAAAAAGTCTAGCAAGAAGGGTGTGGTTATAGCTACCAGGTAGTTCTTGCCCTCTCGTGCTTTGACAAACCTGTTCCATAGATTAGTTATTTTAGAGTCGCATTCTCTAGCGTCTCACATTCATTATCCACTCCAAAAATGCTTCTTCTGTCATGTATAGTGGACGACAATTATCATAATCGTTGCCTACTAGTCTTCCTTTTTCAGCCCACCACTTTCTAGTTGTGAACTTGTGAGCAGTGTCCCTCATGAAATCTGAAAATCTTTCATTGAGAATATGGATTTCTGCCCTTAGTCGATTATGGATGTGCTCTTTGTCATGTCCGAAAAAGTCACCAGCGCTATCCTGGTATGTCCCGTCGACGGCTGATTGCACAAGTAACCTAAAGTTCATACTGAGGTGGGAGAGATAAATTCTTTGGTCTGAGGTCTCAGGTCTTTCCTCTCCAAGCTCATCTAGACGCCGCTGACTTTCTTCTAGGAGCATGGATATTTCGGAGCGGACATCTGGAAGTGCCTTTTCTATATGTCGTTCAAGCAGCGACTGAAGAAAACCACGTAAGGACTTGATTCCTACGCGGTCAAAGTTCAATCTGTGATCATTCCAGATAAGCATCTTAAAAAAGTGTGTCTCGTTCTGCTGCCTTGCTTCTGGAGTGATACCTTCAGCGAGTTCTTGAGGAGTCGGGTTCTTCAAAAGGAAAAACCCGAGCTTCAACTGAGTGGCACCCTGATTCTTAGCAAGTAAAGCCACTCTCCCTTCGGTACCTTTGTTGATCAAATCTGGCTTGGTGATTATGCCCACTGTTCGTTCCCCTTCTGTGTCGAAGTGGCGCGCTTTCTTCATGATCGGCTGGGTTTCAATATCGCTCGAAGCGGGAACAACAGTGAGAATGATCGTCCGTGGACTTTCTAGGTAGGCATCGACGAGAGACTCCACTATTTGGTTATCATCGGATCCAGATATAAGACCTGGCAAATCAACAACCGTTAAATGGAGGCCTGTAGGCCCATTGACTTCTATCCGTAATACATCTGCTGCAATGATGGGCCTTCGACCCCCATCAACTTGGATACTTCCTGTATCACTTCAGGGAGTTGTTCATATCCGGAAAGCTCACGGTGATAGTTTTTGAGACTGAAGGCTTTCTCCTCTACCCGAGAACTGTGCGGGATAATGGACGCATTGATTGATATGTATTCGTCCTGTGAGTGACGAAGAATTATCTCCGTAGCGAATTTTGTACAAAGACCGTCGTTTCGAGGAAATGGAATATGGGTTATTCCCTCAAGTACTGAACTTTTCCCGGCAGACTGATCACCACACACGACCAGTTGTGGTAATGCAATATGCTCGCCGATTCCTCTTGCGCGTACCTTGTCGATTTGGTTTAGACGGCGTCGGATACCGTTTGATTCGAGAGCACTTGACGGGTTTTGACGGGTTTCTTTTGGCGCATTTTTGCCGTTACTTAAGCTCAAAGCTGCTTCTTCTTGTGTCATTTTATTTGGATTCTCGTGGACCTTGAAAGTTCTCCAAACTACAGGAAATCTATCGGCGATTTATGCAGTGTCTTGCCAAGTGGTGTTAGGAAATCATTACCCACACGTTTGAAGTTACGGTGCCGTGTACGCAAAATAATTACGTATTCAATCAACCATGAATTACTATTAATTAACTAAATACTTTTGACAATCATAGGTCATAAGAACATCACAACAGCTTTTGGGCAGTAATGACAATTGCTTCCCAGTCCGCCGACACAATTCCATCCTTTCCATACTTGTTAATCATTTGGTCCACATATGCAGGGAAAAACCGAGTAGAGTATCTTTCTCGCTGTTCGTCGTTCCAAAGCTTGCCCATGATAAACTTCATCGGGAACACGGTCGATTCAGCAACCTCTTCGGGAGTTCCCATGGCCGTCGTCATTGGGACTGGATTCACTTGAATGTTGTTCAAGTTTTTCTCACGCAATTTGTTCTCAATCCAGGACAGATTATCCCATTCACCGTCACCCATCAGATGACCAAACTTAACAGAGGTAATTTGAGGAAGATCTGGGAATTGTGTTGCGATAGTGAGATTGACATCGTCCATCCAGCCCACTGGTGTCGTCCGTATTAGTTTTTTGACTTTTCTTTTTATGATAAATGCAGTAGACTAACTTTTTCGCCATGTGTTGATAGCAATTGTACCTCCAGGTTTCACGATACGTATGGTTTCTAGAGGTCGTTAGCGACCAGCACATGGCAAGTTCCCGGTTATTGGCCCTCACCATCTAGAGCAGTATTGGAATCTGGCAATGCCATAAAAACTGCTCAATTAAAGTATCAATTAGACAAAATTATTGAATGCAGTGTTCGAGACTGCTCACCGAATGATTGGAAGGCATAGTCATATGCCTCACTATTAAGCCCATTGTTCATAATATCAGACTTGGCGGTTTCGACATTCCGCCATCCTTTTTCTTTGGCCAGATCGGCCATGGCATCAAGCATTGGTTGTGATGAATCGGTGCACTTTAGATGCCAGTTTGTTTCGGGATTGCCAACAGCTTCTAATTCGCCGTACAATGCTTCTGCCACGACGCCTGTACCACAAGCCTGGTCCAAAACACTTAGCTGAGAATATCCTGAAGACAAGGCTTTGACAATTCCAGATTGCTGGACTAGGGCTTTAGCATAGGGCCCCGTCACACGAGAAGCTGCGCGATAGATGGTTCTGATATTCGGGTTGTTGAAAATATCATGTGCACGGGATTCTTTTAAAGCCATTTTGACGAGTTGTTGCGCTGTCTTGTATTGACGAAGAGAGGCAGTAAAGATATTCCTAGTTCTAGCAGTTGCAAATAACTTATTAAAAGTCATCAAGACGCAAAGAATGTAGACTGCATGCCCTGAGGGATGCAGACTCTTACATACTTCGTCGCAGCATGCTCTGTGGGGGTAAACATGTATTCTGATTGGCGCTTGTAAAGATAGAATGTCTCCGACCGGAGACTTTTATGATTTGGGAGACACAGAGTGTAGGTTCTTAATAAAGGAAATATTAACAATCATAAGTGCATTTGCTGCAGAGATGAGAAACTTTGACCACTTGGCTGCGATGACTTATGCATACAAAGGTTAAAATGAAAGTAGAGTCAACACTACTCTTCTGGTCACAATGGTTGAATGTATGTGCTGACTCATAAATTCTAGCGTCTCTTTTAAATGTTTCTATAGCTAGGCTGCGAGATTTCAAGTTGTTACGGTTACCTATGTAGGTCGGCTTCCGGTATTATATTGAACTCATGTACACTACATATCAGTAACGCCTGCTCCTTCCTTCAACGCGATGAGTTTGCCTCCGATCACTGCGGCGCGCCCGGAGGGTGCTTTTCTAATACATTTGATCACATTCAATGGCTCGCCGTTTATGGACCACTGGGCGTACTGGATTAGCAAAGACCCTGAGACAGATATAGGAGTTGTTATCCACGCGACTGGTGATGTTCGAAATGGTTTCCGATTGGAAATCAAACGTTCTCACGACCTCTGCGCTCCTGGAAACAAGCCGACAACGAAGACGCCACTGCAGTGGATAGACCGAAAGTACATTGACGAAGGCAAGATGTTGAATCACGGAATCCCGATTATGGACTACTCGCCAGTTAGCGAAATCGAAAAGAGTCTTTTTCAAGTCAAGGCCCCAGGCAAGACCCTGAATTCCATTGAAGATATGGTAAGCTTTGGTGTTTGTTATAAAATGACCCTTTATGTACTGTTCTCGGAATTATGGCTCTATGTTAGGTCACAATACATTAATCATATATTCCATAGGGAGTAACTGCTAGCAGAGTTCGAAAGAAAATTATACAAAGGAAACTGTCAGACGTGGGTAGTAGAGTCGGCTGATCAACTTGTCGCGCAGGGTATTTTTACGCAACAGGTTTCTGATTATCTTCGAAGCAAGAAGCAATGAAATTAAATAACCTAGAATGTGAAACCATTTCTCCAGGTTTAAATCCATATTTGTCCCGAAAAACAGGCAATAGCCATCAATAAATAATATGTCTAACGGCAAACCAGCTCAACATGCAAACGACTGTCAATGTTCCGATAAATGAAGCCACGATGTAGAAATATCGTGGCCAAACCAGTTGACGGGTTGGGAGCTAATAATGCCTCAATATTGGGCATTCTGTGACTCTGAGTATGCACAGCAAAATTGACACCAATCCTTTCGCTTCTTATTTGATCGGACTACTTTGGCTGCATGCGGGGGCATGTGGACCTGTCTAGACCCGGTAAGACAGCGCCTTGTGCCACAAGACTAGCTGCGATGATTACACGGTGACTGCATTTACCAACTGATTTGCACTCGATACACGATGTCTAGCCTATGTGGCAATGGGACCAAGACGCCTATCGGGTATCGCGGGAAAACATCTGGCGATGCTAACGCAGACTTGCATACCAGAAGTGGGTTTTCAGCGGCGCCCTCCCCACCCCCCGGCTGACAGCAATGAACCTCGAAAAGATTCAGTTGATTGGGCGTTTGCTTGGGCTTGCGAGGGAGAAAGTATGGCCCGACAAGGATAAATAGGCAAATCCCATGCCCCGTGGGTAAAAGAGAAAAACGCCAGTCATTCCTGGACTACAAAGGTTAGAAACCACTACGCAGAATGGTGGCTGTTACTC
This sequence comes from Talaromyces sp. DC2, assembly GCA_039119965.1. Taxonomy (NCBI): domain Eukaryota; kingdom Fungi; phylum Ascomycota; class Eurotiomycetes; order Eurotiales; family Trichocomaceae; genus Talaromyces; species Talaromyces sp. DC2. The sequence continues at coordinate 59,268 of JBCLNQ010000061.1, read as the reverse complement.
CGTCTTTTGCGCAGTCGTATGCACAATCCTTTGTTATTAAGACATTGCAATCAATCACTAAAGGACGCTTGGTTTTCATTTTGCGATATAATAACGATGAGAAGATCACGGGCGGTAGTGCCGATGCTGCCACAGGACCCGAGGCTGTTATCTACGTGAATAAGCCTCGTTTCTGGACTCGCATTTTGATCGCCTTTGACTTGGTTTGTGTTAAATATATTCCTATATTTCGCTTCTAACTAAAGCTGTAGGGCTTTTCAGAAGCGTATATGTTGCAGGATATCGACTGCGACGACCTCGGCACCGTGTTTGATGTGAGACTAAATATTCTCACAAACTCTAGACTGAGGGCTGACAAGAATCTAGATTTACCTGTTAAACAAAGATTTATTAGGGTTCGGAAACCCGTTGTTGGTATTCGCCCAAAAAACGCTTCGGCTTGTTATCAAGCCTACAAACAGCGTGGAACAGGCCCGATTGAATGCTTCGGCACACTATGATACTTCCAACAAACTTTTTGCTAGTTTCCTATCTCCGGACATGAATTATAGCTGCGCACACTGGTCTGCTGATCCAAGCGAAACCCTGCAATCTGCCCAGGAACGGAAGGTTGACGCACTCCTCAAAAGATTGGACCTCTCTCCTGGACACCATTTGCTAGAGATCGGCTGCGGATGGGGCGACGTTATGATTACTGCTGCCCAAAAATACGGCTGTCGTGTCACTGGACTCACCCTCGCGAAAGAGCAGAAGCAGTTGGCAGAGCAAAGAATCAAGGAGGCTGGGTTGCAGGATCGGGTTTCCGTTCTGCTGTGTGATTACAGGAGAACACCCAAGCCGGGTGAAGGGTACGATCGAATTATCTCGATCGGGATGTTTGAACACGTCGGAAAGAAGTACTTCAATGAATACTTTGGAACGTTATCACGCTTACTACATCCGAAGACGGGGTTAATGGTTATCGATGGAATTACCATGACAAACAAGGTCTATTCGATGCTGTTCAACATACATGCAATTTCTGACATTTCAAACAGATGTTTAATAACAAGTCCCCAGTCGATACATTCATCGACCGCTACATTTTCCCGGGTGGATATCTACCATCAATCAACCTGCTCACGCAATCCCTCCACGAGGGTTCCAAAGGAGCACTCGAAATTACATATGCAAAAAACATTGGCCCGCATTACGGAAAGACATTAATAGCATGGAAAGAAAAATTCGAACAAAATTGGAAAAATATCAGAGAGGATTATGTGGCAACACATGTGAATGCATCCGAGGAGGACATCGAAGCCTTTCGACGAATGTGGATCGTAAGTTCACTTTACCCAATCATGTATGCGGTGAATATTGACATATCTATAGTATTATTTTGTCTACTGTGAAGCTGGATTCCGTTCACGTATATTAGGTAATTATATCATCTGCGCCGCGAAGACACCGGAGCCAGTCATGTCTTATGATAGTGCAAGCTTTGGAAACATGTTAAAGTAATACATCCATTTTCAAAGTGGAGGTGAATGAGAAATAAACAATCCGCTCTGAGAAATAGAAATGCCTTGGTTCAATTATTGGCCAGAAGGCTCGTTGCTTTTGCTTGTTTGCAACCATTTCAACCTCGCCTTCATGGACGTGCGCCCTAGAAGCTGTCTGCCCTTATTTGTTGGGCCACTTCCAGATGTCTCATTTAGTTTTACAGAATAGGTCCTGAAAAGGAAATTTAGAAGGTGATGTTTATTTGTTGTCTTCTTTAGACGACAACCATTCTCTCCATGACCAATGGGAAGCACATAAATCTCGCAGTCATCAATTCGTCTAACTTCTAAAGGCTCCGACTCTTCTTGGCATATTTAAAGCCTGGTTTTACTTGTCGATACAAAGTGGATTAATTCATGAAGTAAATATGCCAACCGTTGTGGTGATTCTGTGTTCTCGGCTTCCCTTTCGTCAATAATATATTTCATCGGCTTGATTTCAATGTCGTCGAACTTGTGACATTCAACGACGAGCTTTGGAATTGGAGACGCCCATAGTTGTGGCGTAATGCCTGTCAGTCGATCTCCTTGATGATAGTTGATTTAGGACTGGAATATCGAGCTCTAGTCTTGATGTCAATTAGATCATTCATCATGATATGTCGCCCGCCTTTCTCGACGCAAAGAATGCCGGTTTTGTCTCGGAATGGTTCACCTTTCATGATGTCAATTAAATTATTTACACCGACGATTGCTTTTTTTTTCCAAATATTTTTTCGCTCTCCTGTTGATATATCCATCCGACTCATGACGCATCAACAAGTGTAGACCTTGTTCTTCTGTCTCGGGACCGAGATGGGCTAATCTTGATCAGAAATAAAGACACATTTCTTAAGAACAAGAAAGGCGAGCGGACCTTGAAGAATTTATGTATGGTTATATTCTCGTAAACTTTGTAGGAAATACTATAATAAGTACTCAATATCTTTGTAACTTCTTTTACGGCTCAGAATTAATCCCAAATTCTGGTTCTGTTGCATACATACATACAACAGAAGATTATATGTGAGACAGTTTAAGTGGATTCGCCAATAGCAGTCCATTCACTAACCATTTGGAAATCTCTCACTGTACCATCGCCGCCAAACCTATGCTGGGTATTACGCCAGTCCCTATCCGTGGCTGTTTCTGGTCGCCATCGAAAACCGTGTTTCAATCGCGGCTCGATAATACCGTCTATCACATCGGCAACGGCCATACCCACAGCGGGCATCATCATGAACCCATTTCCTGACCCGCCCACTGCCACTACAAGAGACTTAAACTTTGGATGCCGATCTATCAGGAATTGTCGGTCAGGGGTGTCGGCATCCCAGCACACACGCGCGAATGAGAACGGGCGATCGGCGATTTGGGGAACGGTCTCACGAAGAAATTGGCGCGCTTTTTGTTCCGATTGAACAGGAATTTGCTTTTTAGCAAATGGAATAGACTTTTCATCGCCTGTTTCAAGGTCTTTAATAAAATTACAATACCCAGGGTGTTCGTCGACAATCTTAAGTTCTCCATTTTGCGCATCAGGCTCCTAGCATTTATTAGCATAAATCCTTAGAAGGAACCGTACATAAAAATGGGGAAATACAATGAAGAACCCTAAATTTGCATTGAAAAGAACAGGTAGGTCTTTCCACAGCTGCCGTTCCTCGTCAGTCATTTGTATATGAGCCAACGTCCAGGCGGTTGGCCGGAGTTGTCGCTCAAAGTCAAAAAGTTGGTCACTATTCGCACCAGCACAGAGAATAGTGCAATCTGCTCTATGCTCTCTTCCCTCGACAGTCTGGGCACCGATGATATCAGTTGACGAGTAAAGCAAACGCTGAACATTGCCTTTGATTGCTCCGGTTAAGAATCGCACCCCGAGTCTTGCTGCTTCATGGCGAACAGCATCCAAAGCTCCGCGTGCAAATGCCCATCCGGCGCCTTCTTCTCGGAAAAACCCTTTCCAATTGGGAAATGATCCGGTTAGAATGCCGTTAGGCATGGTGTTTTGGAATTCCGAGGGCGAAGAGAGAGGCCGTATTTTGTCTTTGCAAGAGCTCATGTATGCATCAACTTCATGACGAGCGGTATCCTGAGAAGCAGCCATGATGAAGCCAGTAGGGTGGTAAAACTGCCGATAAACTGAGTCGGTCTTCCACGCTTTAGTGGCCAGTTGATGCATCCGATTCCAGACATAGTTCTCGTCTGAGTCTGACACGGATGGCGAGCCTGGGGAAATGTTTAGCTACCGAGCCACGGTTTTTCCTCAATTAAGTGATATCAATCCCACCTTCTTCTATTATTTTGTTAAGATCGTTGCCAGCTGCAATGGGCGCAGGGATGGGGTGCGCGTCCAGCACCGTGACGTCTTGATAACCCCGCCTCGCTAGCTCGAGGGCGATGCTGCAGCCCCATGTGCCTCCGCCGACGATCAAGACTGCCGACTTGTGGGTGATTTCCGACATCTTTACTTTAATACTTGCGTATTTTGTGTTTCCAAGTGAGTATCGACAGTAAAGTGTGTTGAAATGAAGTCGAACAGTGCGGCAAATTATGTTATCTATCGGAGCTTACCCGTTGTAGCAGGTATTTCCGGCGTCTGGAGAACTGCAAGCTATCTTTACGACTTTGGGCCAGAGGAGTGCCTTTGAGAAAATATACATTTTGAATGACATTGCACTATTGGCATATATATAGGGAGAGGTAAGTTTTAGAAGCATGAGAACAGGATAATGGACTGAGGTACTTCTTTGCAGTTTACCATCGTTTAAATTGGCCATGTATGATCGATTGATTGATGCTTCATATGGAACGTCATTCTTTCATGTAAGCACCTTCTAGAAAACTTCTCTAGCTTTTACAAAATAACATGCTGTTCCCAAGGCAGCAGCACCAGGTCATCCAAAGCACGTCGTCGCCGTGACCCGAAGACTTAGATTCTACCATCATGCCAGCGTCATCTAATATCAAACCAAATATCTTAAAAAAAAATTTTTCCAACTTTTTCAACCGTATCTCTACATCCTATTTGAACTTAGATGCGAATGCGGAAGACAATTTTTGTATAACAATGTATGACCAACACCAGTTCTGCTCGCACTGCGACCGATTTTATGATATCGAAGAGTTGATGAACAGTCATGTTCAAACCCATCATTCCTGGCATTGCGAAAAGTGCAACAGCAAGTTCATGACTCATGAGGCACTCATCATTCACGAAAGGAAGGAGAAACATTTCCATTGTGCAAAATGTGGCAGATTTTTTGTCAACGAAAGCGCGAAAAGTAAGCATTTACGTCATTCTAAATGCTCCTCCAGGTATCCTTGCAGTAACTGCAATCGCCAATTCAAGTCTGAAGCATCTCTGCAACAGCATGCTACAGACAAAGATCACGGCGTGTCCAGTCGAAACATGAAGCCAATAAAGCAAATCAACTGTAAACAATGTGGTGTCACTTTCCCAAAGCAAGCCAACTTTGGCAAACATACAAAATCCGCCATGCATAATAGGCCACGGTATAAGAAGCAGTGTATATCCGAAATGTGCAAGAGGCGATTCAAAAGTCTTTCGGCAGTGATAAGCCATCTTCAGCAGGGCAGATGCACTTCTGGCATAACCCGAAACGAAATCAACTCGGTGATCCAGAAGTATGATACAGATGGATTAATTATGGAGGTTCCAGCTAATGACTCTGTATCAAGCGATACAGAAGATTGGTCAAGCATGACGTGGGAGGCCATTCCGACTCCCAGTACGGGATCTACGTTTTCTTTAGATTCCGAGGATCACGACGGCTGGGATGCACTCATTGATTCACGCCCTCGGTCATCGATTTTATATGCAGCTTCTGATGATATCCCAATCCTGCCCACTACTGTCGGAGCTTATGTATCCTCAACTGATGACACAATTATCTCTGTATTCTGCCCACTGTGTCCATCAAAAGTGCGGAAGTTTACCAGTATGTCGGCTCTGCAGGCTCACACATCATCAACAGCCCATGAGAATCGTACGTTTCACTGCCCAAAATTTCCTGACTCTGGGAAATCTGGTGGGAAGAATACGAAATCGTTCAAGACCCTTGGCGGACTACTCGCTCATTTGGAAGCTGGAGTTTGCCAGGGCGGCATTGGTGCATTTCATGAAACGGTCACGTATCTTGAGACACCGTTGAGAGATATTGGCTTCGATGAGAAGTTGTTGAAGGCGTACTGTAATTTTTGAGTGATAGATTGCTGAGGGCTCTTTACGCTTTTTGGTACCTCCCCTTAAGTATTTGCTTACAGCGTACTCAACCAAAGTCTAAATGCTAGTTGACACCAATTTCTGCTCTCGGTGCATATTGGAATGCGATATAGCTATCTATTTTCAAATACAGTAGTTTGCACCTTCGGAGTAACAACGAACACTCTCCTCTTTCATCTAAAACAGGGCTATAAATTTCCTGGTTTACATACGGCTCGATCCGGTATAACCCTGACTCGCATAACTTTCAACCTAGAATATTGCACATTCACAGATTTAATACGCCCATGAATTACATATATCGCTGCCTAGAATTAGATAATTACCTTGCCGACGACGTATCAAGAAATATAAACATATCAAATCTTATAACGTTACAAGTGGTTTTCCATATTATAGGTGGTTTTCAACGTTTCAAGGAGCTCTCAACTTGTAAACGGGTTGCAACAATGCAACATTACTGATACATAGCGGGAAGTCGCTACACTTATAAAATTATATATATAGAAACTTTTACAAAGGTCATGTATATAGATAGATATAGATTTCTTGCAACATTACAAACCCGCACAACGTTTGCGGGCAACATTGCTGAACGGCGTCCCCGTTCCCGCGAAAGCCGGTATTGTGGTTCAAAGTTATCTCAGGTTCTTAGACCCTCGCAGCATAATATTCCACGCAGTTTCAACAGGCGAGAGTACAAGGTAACATAGTGAGTATGCCTAATCACTTTGATATACTTAAATATCGATCTTGAAATTATTTTGAAATTATAGAATGGTTTGTCTAACAGATTTTATTCTTATATTCTTTCTTGTGTATCTGTTCCATTTTCATTTCATGCTATGTTTCTATATCTTTATCTGTTTCAACTTCTACTTCTATTCTTATTTATTTCTTGTGTGTTTATTCTATTGTTGTTTTATATTATGTTTCTGTAATTGTCTACTTCACATTCTATTTCTATTCTCGCTTCTTTCTTGTATATCTGTTCTGTTTTTGTTTTATGTTTCTGTATCTTTGTCTGTTTCACCTTCTAATTCTGCTCCTACTTCTTTCTATCTTTCTTTTTTCTCTTTTTTTCATTTTTACATAATTACGTGCAGGAACTTTCCAACCGGTTCCCTATTTTATATAAATATTTCTGCATGTTGCCGGGAAATTTCAAAGTATTCTCCAAACGCTTTTTTGGTATTTGAAAATCAACTGGTGATGCAATGTAGTCTCAAGGCCCTGGATTCCTCAATATTTTCAATATTCACGTCATTACACAACGGTTCTAGTATTCCGCAATGAATCGTCTACCTCCAGAATTACTATATTGCATTGCAGACCTCCTTAAACCTTCAGGGGCCTTTCTAGTAGCTCCGAGAGATATGGATCCTGGTCATGACCTTCTCAGCCTGATAAAAGCTTGTCGCCGCTTTTACCAACTCTTGGTTGGCGTTTATTACCGAGCTCTGATTGCACAACTTGGCCTAGCAAATTGCTTCCAACGTGCTGCTCTCAAGAATTCAGCAAGAGCAATGGAGCTCATACGCGACAACGCCGGTGACAGTTTTCCTATGCCTAATGATCAAATGTACATATGGCTAGAAACCAGTCTTAGGTTCCGCGGTGGTTATGAGCCCTTCAGCTGGTTACTGGCAATGCACAAGGAAATGCAGTTCAATGTCATTAAAGTCAAAAAGAGCATGCTTCTGTATACTGCTCTGCGTTCGACGAACGAACGTATTCTGCGACATTTGTTTGACGAGGCGGATGAAGAAGACATCCACACGGTAGATGGGTGGACAGACGAAACTTTGTTAATGGCTGCTGTTAGAAGACGTCAATCTAAAGGCATAATTCGCTATCTCTTGCGACGTGGTATAGAAATCGCGGAAATGGCTCCAGGTGTTCGCCAAACAGCTCTGGACGTTGCGATTGAAGTGAATTGGCTGTATGCCATAGAGGTATTCATAGAGTACAATCGCCAATTGGTGAACGAGCTTTTATGGGAAGGCTTAGCCTATATGCCGCTTCTGAAGGGCATGTTTGAAATCCAATCAAATCCTGATGTTGCATTTGATGGCGATTATATATTTCGGTTCGCGGTGATGATTTTTGATCACGCTCCGGACGAAAACCGCTTCCAAACGGCCTTCTGGGGAAACGAAGTTTTAACCCGTGCCATAGCTGGCCGCCATTGGAGACTCGCTCAGAGGGTGATTCAACATGGAATGGGGATAGACTTCTCTGACCCTAACAATGACTCTCTGGTTACGAGTATTATTCGATACATTAAACCCGACGAACCTGACGAGAATGATGGTGTCACTACACTCAAAATGCTGCTGGATCAAGGCGTCCCTATCGGTTTGGGACACATTGATGTGAATAGCTTGCTCCCTTTTACATCTTCAGGCCCAGTTATAAAACTTCTTATTAATCATCAATACCGGCTTCCGCGGGAATGAGGATCCCGTTCAGCAACATTATGGCAATATTAAGAGGCTTGGTAACAGTTATACAACTAATTATAATTAAAAAATAGTATTATTATCGTTTTCTTATTAATATGTTGCAGATTTATTAACTGTATTATTATTTTGATACATAATAGAAAATTGCAATATATTAAATTTTGATATATAACTACTTCCTGTAGTTTTCTGGGAAATTTTGAGTTCACTTCAATGAAGTAATATAAAAATTAACCTATACCATTAGAAGCTAGTAGTTTTCGTAACAATTCTTGGAATCACTGTGAGAAACATTTTGAAATATTAAAACAATAGCTACATATTCCGAGAGCCCTATTTGATACGACAGTTTAAAGACAAGAGTCAACATTTGGCATAGGCAAGTCAAGGAGCGTGGGATTAAATATATGCTTCCTCATTAGCCCTAGTACCAGTTGTTACGATGTCAATTTTGACTTGATATTATATATTTTGAAGCGACATCTGGAGCACTCGAGTATATTGAAGGGTTGATTTATAGTCTAAACTTTAGTCTAAGTGCAAATAGTCACGCTACTAACAAACACGGTCATAACGCATCGGAACAAAATGTTCAGAATCAAGGTTCTAAAGGAGGCCGGCTAGCAGAAAGGTTGCACTGCCTGAATAGTCTTACTTCATCCTTGTCAAATGCACCCACGACAGAATGCAGGACACCATGGTTGTTAAACAACACCATGTCACCCTCCTCCCAATCGTGGGCATAGACAAACTCAGGGCTTATGGCTGGCCGCTGAAGACGGTACACGATGTTTCGGACTTCCTCCAAATCATCGATTGTAGTACCATCCTTAAGGTGGATACGTCGGATTGCAGATGGATGAACCTGGAGAGCCAGTTGGCCTGTAACAGGATTTTTCCACAACATCGGGAAGACTTTGATCTTGGCCGGGTCAATTGGTGGCAACTCGGATTCATCGAGCTCAAGGTTTTCAGAATGCAAACCCAGACCGGTAGAGCGCGCGCGAGCTTTGCTCATCCAAATGTACGGGTGGGCAGCGTACTCGACCTTGCTTGTGCGCACAAATTCCTTGTCTTCTTCGGACAAGCGATCGTACATCTGGTATCCACTGACAAACGCAGTGGTACCGAGAGAAACATCCAGTTCGTTCCCAGTGCCGTCGTCGTAGCGGACAGTTTGTCTCCGCTTAGACGGCAAAGAAACCGCCAGCAATGTAGTCACTAACGGAGGATCGAGATCGTACAGTGCCGCGTCAATGTGCCATCGATAGTAGCGAGTGAAGTCTAGATCTTCTGCATCCGGGATGGTATCACGATGGAACGTTCGGTGGTGTGGATGATGAAGAGTAAAATCTTTAAGTCCTTCGTATTCCTTTACAAACCCGTTTCCAATGATCTGGACCTGGGGTTGGTGAGGAACAGTCTTAAGGTCCGGATGAAGAATGCTGCGCTTGGCGTCAAGTGTTTTCCCGTGGCCGTATGCCGTTGATGATGGATCAAATCGACGTGTCAGCTCATACTGAGCTTTGGCAGAAACATCCGGCCGGGACTTGATCACGACAACATTTGTACGATACAGCGTGTCGTAAACAAGTTGGAAATCGTCATCTACGCAACAGGTGTTAGGAACGGTAATTCTCGAGACTAAAATGTTTTCAGAAAAGTCTTACCCTAGGAGGTTACCGTTCCACGGAGTGCTCCCTTGACATTCAAAACCCATCATCGTCACACATTGGTAATTTGACACTCACCAGACAGGTTTTCCACATCGAGGCCGGTAATGACGGAGCCGAAGTTGATTGCGGATCCGCTCGGGGGGGTGAGCGGTCGAACAGTTGGGGCGACCATGACTGCGATTTGAAACGCTGCTATTGTATTGCGGATTCACTATTCTGATTCTGCGAAGGACAACGAGACAGAGGGAGAGATAACGAACGAGGGGCAATATGGCCGGCTTTATAGCCTAGAAGGCAGCCCACGGCGGAAGGCGCCGATCGGAGGTTCGCGATGAGAGATAAGATAAGCTGTGACACAACGTAATCACGGTCGCTGGAATCCGATCATAACAACAGGCTGGTGGCTAGTGATGGTACGTAGTTTCAGCGAAAAGTGTTTTCGTGTCCTTGAAATAGGGTCAAATGAAGGCCAAGAAGAGGAAGAGGGCTGTGATGTCACTGAACTGAGACTTCGCTGCCTGTTCCCTGCGCTGTCAATGCGCCAATTACACGTCCCCTTGGGTGGTATTGCCCCACACGGGTTCACCCAGCGTCTGATTGGCTATGGCCTTCCCCGGATCACGTGCAAGCCTCTGCTCAGCGCTTTCCAGGCCACCACAACGTGCAGGTCTCCTCTCCCCACCTGCGACCCAGATCTGGGGGAATACAACTTTGGCCCGATGTCGTCCACGGTGGTAGGCATTTCGCGCTGTTCAACATCGTCACCTCATAGCCAACCCTGGCGAGATCTCGACCGATAGCGTGGGTGGAATGGATAGCGCACAGCTCGGCAGTCAACATCAGCAGTCGCACCAGCCACGTGCTACTACCAAGCAGGCTGCCTGTACTTTGTGCCACAGCAAGAAGCTGAAATGCAACCGCAGTCCCGGCCAGGCTCGCTGCGAAAGATGCATTCAGTACAGCGCCGAATGTATCGTCCCGAATCACCCTGTTGGGCGACAGAAAGGCGTCAAAAAGTTTGTCCCCCCACACCCGCACCCGCACTAGGTGCATGCGCAGTGGAATCCAGAGGACTAACGTTCCATACGTAGTAAGAGAAAAGGTGTCGACAAAGCCTTGCATCAAATCGAGGAGGCGATTAAAAAGTCAAGAACCAGCCGCAATGGCGATCCTGGAAGCGATGTATCCAAGGTTATTTCCAACCTACAGCATCTTCTGGCCCGGGCACAGCGGCAAGCTGTTGACCACACCTTCCTGAACGAACAAACCCCGGTTGCGGACCATGAAAGGGAACACATGGATGACTCGGATTCGAGTCTCTCGCCAGATAATGCGAATAATACATCGAATCCGGAAGACAGTCTGGCGCTGGATGATGCAGAAAACCCATTGCAATTGCTTGCCCGCGCATCTGATCTCCAGCTGCTTCCGCCTGCCGGACAGAATCATGCGAGCTCGCCGCTGCCCTTGTCCTCCTCAGGCGCGACAACGTACTCGAGTCATTCGTCGCGGGTGACTGACTCGTTCTTTGTTCCGATCAAGGCCAGTCTCGACGTGGGTCCGGAGCTTGACCCAGTAGATCTTGGACTAGTAACTTTTGAGGAAGCCTCCATGCTTTTCAATTTGTAGGGTTGTGTATTCATATTGCTGTCCTGCTCCAGCTGATGAACGATTTAGTTTCCATGAACACCTATCTCATACGCGATGGGGGTTTGACCCTGTCATTCACACGGCAGGATTTGTTCGCGCACAGTCAGCGTTTTTATTCACCTCGATTCTCTCTGCGTCTGCCCTATTTATGTCAACTACTGCAGCGCTGTCCAAACGCCTATCATCCCATGTCAAAATCCTGGCTCAAAACGTGATTGCACGGCGCTATCGGTCTGTAGAAATTGTGCTTGCTTTTATGGCTAACGTGCCGTGGATGGCCCCGGGAAAGCAACTTGGTGATGACGATACATGCTTGTACATTTCTATGGCTTTGAATATTGCACTGGATCTATCTTTAAATAAATTTACGACGTTCTTCCATACAGATGACGGAAAGAAGTTTGCACGGGCTGATTGTCTTGATGCCCGACGTGCACTGCTCATGGATGGGTTTGAGGATGTCGACCCAGCATCGGAATGGGGTCGAAGATTGTTGCGACGCAGAGAAAGAGCGTGGATTGCACTGTTTGTGGTCGAGAGAGGGTATGTTTCTTTTTCCCAGCCAGCCTATTCTTCTCGTATGATAGTCAACTTATTGGAACAGGGTTTGTCTTGCTCGTGGACGGAGCTACTCCGTACCTATAACGGCTCTTCTCGAGAATTGTGATCGGTGGCACATGTTTGATAGAGACATTGCTGATAAAAGAGATGGACAAATGAACTCGATGGCTGTGTTGCGCCGGGATCTAGTATGCTGTTCTACCAAATTTAGGTTGTATTGCCTCTGACAATATAAAGGATGAACTTTTCAGAAAGGTCAGATATGCGTGTGACAACTATCGCACTACGGATAACGGATTAGAAGTAGCACGATCGTGAGTTGGTCGACAAGCTGGTATAGCGTCCTTGCTAACGAGATAGGATACAATCTATGATCGAAAGCTTTTACGATGCTTGGTATGCGACTTGGGTACGGTCAATTGGGGGAGAATGTAGGAGACTACTTCCTCTTATATAGTTTCCATGCTAATTATAGATAGCTCACTCTCTCCCCCCATATGTCGAAATCCTAGTGACACATACTCGGCTATCCACCTACAGCGGTGTAATCAACCATCCAACTGCCCCTATTGAGGTCAAGCAGTTCTTTCACGCTGAAGCCCTATCTTCTGCTCTAAACGTCATGCGAGCCGCTATACAGGGCGAGTCGCGACTCAAGTCCATGCCGAATAACACCGTGATCATGATTGCGTTTGCAGCCTGCTCGGCGTTGAGCCTTAGCTTGGCCGGAGGACCCGGCAAAAAGAATAAAAATAATAACCGATTGGCACCCAGTGTCTTGAATCTCATCAAAGAGACGGCTGATGTGCTAGAACGGATTGGTGCGACACCGAGTCACCGCAATGGTGCCTCTGTATTGTATGGCCGGTTTATGCGCGACCTCGTAAGTCGCGCGTACAATTATTCTTCAGAAGACCGTCAACAGCACCCAAGACCTACATATCCTTTTCATTCTCTATTTTCTTCAGAGCACTTTCACCGCGGGAGTAGCAATATCAACAACAAATATAATCCTGCCGAATCCATAGCGGCTACCTCAATCCCGTACGCCTCGCATCGCCCTCATATCACATCTTCGACTCAGCCGACAACGCTAGCATTTCCCGACACACTTCAGTTCTCCTCCATGTCGGGCGATCAGATTATCGACGCAGTGAATAACGCTGGTCTGTCTCTGGGTGAATCCATGCCAGATCACCAGGGCTTTCCATTAAACGAGATGATGCCCTGGGATTGGTTCGACTATCCAGACGTTGAGTTCGGTCATATGGGTTAATAATGTCTTATTGTACATATCGTCATTTTTGACGCGCATAGCTGCGTTATACTTTTTTTGTTTAGTAAGTCGGAGATGGACCGACCAATGTAGCTCGGAAGATAGAAGTAGCGCCGAGCAATGTCGTCACCGGGACCGAGAGTGACAGCCGAGGGTTTCGCCAGGAACCCCGACATTGCTTCGCTTTTCTTTCTACTTTGTTTTTATTCCAGCATCGTGTTTTCTTTTCAATCAAATTTGTATATACATACCCAGAAAGAAAAGAATGGCAACTCGTGCTGCTTCCAGAAAGGCCGTCGGCCCTGTCCTTTGGGTTTCCCGATCGCATCGATTGGTAGCAACGCGAACGGCAACTTCGGTACCTCAGAGAGTGATCCTATCAATACCGGTCCAGCGAAAATACACAACCACCAGGCCTCTCGCCTCACAGCCACTGGCGCCAAAGATCGTTCGCGGTGAGTCGAAATTGTTTGCTTCTGCGGACGAAGCTGTTGCCGATCTTCAGTCTGGCTCGACGGTTCTCTCCGCTGGGTTTGGGCTTTGCGGCGTCGCGGAAACACTCATCAAGGCGATCTCTCGCCGGAGCGGCGACCTACACTCTTTGACAGCAGTCTCGAATAATGCGGGTGTCGCGAATGTGGGTGGTCTCGCTTTGCTGGCCGATGCGGGGCAGATCTCACGATTGATCATTTCGTTCCTGGGGAACAATAAAACGCTCGAAAAGAACTATCTTGCCGGGAAAATTGCGATAGAGCTATGCCCCCAGGGAACAATTGCTGAACGTGTTCGTGCTGGGGGTGCCGGGATCCCGGCGTTTTATACACCGACTGGAGTGTCGACTTTGTTGCAAGAAGGGCAGATTCCAGTGCGGTTGAGCGGAGAGAAAGACGGTGTGTTAGAATATGGGAAGCAGCGCGAGGTTCGAGAGTTTAAGGGGAGAAAGTATCTCATGGAAGAGGCCATTACGGGAGATGTTGCCATTTTAAGAGCGTGGAAGGCTGACGAGACTGGTAACTGTGTTTTCAGGTTTGTTACCATTTTCAATGGCTATGAAAATCCATTTGGTCGTTGCTGATCGCCGTCTTTCTTGCCAGATATACCACCAAGTCCTTTGGTCCGATCATGGCTAAAGCAGCTACGTTAACGATTGTCGAAGCCGAAGAGATTGTTCCTGTGGGATCGATTGACCCGAACGACGTGGATCTGCCCGGTATTTTTGTCGACAGAATCGTCCCAGCCACGGCCGAAAAGCACATTGAGATTAAGAAATTACGAAAGCCGGAGAGCACTAGCGCAGCGCAAGAGGAGTCTCCTGAGATTGTCTCAAGGAACAGGATTGCCAAGCGTGCAGCCAAAGAGCTGAAGAAGGGATACTATGTCAACCTAGGCGTCGGTATTCCGACCTTGGCGCCTTCCTACTTGCCTAAGGGACATACCGTATGGGTGCAAAGTGAAAACGGCATTTTAGGGATGGGAGCTTATCCCACTGAAGATGAGGTCGACCCGTATGTCTCTTCAGTCACAAGTGTCTTGTCCCAAAACAAAGTCCTAATAACGTGCATAGTGATATTATCAATGCCGGAAAAGAAACGGTAACGCTCGTCCCCGGAGCCTCGACATTCGACAGCTCCGAGTCATTTGGCATGATCCGTGGTGGCCACGTCGATGTGTCGATTTTGGGAGTAGGTGTCAGCGTGCTATAGCATACTGCGGGGCTGTATTAACGAGTTTGCAGGCCCTCCAAGTCGCCGCCAGTGGCGACCTCGCCAACTACATGATCCCCGGCAAGGTTTTCAAAGGCATGGGCGGTGCAATGGACCTCGTCTCGAATCCGAACAACACCAAAATCGTCGTCGCGACGAGCCACGTCGCCAAAGACGGCACGTCAAAGGTTGTACAAAAGTGCAGCCTGCCCCTAACGGGTGCAAACTGCGTCAGTACTATCATCACAGATCTGGTATGTCATTCTTTTCTCGCCTCTTCTTTTCGATGCTAATAACGGCAGTGCGTGTTTGAGGTCGACCGCGCGCACGGCGAACTGACGCTGACGGAACTGGCGCCGGGGGTGGAGGTTGCAGAAGTCCGGGCGAAGACGGACGCGGATTTTCACATAGCAGACGACCTGAAGGCCATGGAGTAGGTTTATCAGCGTGTAGTTAATTAATCAAATAAACGTTTACTGTGTAATTACCTCCAAACTGTACATAATCGAACGACGCGCTCGGTACCCAGAAACATGCCCGGCGTGTTGCAACCAATCACAGCGATTGGCTTGCTTTAGGCCGGAATTGTTGATTTGCGGCGCAGACGCTTCGCCTGCAGCCAATCAGAAGCGACAAATCCCCGGGTCGGCCCCACCTCCGGTCAGACAGCGGCTCGGCGCCCAGAACTCGTGCCGACCCCGACCGGCGCCAAGCCGAGCGCGAGCGGGCCGCCAAGCTCGCCTCCCCCGGATTCACCGCGATCTGTCTTTGTTTCCCCGTCTGGCCTCTTCTCCCCGCATTTATAAGGACCACCTCAAGCCTTCTAGCTGCGTATATCATTGTTCGGCGCGTCTCCAGCACTGCGCGCAACAAGTCTTGCCTTGATGCCCGCCGCTGCTCGCTGAACCTCACCGCGCACGCACACCCTACAATCACCATGGCGGCTTCCGACGAGAAGAGCGCGATTCCCGAGGACACTTTCGAAAATGCCCCGACTCGCGAGGCGCTTTCCCAGCACGAGGGCACCGCGGTGGTCCGGAAAATTCTGTGGAAACTCGATGTTCAGTTCGTCTTTTCTTTGCTCGATTCATTACTTGGCAGTGAGCCCATGTGGGGATGGAGATTTTACTGACTGTGGATACATCAGAATCTTGCCATTACTCGCGTTGCTCTTTCTGTGCTCGTTTCTTGATCGCACCAATGTCGGAAACGCGAAAATTATTGGTCTCGAAAAGGATACGGGAATGAGTGACAATCAATACGACATCGGCCTGGCGGTATTCTACCTGTTTTACGTCTGCAGGTATATACATCGCCCCTAATGCCTACATAGATAAAATGACTGACACCACCGCAGCGAACTGCCAAGCAACCTTGTCCTCAAAAAGGCCTCGCCAAAACTGTGGCTGCCATTCTTAACTATTATATGGGGCATCATCACCATGTGCTTGGGCTTTGTCCACAACTATGGCAGCTTTGTCGCTGTCCGTGCCTTGTTGGGCATTGCCGAAGGCGGCCTTCTCCCAGGAATGGTACAACTCTCTGCCACTTCCAAAATGTGATTTTTTTTTGTTTGACAAGCGGAGTAGGTTCTATACCTGTCGTCGTTTTATAGACGATCAGACCTTGCCATCCGAATTGGTCTGTTTTATACTGCCGCTTCATTGTCCGGTGCGTTTGGCGGTCTCTTGGCAAGAGGACTCGTTGAGATTGGGCCGAGGGGAGGTCTTGAAGGATGGAGATGGATCTTTATTATTGAGGGCTTACTGGTATGAATATCACCTGAGTATTGAATTTTCCCTGAGTATTTTCAACTATTTCTAACTTTCACAGACCGTTGTTTGTGGCGTGATTGCTGGTATTGGCCTGCCCAACAATATCGGAACAGCCCGATATCTATCGCCCCAGGAACGCGAAATTGCCAATGATAGACTCCTCCTTGACAAGCCGTCTCTGGGCGATGGCACCAAGTAAATTTTCTCCTCGATGTTTTATTTTCGTTGCCGCAAACTGACAATCCAAGTTCCGAAAATGAATCTCTCAAGTGGTCTGAAGTCTTCCGAGGCTTGGTCGACATCAGCATGTGGCTTACTGCAATCGCATACTTTGGTATTCTGGCTGGTCTGTACTCGTTTGGGTTGTTCTTGCCCACGATTATCCAAGGCCTGGGCATTGTTAAAACCCCTAATGAGGTTCAGCTGTGGTCTGTCATTCCATATGCCGTGGCTACTGTCTGCACTGGTTCGTCCTCGCCGTCGTTAAGTTTTATTATGTGGAATATACATCTAACAGTTGTTAGTGTTCACCGCCTTCCTGTCAGACCGCCTCCGTCTACGTGGTGTCATCATGCTTTTCAGTCTTCCCATCGCCATTATCGGATATGCTGTGATTGGAAACGTATCAAACCCACACGTCCAGTATGGAATGACCTTTCTCATGGCGGTGGGCATGTACGCGAGCGTACCGTGTATTCTGGTTTGGAATTCAAACAACTCGGCCGGCCATTATAAACGCGCTACGACATCGGGCATGCAGCTTGCCATTGCCAACTGCGGTGGCTTCGTGTCTACTTTTATTTATCCATCGAGTGATGGGCCCCTGTTTCACCGCGGACACTCTGTTGTTCTCGGCTTGCTGTGCTTTTCTTGGTTTTTGTATGTTGTCACTTTGTTCACTTTATCGCGTGTGAGATTCTGATTACTGACATTCCTTACAGAATCCTGTGCAATGTGCTTTATTGCCGAAAAGTCAACAAGGACAAAGCCAGTGGAAAATACAACAAATATCTTGGCTACAATGACGACCGAGACCCGAAATTTATCTTTATCCTGTAGAAAGCACTTTTGGCGGGTATCTATCTACTGTTTATTTCGCGCGTACATACTGGAGGTTATATATTGGAAGTTTAACAACTGTTTAGAAGCAAACATACATATATGGATTGTTTTAGAGACGAGCTGGAAATTTCAATGTTAAATGCTTAATAAGTCAACCGGTCTTGACAATTCAACATGGACTAGGAAGACCTAATGGAACACTTGACGCGTGTGTAGCTCATATCGTATATTTATCAATTGGTGCTTCTTAAATTAGCTTATTTTTAGGCATGTAATTCCAGATATTTCTTGCTACTTGTCGGCGATAACCAACCGCATATGTACATTTTTCAATTGCTGCATGTGAATATGTAAGTATAGAGTCTTGTTAATAAGATGCAAAAGCCACGGGCATAATGACTAGATTAGTTAATAAAAAGTATACAGTTATAGCTAAAATCAGAGAAACCATAAGTAGAACCCATATTTTGTCAACTGGCCTCTCATTAAGCAGTTAGAACTCCAAGCTCTCTGCATATATAGGAAATCACAGTATGTAGGCTCACAAAATAAGCAATTTCATCCAGTGTTGTAAGCATTTTCAATAGCACTTCTGTCCTCTACCCGATATTTGGACAGTGTTCCTGATTTCCATGCACTGCATAGCTTGTGATCACTAGTCATGGTCCTGGTAACCTTTACGCTAACACACAAGCTGGTTTATTCTTGAAGCTTTCGAATGCAAATGTTTCCCAGTGTTCTGGAGGAATGGCTACCCCTGGTAAAAACCACGTATTGTTTTTCATATGAGCCACTTAAACGATAATGCCATCTTCATCAGCTTGTGGTGTCATTTGCTCAATGCGTCCCTGTTTATCCAACAAGCGAACGCTAACGGCCACTACCGACATTTTCTTAATAAAACTGGGACTGTCTTGGCCCTCGTGTCTGCTAGAGGCATTTATTGTTAGCTATAAGCCCCTTAACCCTCCCGTAGCGCAGCCCAGCCAGCTCAAGGTTCTTGTTGATAAACGTGCTGGTAGAGTTGCTACCACCCTGTGTTGACTCAATGTGGTCATGTATATGGATAAGATGTGAATACTTTTGGATATGTTTGAAAATTCTAAGGCGACTCAGTCCCCAGGCTTGCTGATCCCAGTGTTTTGTAGTGATCGCAGTTATCAATCAAAAAGTCCGAAGCGTTGGCATTGATGCTGCGCGTGAAGATTGCCTCTGGTGCCTTTATTTCCAAGGCCTTTGCTTCCAGCGGATCTACCTCTAGTACATCTCCCTCCGGTTTCCTGGGTTTCCACGACCCAGTCACCAATAAGAAAGTTTCTGCTGGGTTGCAGAGCGAGAACTATGGGGCGTTTAGCCAGGATGTCTTATCCCAGTAACCTCCTCAACTCTTTCCGGCTCTTTGCCTTTATCCATCTCTTTAGAGCGTTTCTGTGACTCAGTCACCAATTTTGGAGGTTTGATACTGAGATGCAGACTGAGAGGGATTGGCCGTTTTACCAGGGTGCCTTATCCCAGTAATTCTCACGGGCCTTTGCGGCTTTTTGCCGTTACCTTTATTTTTAGGGCGTTTTATGAATAGAGTTGCTGCTTGATAGTTAGAAATAATATTGATAGTAATGTTGATATCGGCCGGTAGCAGCAGGATATGCAAAGGAACACAGAACAAGTAAATGAGAAGGGAAAGGTGTGCAATGACTGGCTTCTAAAAGTGAACAAACATTTCTGGAATCAACTTCAATTATGAGTAGATATAACTTTGCTTTTCTTCCCTCTGAGGCATTCAGTGCCTTATGTGTCATATATGAGTCATTCTTTCTTTTTGTAAGAATATCCGTTGAGTCACCGGTATTATGGCCTAGAGTCATCAAAATCGGATGTTTCCAACACGCGTTGACTCACGCACTTAAGATTCCAGAAAAACAATCGTCAGGGATTTTGTTAAAATCCAGGTTACTATTTTATACCGTCTGGGGTTCATAGATCTAAGAAAATAAAAAGGGATTTGATTGACTCCTAATCATTCTATTCCCTACAACCTGCCTGGAAACAAACAAATAGGAGGACATAATGCCGAGCAAATTCGGACATTACTTTTTGGACACCCAAGCCGCTGATTGATACCATATATTAGGGTTTTTGTTTATCAATTGCACAGTTAAGGTCTCGCACACACTCTCATATTCTCCAAGGTGTAGCTCTTTGTCCACATACAACAGCGCATAAGTGTCATAACCTATCTTGGCAATCGAGTTAACAAAGACAGGAATGTTACAAGCCTCTATCCCCGTAAAAGCGCGGTTGATAGACGTAGCCAAAGTTGAGCAAGTGAATTCTGCCCCTTTGTTGATTTGGCCCAGTAGGTCCGTTTCGTGCCTCACGATAAGCCCCATAGACTTCTCCGTGCTAGTAATACCCGGATCGCCCCAGAACGCATTTCTTCGAGGTGCATTTTGCGGTTTTTATAACCCTCGGGTGCCATTTCAGCACGCCAGAGGAACTTATTGGAATGTACGAACGGCTGCTGGGCGTCTCTCACTTTAGCAAGGTTCTGCACCTCGGTAGCTGTTCGTCCCCAGTTGCGGTCATGCTTCAGGATTCCCATTTATCCGCAGATAAACCGGCGAAATAGGCGATATCTTGGTTGGACTGTGCGCTTGACATAGTGTACAGATTCACAGTGTCAATCGAGATGTATTTGAGAAAAGAAGTATATATCTGTAGATTGGGATATGTAGATGTGAACAAGGTTGAAAATGTAGAAAGCAGACTTCTTACCTAGGGGAAAAGTCGTAATTCAGTCATTTTCTGGAACAGTCATATTTGACCAAGCGGGATGATGTGTTCTAGGCGATGCGTAGAGTCAGAACTAGGGACTATGATAAGTTTCATCTGGACTTGAGCCGGTTCGAGTGATATATGGAGACCCTTTGAGCTGGGGCATTTTCTCCCTGCTGGTACTAATCGTATGCATGGTGTGTTATAAACCAATGAATGTAGTTTAGCAAAAAAAAAAAATGTATGTTGACGGCGAAATTCATTGTCAAGATTAGACTGCGGGGGGAAAGGACGGTTCTCTCATATAAATACTGTGATCGGACGAATACTCCATGCACTGAGTCGCAAACGCCAACCGCAAACTGTATCACTCGGTACAACTTTTCGGGTATTGAAATGACTCCTTTCAAAATAAGAGTACATAAATCATGCATGATGATAATCACTTATTTTTACAGTTGCCAGCATTTGTTGAATCGTACATGTTCTGTGTGTGAGAGCAAGACGATGTTACTACCAAATTTTGTTCATGGTCGGATAATTTGTGATGCGCTGGATGCTGAGAATGCCATAAGTAAAATTGAATCATTGGCCACGGTATATATGTATGTGCGTGTCTGGATATGTACATGGATAGTATCAAGTGGATGCTTGACTGAAGAGAAACATTGACCGATGGCGTCAGGAGGGTTACGAAATATCAACGGTGGCACGAGGCAACCAGCCCGAAATGCCACACGATTGCCGGACTAGGATAAAATTGTGTCACATATTGACAGATGTTTCGCTAATATAGGTACCGTAAATAAGTTGACACATAGCCGAGGGGTTGAGATTGTAGCTAAGTAGGAATTTTGTCGATATTTTGTCCTGAGTGGTCAACATTATAAAGTGGACTTAACCTTTGCTCGGACACCTTTGGACTCCCATTTAGCATACGGCACTAGATATGCATGTTTCATTTCCACGTCCGATACATCCGTGTTGTACAGCTCAAAGTCAAACCGCCTAAAAATGGTTGCAATGGCTATATAAAGTTCAGCTTGGGCAAGACTATACATCTGTCAGTTATAAAGACTACCACGTCAGAAGATGTAAACTTACTTCAAACCCAAGCACATTCGCGACCCTCGTCCAAAAGGAACAAAGTACCGGTCGAGGTTAGTATTATTGATCCATCGTTCTGGCTTAAACTCTCGCGGACTGGGGAAGATTTTCTCGTTCATCAAAATGTCTACACTGGTCGAGGAAACGGGGGTGTTTCGTGGAATTACCCATTCGTCATACGTCAGCTCGGTGTCGGGCAGAAGACGTGGGTTTCGAGTGACGACACCGTGGGCGAGGCGAATCCCTTCCCGGACACAGCCATACAGATATGGAATCTTCTCAAGTGCGTGCCAGTCGGCATTTAAAATAGCAGCGTCAGCGCCCTGTAGCTCCTCTCGCAGCTTGGCGGCGACGACGGGATTGTTAATTATATGGAAACCAGCCACGCTCAGCGCCCACGAGGTGGTGATCAGACCAGCTGCAATGATGAGCTGGGCTTCATCCCCCAACCGCGCATCAGACTTCTCCTCTTCTGGTAGGTCGCTATTGAGTAATTCGTGGAAAATAGTCGGATGGTCGACCTTTGCGTGTTGATTGTTTAATCCACTTCTGATTTCTCCAACCCGACGACCGAGGTCCTGTTCGTTGTTAAAATGAATTCTTCAAGGCGTAAGAAGCACCCATACCTTGCGGAGGCCGACGACTGGAAGCAGGCGCGGCTCCATCTTAGTGACCAGCCAATCCGGCAGAGAGTCAAGGATAGGAAATACGATAGGGAAATGTAAAGCAAAGTGTCCTGTGGTGTAGATGGCGACCAAAGCGTCATGCAGAGTATCCTGAAAGTCGGGCGAGTCCAATTGGTCGTAGGATTTGGCGAATGCATATTCGGTGATGATGTCGGTGGTCAGGGCCATAAAGGCACGGCTGAGTGGGAGCACACGTCCATCGGAGGCATATTCGGCCAGCTTTCGAGACAGTTTTTCGACCTTGGCACGAATGACTGGTTGAAAGTCGACGATACGCTTAGCAGAGAAAAACGGACTCAGCGGTTTGCGTCGCAAGTGATGAAGTTCATGCTGGATGGTGGAGAAGCTGTCACTGGCATAGCCAAACCGGCCCGAGAAATAAGCATATTTGTTGCGACGGCCATCACGCGCGTAGAGCACGTCGAAAAAGTCCGGGTCATCCACGTGCAATTCCGTGGGAGTAATTCGGATAATTGGGCCTGGAACGAGGCGTTAGCAATGTAAATTTGGCGATCTTTTTTTTTTCTTTTTTTTTTTTTTTCCGCTTTTCTCAAATTTGGAAATTTCCCACGCGAGCGACCCACCGTAACGTTTATGCAGGTCTTGAAGATGGGCGGTAAATTGGCCCTGCAGAACGACATCGTAGTAAAACTCATACCAATTGCTGAGCGCAGCCAACTTAGGACCAGGGAATTTGGCCAATGGACTGAGTAACAATCGCGAGACGGCGAGGTAGGCGACATACAACACTACAGCAGCTCCCACTAGAGCGATGGCGTCGACCATGGTGATGTGATGGTCATGCAGGTGACGAGCGATAACGGCGCCTAGAACCCAGCAATGGGGGCTGATCCGCAGTGCTGGGCTGCAGAATCGAATGTGGAGACAGCCGTCGTCCACGTCGACTCGACTACGCAGGAGAGCGCTTCGCTTCTCTCGGGATTAGTGGCAGGCGAGGTCTTCAGCGAGGTCTGCGAGGTTCAGATGAAGGATGAGAAGTCATGATATCGACGTGAGCGGCGTGGAGAGGAGGGGACGGCGTTGCGCGGAAGGAGCTTTAAGATACGAGCCTGAGGCCGCGAAACCACGTGGGTCCTGGCGGCCCGCTTCGCCTCGAACGGCTTTCTTCAGGCCTCCGCTTCTTCTCTTATCCACGCCTGCTGCTGCGGGCTTCCTGGCTTGCTTCGCCTTAATGTCTCGCGTGTTGCTACACACCCACCATGTGCAATTCCGAACTCACCGTCCAGCCGGATGAGCGCCTGGGCGATGTCGACTCGTCGTACGGCGATGAAAGCGACAACGAGTCGCAAACGACTTCATTGAAATCCTCCGTGACCAACTACGTCTACGAGAACGGCCGCCGATACCATGCCTTTCGCCAGGGCGCATACTGGTATGTACAGCAATTATGAATAACTCAGATTTTTTGCTTTCTGACATGGCTGCTAGGGGTCCCAACGACGACCTGGCCTGCGACAACCTCGACTTGTTCCACCATCTTTTCACCCTCACACTCAACGGCAACCTATTCCTGGCGCCGATCTCACATCCTAACCGTGTGCTCGACCTGGGCACAGGAACTGGCCTTTGGGCGATTGACTTTGCCGACATGTTTCCGGCATCATCCGTCATCGCAACTGATTTGTCTCCCGTCCAGCCAACGTTAGTCCCGCCCAATGTCGAGTTCCAGATTGACGACTTTTGTCTCCCATGGACCTTTACCAAGGAAAGCTTCGACTTCATCCATGCCCGATCCATTTACGGTTGCGTTGCCGATATCCCCGCCTTGTACGACCAAGTGATGCAACACCTGACACCCGGTGGTTGGTTCGAGCAGGCCGAAATTAGCGTTGTACCGCGGTCAGAAGACGGAAGTATTACAGGCACCTCGCTTGAACAATGGGGCCCACTCGCCCTTGAATGCGGTGTCAAGTTTGGCAAATCTTTTAGCGTCGCCGAGGATACGGGAAAACTGTTCAAGGATGCCGGATTTCAAAATGTCACATATCGCACGTTGAAGTGGCCGATCGGCCCGTGGCCCAAGGACAAACGATTCAAGGAGCTTGGCATGTATAACCGAATCGGATGGGAAGAGGGACTAGAAGGCTGGGCAATGTTTCTCTTCACCAAGTTTTTGGGGGTAAGCATTCCGCTCTATTAACAAATATCTGGCTTGCTAATTTGAAATAACTTGTTTCTAGTGGAAACCAGAGGAAGTTCAGGTCTTGCTCGCCAAAATTCGGTCCAATCTACGAGACAAGTCTATCCATGGTTATCAATATATGTAAGTTATAGACATACACCTATGGATGATTATATACTTACTTTTCCTGCAGCTCGATTTGCTATGGGCAGAAGCCGATGCGATGAGTTTGACCTGGATTTTACGGTAACATTCTCTTGTAAATAGTTGTATTTGTGGTATTCGCTTGGACCGATAGACACTTAGGCCGGTTGAACGATTGATGACCTGATGAATGTTGATTTACTGACGCCGTGATTACGATACATGTAAAATTTTGTAAATATAAACATTTGAACATTTTTTATTGACTACCGTGTAGTTCATATAGATCTATTTACAGACTATACATGTACATACTATACTATACATTCCACTCAAAGCATTGCTTTTTTTTACGACGAAGACGGATAGGTTGCATTCGGCGGCTGCTCGGTCAACTTGAAATAACCGGGCTGCAATCTCTGAAAGACCTGCAAGGGATCATACGTCCGCGAAACCTTTTGCAGCCGCTCAAAGTTTTTGCTGCCATAGGACGGCAGAACCGCCTGGTACTGGCTCGCATAGTTCATGTACAAGAACTCCTTGTACAGACCGTTGGCCTTGGCGTATGCAATCGATTTTGCTGTGATAGCCGCCAGAATGTCTAGGATCAGGTTGTCGTCGGCGATTTCAGCCCACATGAAGGACAGGTTGAGTAGAAGTAGATTGCCGTCTGAAGGTGACAGACCTAGAGCGTTTCCGCCGTTCTTTTGCATCTGTTTCGTTACGTCGGTGGAGATTATTTGCAGGACTAGTGCCGGAGTGTAGCTGGTGGCGTTGGCGGCGCGGATGGCTTCTTCTTCAAAGGTGTTGACCAGGAAAGAAACCATGTCCTTGGTCAGGGCAAAGGTAGCTGTCCAGTAGCTCTCGCGCAGGCCGTCCGGGTTGGACTCCTTGAACATGTCGGTTACCTCAGGCAAAGTTCGCACGGCCATGGTGTCTTCTATCGTCGAGATGTTGGTGAAGTTCTGGAAGATTGGCGGATTGACGGTGGAATCGGCGTACTCGATGTCTGCGACGCCGAGGAATGTGCCCTCAGCGTATGCCCAGTTCATAATAAGGGCCGACTTGGGATCGGTCGCGGCATTGATGCCATAGTTGTAGAAGGTCTCGATCAGTTGGTCGCTCTTGTCGGGGGTGTAGATCAGCGTGCCACTCCAGAGGGGGCCTTGTGAGTGAGTGCTCAAGTCGAAGCGCGTGACAATACCAAAGTTATTGCCGCCGCCACGGAGAGCCCAGTAGAGATCAGGGTTGGAGGTCGTATTGACGTTTACTATGGCGCCTGAAGCGAGAACGACTTCATAGTTGACGACGTTGTCACAGGCCCAGCCGTAGATCTGAGAGAAGAACGATATTCCTCCTGTTCGGACATTAGAAAGGACATTTACTCCTTCGTATTATTAGAGAATATGCAAAACGTACCACCAGTGGTTAATCCGCCAAGGCCGATATCCGATACTCGGCCGCCGATGACCGAAAGATTATACGGCAGTAAATGGTCGTAAACATCAACCCAGCGATTACCGGGACCTACATAAGCAATACTCTGGTCTTCATTCAGGTCAATGCTCTTCAACTTGCTTAGGTCAATGTTCAAGCCATTTTCGATACTGGACGAGCCGGCAAAGGCGGCATGGCCACCGCTCTTTATTGCAAAGGAGCAGGTGAAAAGCTCGGCAAGAAGTACACTGGAGGATACCTCGACAGCAGAACGAGGCTGGAAAATGCACTGGGGGGTTGTTTCTTCTTGCTGTTGCGACCAGAAGGCGTCTGTCCAGTTGGTGAACAACAGACTTTGGTTGCGGGTTAGGGTTTGGTCGGGGAATATTTTGGCCAGGGCAGGGCACTGCGCGGCCAGTCAGCTTTTTTTTTTACCGCAAATTAAGCAGACGTTTGTGACGCAGGCACTTTAAGGTACATGGAATGCGGAGAGATATTGAGCAACCAAAAAAAGTGTGCGAGGGTGGCGATCGAATCACAACGACGCATCAACAGAACCAACAAGGGTGGTTGCATGGCCAACGTACCAGGAGACCGCAATGCTGTGGACCAGTGCTAATGCCACTGTCAGTCGATATTTCATAACCTGCAGTAGATGGCAGCTTTGAGATGTCGAGTCCATTTGCCTCCAGCGCTTTCTTGATATCCTCGGCGGTCGTCGACTTCACAGCGTCGACCACAGCAACATGAAACAAACTGACGGCGATAAGAACGCCTGCAGCTAATTTTGAGGCCATGTTCATTCCGAATCTTTTTCTTTTAGTCCGAGGCAATAATAATAAACTCTCAGTGAATAAAAACGCAAGCCCTCACAGGCCAAGCCTTCAGGTCGGGTTAAGCCGCACACGAAACAAATGCAAAACTGGCTAAACGAAGGTGGTGTGCAAGCCTGCATCAATTAGAATCAGGATGGAATAAATGAAGTAGAGAATGAATTCCCGATATAATAAGCCGACAGATAACTAACAAACGAGCGAAGGTTGTCGGCGCAGAGAAAAAACAAAGACATACAAGGTACAAAAAAGCAATCTAACAGTAATAACTCCCTAATACCAGCGGAGTCTGTCGTACGTGCGTACCTCTTCCCAGTAACATTAATAATTTACGGAGTACTCCGTATATGGAAGTCAACAAGATCGGGCTGCCAGAGCTGCGGGGTTGCGATAGACCTAGGCTTCATCAAGCAGGTTGACCGAGTGAAGCGCGCATCCGGTTACATCGTCTGCAAATTGCTCGATGCGGAAGGTCGCCGCTGCGACTTGCGTCTTAGTGGCCGCCGCTACAGATACGATTTTACGCTGGACCGTAGAATACTAAAGACTCTACTCTGTACTCTGTACTCATCTCGCTATGTTAGACTTAGAGTACGTGCTGCCAGGGGTGCTGCTGGACTACCAGTATCTGGCCATTTCCGGGCCGCGATGGCTGAAACAATGGCGCCGATGGGCTCTCGTCCAAACCTGCTAGCAGCACGCCGGCTTCAACTCTATGTTCCTTGATCTTGTGCACAGACCGCCGTCAGCAAGCTGCTATTGATTGATACTCCCGATACGTTCAGGGCGTTTTCATAGTTGGTTGCTGGGTCGCGGCAAGGCCGTTCGTATACGGAGTATGTACAAACATTCAAACTCTTTATGCACACGAGCCATCGCACGTCACATGCCGATCGGCGCGATGATTTGACACCTGTCGCAGATACAGTTTACCGATGCAACACAAGGTGGGAGTCCCAGGGCTGATCAGAAGCAAGTCTTCCGGCAAACAACCGAAAACGCGAGGCTACGCGAGGCTCTTCCAGGGCTCGCCCAAACTTAGTGTATTCCACAAAGTCGAGCAATGGACGGCGAGTCAAGTAACTCTGGGTGGTGGGGAATAAGCGTTGCTCCGTGCCTTACATACGAGCAACTGAACCCTAGTGCACACCCATAATGGCCATGATTAAGCATGCTGCCAGCGAGGATCACTGTCAGCTCTGCCGTGTCTCGTGTCCAATGGACAAGTCGCCGATAAGAAACATTAATGCCATTAAATGCTTGTTGTGCTGCTAGTTGAATCTGTAACCCTTTCATCGCAGATTGCTCTCTTATTATAGAGGAGATCTGCTGATTGCCGGCGCCGTTTTCCTATCATGGTGACATATCGCACATCGGAGGGGCATTCTCATCGTCATATCACAGCATAACCTACCAGATGAGGGTATAAGATGCCTTCCGAGCCGGATCAACACTGAACGAGAAACCAATTCCAAATTTTTGCAGAGGAGTCCGTGGCTGGAGGAGGGAGAAAGGGCGACAAAATGAGTACCGGATCGACGAAACTGATGGTGTCAGAGCCCCAATTGCTCTCGACTGCCTACGCGATGATTGCTATCACTACAACCTTCACAGTAATTCGCACGGTCTTGCGATTTACCCATCGAAAGGGTGGGTTACAGATCGAAGATATTTTTGTCATGTTGTCGTGGTCCTTTTTCATTGCGCTGGCCGTGATGTACATCGTCGTTACGCCGCCATTGTATCGAGTCGACAGGGCTATTGGCACTGGCGTTCTATATCCAACCATGGAGGACGATGCGCTTTTTATGATCAAGATCTTTTTCGCCAACACTATGGTTTTTTGGATAGTGCTGTGGTCGGTCAAGCTGAGTCTGTTGTTTTTGTATCGCCGATTATTCGAAGGCTTGCCGGATCAAATGCGATGGTGGTGGAGTGTGTTTGTCTTTACAGTCGTGGTAAGTTTTTCATTGTTTCTCCTCGACGCAATTGACAGGAATTGACTCTCTTGCAGACTTTGATCGGATGTATCATCTCGAATTTCACCTCGTGTCAAAATATGCACGCATGGTTCACACCTGGTGAGTTTTCGAAGCCCGCAAGACTAACTTAACAAATCTAACCACCCGACTCTTCTCCAGGACTATGCTCCACCCACCGCGATATCACAGCCCAGCTCGCTAGTCTTTACTTCTCCTTCGCCGTGGACGTCCTAACCGACATTATGATCATGCTCCTGCCGCTGAAGCTGATCTGGATCCTCCGTCTCCCATTGTCGCAGAAATTTGCGATCGGGACCCTGTTCAGCATCGGTATCATCTGTGTCGTCATGGCCATTGTACGCACCGTGCAAATTGGGTCCCAGGCGAAGAGCGACAGCACCCCTTCAAGCTCATGGCTGGCATTTTGGGGGATGATTGAAGCTGGAATAGGTAAGCATTCACTGTTCAATTAGAAAATATGTGGTAGAAACGCTGATCGATCCATCTACAGCCGTTGTAATCGGGACTTTACCAGTTTTTGCCATATTTTTCCGAAGTCATCATGCTTCTCGGCGAGGCTACAACTATTCAAATCAGTATCACTATCGAAACGAAAGCGAATACTCGAATATGCATAGCAAGAAGAACAGTGTCTCGCAGCAGGGGTTCCTGATGTCCGATCGGCCCTGTTTAGAACCGCCAAAAAGAGCGAGATATGGAGGGATAAGTGTTACGAGAACGTTAGAGGTATGTCTTTTTTAATAGCTGTTCAAAATAGCTCCCAGTTAATACTAATAAATTTGTCAGGTCACGCAAACGTCTGAGAGTAATGATATGTACCCTTTGCATGATTCGTACATGAAATCGTCATATCCAAGATGATCATTAGTTGATGAATCTATTTACGAATTGATGCCGGTATATAAATAAAATAAAAGAATTTTCGTTTCCATTTTTCTTTTCTGGGTCTCAAAACCACATTGCAAGGTTGTGCCAATACGTAAGCGATAAGGTTTGATTGAGGGTAAAAATAACAAAATTAATTGGCAACATAGTAAATCGATTTAGAATAGACTAATCAGTTGGTAGGTTCAAATACTTAAGACACTAGGCTCAAGGAAAGCCAGTGTCCAGGGCAAGAGGGCCATTGCACGTGCTTTGGACAGCCCTAATAAGCTCATTTGAGTTCTATGACTTTAATCTCGACAACCAGAATTAACAGAAACAAAATATTAAACTCCAGAATGTGATTTACAAAATAAACCATTTTATAGAAGCACAACATCACGCTACATATCAACACGACTCCAAATGTTGAAATCGTCCGTCAAATTTGCAGTCGGCTGATACGGAGTTGGCATGCACATATTCTCGCCCTTGCTCAAAATATCCTGGATTGTCCCCAATATAGAATCCCAATTCAGCATGGGGAACGCCTGTTTATATAGGTCAAAAGCCGAGTGACCGGCAGCATTTTTCTCGAGCGCCAGCGGCAGCAAGTGGATATGTGCGCAAATTTCATCTGCGAGTGGGCAGAAATACCGTAGGGGACGGCCTTCTTCAGTGTGATAAGTCTCTATGTACGGGACGTTCCAGCCGGATGGCATTTGGTAACCAAGCATCCGCCAGCCTACAATCATCGCTATAGCAGTGACGGACATGGATATAGCCCCGCGAGCAAGGCAGTGGAAGACATTGTCACCGCTAGGGGCAAGATCCCGAAGAGAACATTCGGTTTCCGGCTTTAACAACCGCCGGACTAACTCTATGCAACCATTTTCCACGGCAGCATGGAGCGCCTCGGTTAAATACTGTTTAATCTCCCCAATGTCGATATCGAGTCGGCGTCTTGGCGTAGAATTTCTGCTCAGTTGAAGAAGCTCCACTCCCTCATCAACGAGCGTCATAGCGGATGGAAGATTCGAAGTGAAGATTGCCTCCACAACAGCCGTTCTCGGAACGAGACTCCAGTTTTGCGTACCACGGAGGAAGATGTTGGCGTTGGCCTCGATAAGTGCAATCACTTTTGCACCGCTATAGTCGCTGTCCAGGAATCTCCTCTCGGGTGCATCAGGGATTGGGATGAGACATGAAGTGCAGTGCAATGCTGTTTGCCCTTGGTCGTTCTGGGCGTCGACATTGCTGTCTCTATCCACAAGAGTCGCCAGGCACTCAAGCGTGCCGTCATCGCAAGACGAAGCAGCCATGTGCAATGGAGTGTTGCCCAAACTATCCCTTGAGTGCACTAGTTCAGGATATTTTCTTAATAGCTCAGAAACAACAACATCATGTCCCATTTCACAGGCCGAGAAGAAAACATTGCGCTTGAACTGCCCCAATGAAAAGTCAATAGAAGCGCCGTTTTCAATCAAGACCATAGCAACTTCAGATCGGCGTTTTCGGAGGATTGGTTCTGCTACGACCTCACGCAGCTGGGAGGGCCAAAATATACCATATAAGTATTGCAGGGGCGTCCACTCATACTGTGCAGCTTTAGCATTGACTATTCCTGGGATTGTCTTTATCACGACCTCCGCGACATCAGCATACGCAACTTGATGGAGGGCCGTTAAATTGTCAACGTCGCGATCGTGTGCTGTGGCGAACTTTGCCATTAACTCTATGCTCCTGAGGGATGGCTTACTCTCATTTCTGCACGCAACGCATAAAAGTTGGTAGTTTGGCGGAGCCCCGGCCTTTACCAGAAGGGCTGCCACATGGTAAAAGTCCGCAAGGTTGTAAACTGCGTGTGCGAGAGCGTGGGTAAGCATTGGTTCCTCGAATCGGTGCATTTCGAGCAATAACTCCAACCCCTCTACCCAGCATATCGCTCGAATCAAAACAGTCGTGGCGAGTAATGGGCCCATTCTAACACGTGGGTCGGCGCCAGCACTTAGAAGAAATCTCACCATTTCAAGATCATGGCGCGCAACGGCTCGATGTAACGGAGTCCACGCAAAGTTTCCATTCCCAGCGACTTGGTCGTTGACATCGGCGCCAAAAGCAACCAGAACTTTCATGTTGTCTAGGCATCCAAATTTGGCCGCTACTTGGATTGGAGTGCGACCTTCCCGCAGTCTTCTATCCAGGGCACTTATAGGGCTCCCTTTTTCCAAAAGGCGCCGCAGATATATAGGCTTGCAGTGAACAGTAGCCACATGAAGTATGGTGGTTCCAATCACTTTGTCATGAGGTAGATTGCTCAAAATGTTACCTAACAGTGAAGTTTCCGCGAGAAGCTCGACTTTTGTTTTTTCTAATATTGCTTCAAACACACGCCTATTATCTTTCACGGCAGCATATGCAAGGTTGAATGGTGATTTGTATTTGTCATCTTCCCGGATTGCTTGTTTGATGATCTGCGGGTACAGAGCCTTATGCAACTGCTTATTTGCTCTCATGAAAAGACCCAACTGGGGCACACTCAGATGGCTGGATATTTCATCAAGTAGTTCCATTGGGAAGTTGAACAGATGAAATTCTTTCCCCATGTCTGTATCTTGAGGGCTGGTAGGTAGACTCGGTGCGTCCATGTTGAAACTGGTGAAGCTTTATCGAGCTCACACTCCTGGGAGTAATTGGTTTTGTATGTAACTCAGAAATATTTATTAATAATTGCCAGGTGTCTTTCGAAGGGTGTTGCTTCTCAGAAATTGCGATGGACGATGAATATATGTGGATTTCCTTCCCTCCTGGTACTTTGCAAGGGCCGCCATAATGTCTCATCGGGTAACAAATCTTTCAGTTTGATGGTTTTAAATTCTTTTCTACCCACACTGTTCAATGTTCTTTCTGGTAAAGAGAAGAAAAAAAGTAAACTTTCCTAACAACCCCAGTGACAAGCTAAACAAAGAGTTTCGCAGAACAACCTTCTTTGACACTGCCGGATATTTTTATAAGCTTCTCATAGAATGATAAACGGTGAATGAATGTGACTCGGATTTTCCCAAAATGAATCAAACAAATTTCAAATAATATGTAACAGCCTTGCATCATGTATTTATATTATTAAAATGGGAGGCTTCCTGGTACAAACAAATGAGAAATTTACATGAGTAGTTTGTCATTGAGATATGCCGCCTAAATGAAAATCTAGGTTTTGAAAGAAATTAATAATAATAATAATAATAATAATAATAATAAAATAAAACACCCGGATCTAAAGGTACCAGGCTAACACATCAATTGATATAATAATTCTTTATTATACATCAGAATCGCTAAGTCCGTGAGAATGTCCAAATTTTTTGATCCTGATATTTTGCAGTCCTTCCAGATGCCTTTTAGTTTTTTCGAGTTCGTAATCGAGCTCCTTTTTCGAAGCCAGTCGGTATTTGAGCTTAAGAAGAGCTGCTGAAATCAAGAGCAGTCCGATAGAGAGCAGATAGCTCCACTGGCCGACCTGCTGCGGATTTTCCTGCGATGGACCGTCGTTGCTAATGTACCACTCAATCCAGACAACGAAGGCAACCACAGTAAAGGGACTGATGATGATGCTGAAAAATAGTCCCACGAGAATCGCCACGTCGACTATGAAATGGAGCCATGCTTTGAGAAATTTGATACTTAGTAATGGGCGAATATACCTCCATATAATCGATAAGTGTTTCTTATTCTGCTCACTTTCGACGTCTTCTTCGTGGTTAGTATTGCGTGGCTTGCTTGCTGCAACAGCTCTCCAAAACTTCGCTTTCAAGTCGCCATAAATCTCCCTTCTTTCTCTCCAAATGGCAACCGGTTGAATAGATCGTATGCGCGACTTATATGGCATCAGTTTGAATATCATCAAAAGAAAATTCAGAATGACACAAAGAGCGATCAATGTATATATATAGCGCCTGGAATAAACAACTCGATTCCAAAAACCGCCGTCGATGTCAGTGCTATTGCCACCGGCTTCCTGTCTATCGCCGCCAGAGCCAACGGTTTGTGAAGTTAACGTGGTTTGTTGTCTCAAGATCTGACTCGTGTTGAAACAGGGGTTGAAGCAGATGTCGCCTAGCTGGTCAAACTTGGTCGCATTGGAAAAGATGCTCCACACGCTTTCGTTCCAGGTTGAAGTTTTCCACCAACCCTCCCATCCATCATTAGTCGTCTGTCCATAAGGAGGCAGGTCTGGATAGCAGAACATGTACTGGGTTGGAGTCCGCTGCAGCGTTGGCCAGTAGACCAGTGCACATATAGTGCCAGCGAGCATCAAAATATTCCATATAGTGAACAGAAGATTTCTTGCACGACTGTGGCTTAATACACGGGACCAGCATTGCAAGGGCAGAAAGACTAGATATCCGGTCACCACGATGGCGAGGATTGCGTCGGCGTCGAGCTCGAGGGCTGCTGGTTGGACAGTGACGTAATCGGTATCTATGACGAGTGCTGGGAAGTTATCCGGTGACAACCTTGTATCATTTTTCTGTGTAGATGACGAAATATAAGGAATATCTACTCGTCCTCGGTCTGGTCGCTTGGCTGGGCTTGCGACGAGGATGAAGGACTGAAAGGCCGCAGTGCCTGCATACGTCGCGGCGGCGCCCAGAAACACATCGACCAGCCACCCAGTCCATCTAGTGGCGCAGCTGGCAAGAAGCAGGGCATAAAATAGGTATCGTGGGCACGAGTCGTAGATTGTGCTTATAGGGTAGTAGCACAGAGCTTCCTGCGCCACGAACAAAGGCGCCGTCTCAGTCATTGGTGTTGTCTTTTGACAATGGACATGTTGGCTAGTAGTATACCCCTTGATATGGGCCGCAATTTTTCATTTAGATTTTGACTCTCTTCTTTTTTTTATAAAAAATATATATATATATATATATATAAAATAAAATAAAATAAAATTTGAATCGATAAGGTGCTGCCTGGTGGTCAGATCCCGCTATTCCATTTCCGGAGTCCCAATTTCCTGAATTGAGTTAGCGCCGCTTTGGAAGCAATTGGACTCTCCTAAAATACACGAATTTATTAAGAAAAATACCAAAATACTTTGGCTTTGTATCTCCAAGTGACGTTCCAGTTGAATTCCAGGTGAGAGTGCAGTGGGATGTCGCGTTTTGTTGAGTGGAGAGTGGTTTGGGCAATGACGTCAAGACATTTTCGACATTTCAAAAGTATTAGGTTTAATTATTGATGTGGGAAACGTTTATTGTTACATAAATAAATTCATGGAAGTGTTTTTCATTCTGTGGTGGTCGATAGAATTCATCTTCGTGTTGTATATTCGCTAATGCCGATAAGAAAAGCTGAAAGAATCAAGAGACCCGAAAAATATATCTCAGTAGATGTCTCAGCACAACGTTTCCGTCATCTGAATGGGTCAAGTCGTTGCGAAAAATCCTGCGGGTTTCTTTTGTATACTGCCGAAGCTCATCGAGATTTTTGAAAAGTCTGACGCTGGCCTGGCCTGGGTTGGCTCCTTGGCGAGCCCATTCGATTAAATCAATTATGTTGACGTATACGCCGCGAACAGCCTGGGTTTTGCTTCAAGTTAACTTCCATTGACTACAAAAAAACTGGCCGAGGGAAACTCGCCCTTTCACAACCACGAAGTGTTTTTGGCAGAGGACTGATTCTGACGGCACGGCAGAGAGCATGCCAGGAGCCAAGATCTTCCTCTGATCCAAACCACATGTTGAATTCCTCTCTAAGCGCACTCTGATAAAGGTCCCATGCCTCTCTGGACTCCGAGCTATCGTATCCCCACCCATGGGACCTCTGTAGCTGAGAATATGACTCCGGCGGCGGGATATTAGGGTCATATGAAAACCCTGGAAAAGACTGAAAGAACCGATTTAATGGTGTGTCTGGCAACGAGTTGTGTGTTTGCGAATTCCTGACATGCCTTCGTAAAGCGTCGTTGCTGATAAAAGTACGATTGCAGAGTTCACAGGAATACAACTGGGTATGTCTTGGAGCGTCGCGCGAATGCATTCGAAGAGCTTCGCTACTTTGGAATGATTTGCCACAAATGTCACACCTATGTCCGCCAGCATGGACGGAGGAGTTGCGCAAGTGCATTTGCAGACCATTTTGCGTTTTAAAGGAACGATTGCAGACCTCGCACCGTTCCATCGTTTGGCCCTATAAACTGACTATATTAGAGGAGGACATATGCTGCTCAAAAAATAAGAAAAAATATCGAAAGAAAAGAAAACTATAGCTGCGATGTACCGGATGCATCTCTTCTTATGGGATCGAGACAAGGCTGAAGAGGGGAAACTGCACCACAACGCTGCTCTTAGCAAGGCAGGAATTGACTTACTCCACGCAACATCTTCTGCATGCATGAATAGATGTGGCAGTGCACCATTGGCCCATCAAATTTGGCCCATATTTGATGATGAAGTGTTGTGCGTCAACATTTCTTGCTTGATCACATTATGAGCTGCTTAGATGCCTCCGCACAGCAGATGCACTGCATCACGAGAAATCAGTCTGTAAATAGCGCAAGTATTAAGCCTGAGTGCGAAAGTGCATTTACTCACCAGCTCACGGTAATTTTTTATAATCCAAAATGGGGTCTTTGTCAAGAAACCACGATGAATGTTTCAAGAGAAAAGCGAGGAAGTACAAGGCGTTCGTATTGGAGAGACGGTCACGTGGACCTGGAGCTCCTTCCTCTGACTGAAATCTTCCTACTCTCCTCTTGAACAGAGCGCAGAACTCTTCTCTTCTGCCTTTTTTCTCCAGTTAGACTCTTCGACCATGTCTCGCGCAAGAGCTGCCTCCGAGGAGCCGGTGACTGATGCCGACAAGCGTTCTGGAGACACGTCTGTTGGCGAGCTTTCCAGGGCAAAACGTCCACGCCTCAGTGACTACAGGGTGTTGGAAACGTCTCAATTACAGCAGAATAGGAAATTCTCTGAGGACAGTGACAATGGAGGTGTGCGATGTGTTGCTACCGCAGCCCCAACAAGCGTCGAACCAGACAAGGTGAATGTAGATGACTCGATTTCTCTCATAGGACGACCAAGCTCTTGCAGTGAGGATATCATTGTCATGACCGACGCTTCAAAGCTCTGACAGCTGTGTAGATACGGTAATCAACTCTCCCGACCCGACTGGTAATCGGGAGATATCAGTTGCTCAAATAGCTTCATCCCCAGCGGCTACGCAGATGCCATCTACGGATTCTGATACCAAAGCCGAAGACAACGAGCCGACAACTGAAAACTCTCAAGACGCCGAAGCAAGTTCCGAGGTCGAAAACTCTCCAGGAGACACATCCATTAGATGTACCACTCCATCATTTGGTGTCGATGCGGAGATGGAAAGCGTGGAAGACAGCCAGGACATATGGACTTCTGCTACCAGCTCAAACGTCTCACAAGACAAAGGGGTGGAAATCGGCTTCAGCGAACGATTTGAAAAGATATTTTCTCGCCCTGTTTCTCTACCACAACAGACTATGCCCGCTGCGGTTGAAGAAGGGTTCGGAGTCTTCAAGGCACATATCGAAGACGCTTTCTTGTCCTTTAAAAGAGACATGGAATCAGTTTTAAGTGTTGAAGAAAATAGCAGCATTGCGATCATGAAAGATATGCTCGCCGAGAAAGATGGCATAATTAGTCTTCTCAAGGCCGAGATCGACCGGCTTCGAAATGAACTTGAGAAGTGCAGGGAACTTGTACATCAACATGGGAAAGAGACGGAAGAATGGGCTGATAGGATGATGAACTTGATTTGCCGTCTACCAGACTTCGAGGGTGTTTGATGGAAACTGTGGTGCGATTATCGTATCATACAAATATGCTACGAAACTTTTTTTTTGTAAGGCGAGAGACGAATTTGACTATCTGTTTCTAAAATACACTGTGAAAAAACATGTAAGGAAATAAAAATAAATTATAGCTTATAAGTTTAAGTAGCTTCAACCGACATAGAGCCGTACTACATTGCGAGACCTTAACCTCTCGCGAAGCAACGCATAGACTCCCAACGCAAGGACGCACTCATCCGACCGAAAGTTTCTTTTAGAGTCCTTACCGTACATTGAGGATACCCGGTGCTGAGACAGGTCGGAATGGAAATACACAGGTCTAGCGAGAATCTCCGGACTGATGGTGTCAGCGCCGTCATCTGTCTCGTGGAGGGCAAGATTGCCACATCTAATTGTGAATACACATATCCTATTTTAGACTAACTGGTAGAATAACATGTAAAGTAACATGATTATATATTATCAACCCATGTTCAGTTGATGACTGAACCCAGAACCCGTAAATTGATCCTCTTTTCTGCTCCAGTTCTAGGCTGAGCTACATCCATCAATCGATGTTTCTAAAATTTGTTAGTATTCTGTTTCCAAGTGGCATGGAATGGCATACCGACAGAGTAGTCCCTCTCAAAGGCACAGAGCCAAGACGCATTTTCCACTGCAGCAGTCACTGTCAACGGTGCATCCAAGCCCGGCAGCTACAAGTAACTACTTAGTCTTTCTATTCCACACTGGAAGACACAAAACAAGATAGTTTGTTTTCACATACCTAGACAATCATTACGACGCGCAATGTTTTGCGTAAGGTTTTGCGTAAGGTTTCGCATGGCAAATGATGGCGCCGCGGCGACGCTGAGAGCGAGAGATGCAACGGCGAGGATGTTGGTGATCTTCATGTTGAATGGGCGGTCGATTTACTGACAGGATCAAATTTAGTGGAAGCTGTAAGTAATAATTTCCAGATGTATTTGAATTATAACAAGTCAATTTCAGGAGGGCTTTCTTGGGGTTTATATGTTCGTCGCCCTCAAAAGACTTTGACAAATAGTTTTGCTTGTGTAATTGATCTTCACTCGACGTTCCTTTCTCGAATAATTATTGTCGGTCAAAGGGTTATGAGGCTTCTGGCTGTACAACATTTCCTGTTCATGTCACAATCAAGATACTGTTGTGCTGTTGATTTCAAGTGGTGGTTGCAATGTTGGCTGTCTGGTTTCAAACTGGACGGACGGGGTTTTGAATCTGTCTTGCCCCTGCTGTAGTTGGTAATACATTGACGCGTACCGCGTAGTTCGTTACTATATGACGTATTTTGGAGTATTCTGCTTCAGGGAATTGAAAATATTGCTAGGAACAACAGAAATATGCTTCTGCTTTGGGCAAATGTTGGGGACTTCCTGATATAGCTAGCGTATAAAAAATCTTACTGCATAACGCGAGTAACAAGGACAGGAACACCACAACAGCAATCTGCAGTCCAAAAATTAATAATCATACGATCAAGAATTTACTCTTAAGAATAAAATTCAATTCCACATCCTTCTCGGTTTCATCTTCATGTTCTAGCATTCCCGTGCGATCAAATCCGCAGACAAGCTTTGCGGCTGCATAAGCTTAAAGCTCTTGGCTCTACATATCTATTTCTATCAACCATAAAGTCTCCCCTACTACATAATATTATAGAATAATACATCTATAATATTATTAACTTATTATCAAAATCAACCGGAAGTTTACCGGGTAGCCGAACGATCGCCCCACCACTCCAGACCGGACAGGCTGAGAACGCGTAGAGCCGACCACAGATCGGGCCGATCATTTCCAATCACCCCATGCGATTTGTCTTAATATCCAGTTTTTCTTTGCATCGGAATGGAGAATAGTGCGGAGGCCCCGACCTAGGGGAGCCATTTTTCCCATTTTCCCACCATTTCCCACATAAATGCTCAAAAGCCACTGGTTTTTCGGCTCCTGCTCGGCATCCCGTCGGGAATTTTCCTTCGTCTGCGGAGTCGAGTGATGGAGACGATTTTTTTTCCCACATCTTTTTTCTCTTTTCGTTTTATTTTCTATCTCTTCAATAATTTTACCGGTCTGTAAACCACCAATTGACCTGTCATGGCCCGTTTTCTGGGCTTCCGAGGCCACCGCCTCAATGTGGCCACCATCCTGCTGGTTGTGTTTCCGGCGTACATGTGCTTTGGATACAACCTGGCTGTGGCCGGGGGTCTGCTCACGATGCAGTCTTTTACAGAGCAATTCCCCGAGATGGACACAGTGCACAACACGAGCAAATTCAACTCAAACGTGCAAGGTAGCTAGCTAGCCTTTCTCTTGCACGGTTTCCACAACTAACGCGAGAATAGGAACCGTGGTGGCATTGTTTACAGTTGGCGGTGTTCTTGGGGCTTTCTCGACAATCATCGTTGGAGATCTGCTTGGCCGGAGACGCGTGATTTTCTTGGGCTCTGCGCTGGTCATCATCGGCGCCCTGCTCATGTCGTCGTCTTACTCGTTTGGCCAGTTCATCGTCGCCAGACTGGTGCAGGGCATCGGCACCGGCGCCACGACCGCTACAGTGCCCGTCTGGCAGTCGGAAATCTCGGGCTCGTCGCACCGTGGCTCGCACGTGGTGACCGAGGGTCTCTTCATTTCCACGGGCATTGCTGCCTCGTTGTGGATCGATCTGGGCTTCTCGTTTATATCGACTAGCTCAGTCTCTTGGCGCGTCCCGTTGGTTGTCCAGGTGCCTTTGGCCATTTTCGTGATGATCTTCATCTTCCAGCTGCCCGAGTCTCCTCGCTGGCTTCTAGGAAACGGCCACGACCAGGAAGCGCGCGAAATCCTGGGTATTCTTCGCGATGTCGACTCGGACTCGGACACGGTGCGCCGTGAGGTGGCCGATATCGAAAGGTCA
The DNA here is from genome assembly GCA_039119965.1 of Talaromyces sp. DC2. Lineage (NCBI taxonomy): Eukaryota > Fungi > Ascomycota > Eurotiomycetes > Eurotiales > Trichocomaceae > Talaromyces > Talaromyces sp. DC2. Next base: position 18,600 of record JBCLNQ010000061.1, on the reverse strand, counting down.
CTCGAGCTGGTCGGTACCGTCAGCAAGTGGGATCTGTTTTCGCTCGGCGAGAAACGCAATTTCCATCGCCTGGCGCTCGGCATGGCGGGCCAGTCGTTCTCGCAGCTGTGTGGTATCAACTCGCTCACGTTCTACGCGACCATCATCTTTGAGCAGCGTCTCGGGCTTGGAGGAACAGACTCGCGCATTCTCAGTGCGGCCATGACTACGATTCAGATCGTTGGCGCGCTTGCCGCTGTCCTGACGATTGACCGTCTTGGCCGGCGTCCGCTGATGCTCACAAGTGCGTCGGGCATGTGTATATCCATGGCTATTCTCGCCGGCACCACATCGACTTCGCACAACCACGGCGCGCTGATCGTCGCCGTCATCTGTCTGTTCTCATTCAACATGTTTTACCCGTTTGGCTTCCTCGGATTAACCTTTTTGTACTCGACCGAGGTGGCGCCGCCACATCTGCGCGCCAAAATCAGCGGTGTGTCCAACTGTTTTACCTGGTTGTTCAACTTTGTGGTTGTCGAGGTCACACCGACGGGCTTTCAGACCATTAATTATCGATACTATATCATCTGGGCGGTGATCAACTTTGCGGTTGTGGTCATCGTGTACTTTTTGTTCCCGGAGACTAATGGTCGCTCGCTCGAGGAGATGGATGAGATCTTCATGCTGTCGAACAACATTTTTGATTCGCCGCGGGTTGCAAAGACTTTGCCGAGTAAGGCTCATTTGAGTGTTGATGTTGAAGAGGATGGGATTAAGAGTTAGGAGCTGTAGATAAAATCATATATTGTCTCTAGTTATTAGGATACATCTCAAATACATGTTATGCCAAAGTATCCATCCAGATCCAGGAACATATCATCTACACGTTCATTTCTGCATAAAAAAAAAACTACTGGTCCAGGGCAAAACGGTCCAAAAACTTAAACGCCTTGAGTCCGGCCTTGACGTCGCTGACGAACGAGTCGTCAACAGAGCCGCTCGTGTACACACCATCCCGGCTTCTGTCAATGCCAACAATGGACAAAGCAGAGTCAGCACTTCCCACGGCGCCAACAGGCTTTCCGAAGCGGAATGCGTCGACCAGGATCTCGGCAGGGCGGCCTGCTGGGTAGAAGGTGACGGTTGTGTTGGAGGTTGAGTTTCTGGTGAAAAGGGCTTCGGCGCCAGGAGCCACGATGACGGCGTCAAAGTTGGTGGCGTCGGACGCTGAGTAGGTGGCTGAGACATCGCCGCTACTGGTGAGGTGTTCAGCAACAACGACCACGTCGACATTGGAAGACGCCAGGTCGTTGGCCAGGGTTTTTCCAGCAGAGATACTGCTGTTGTCGCTGACGGTGGCGAGAACACCGACTATGAGGCCGTCGATCTTCTTCAGGGGAGTGCCAAAGGTGCCGACGTTGGACGTCTTGTTGTTGTGGTAGTAGGTAGAGTCAGGCTCTGGGGCTGCAACGCCAATGACCTCGGCAACGCGTTTTGCGAGATCGTTGTTGACTCGGTTGATCTGGATGATGAAGTTGTTCTTGACCACGTCGCTCTGCACGTTGGCAAGCTCGAATCGCAGAGCGTTGATCAGAAACTGCTGTTCTGTTGGGTTCAACGAGTTATAGAACAAGCCAGCCTGTGACCAGACATCGGCGAATGTAGGGCTGGTGGCGCGGTAAAGACCACCGTTGACAGTACGTTTGGGGGCAGAGAAGAAGCCCTTGCCTTGGGTCTCGTTGGCCTGTTTGGGAGAGCCCTTGTTCAATGTGTTGGGTGAGTAGGCCGCAGGGTTCAGAGGGATGAACATTTGGCCTGTCACTGTTAGAACAATTTTAAGTGTATGTCAGGATATCACTAACCAGCTCCATCCCGGTTGTTGTTATGAAAAGGCACGCGAGGACGGTTAATAGGGATTTGTTCAAAGTTAGGTCCGCCGTTTCGGTTGAGCTGTGTGTCGAGGTACGAGAACAGACGGCCTTGGAGAAGAGGGTCCTCGGAGAAGTCGATGCCACGCACAACATGGCCGGGTTGGAACTATTCAAGTTAGTTACATACATCATAGAGTTAGTAAGAAGCTTACCATCACTTGCTCCGTCTCAGCAAAGTAGTTGAGAGGATTGCGGTTGAGCTGGAACTTTCCAAGAGGAGTAATCGGCACATCTTCCACTGGAAGGATCTTTGTCGGGTCGAGCAGGTCGAATCCGTATTTGAGCTGATCCTCTTCGTCGATAATTTGAACGCCGAGCTAAAATATCACCTTAGGGAATACGACATGTATATGCGATTGTGAACAACGTACCTCCCACTCCGGAAAGCGGCCAGCAGCAATATTATCGTACAGATCCTTGCGCAAGTGATCGGCATTCTTGCCAGCAGTAGCCTGAGCTTCTTCCCAGACCAGACTGGCACGGCCTTGCAGAGAAGACCAGTGGTACTTGACCAGCTTCGAGGCACCGTCGTCGGTCACAAATCGGAAGGTATGAATACCGAAGCCATCAAGGTGGCGAATCGAGCGAGGGATACCGTGGCCGGCCATGGCCCAGAAGAGCGTGTGTAGCGAGCTGGGCTGCTGGCTGAAGAAGTCATAGGCTGTATCATGGGCGGTGGCAGCCTGGGGAATTTCGTTGACGGGGTGCGGCTTGACGGCATGGATGAGGTCGGGAAACAGGATTGCATCTTGAATGAAAAAGACGGGGATGTTGTTTCCGACGATATCTAATGCGCTTTAGCAATGAATCCTATACTTCGAGAAATCTCCACATACCATAGTTGCCCTCGTCGGTATAGAACCGCAGCGCGAAACCGTGGACATCTCGCGCAGTGTCTGCGCTGCCACGGCTTCCGGCGACAGTCGAGATACGGGCAAAAACAGGAGTCTCCTTGCCAGCAGCGCCGAGGAATGACGCAGCAGTGATGTTGGACCAGTCTGCATAGGAAGTGAACACTCCGTGGGCACCAGCACCACGGGCATGCACGGCACGTTCGGGAACCTGTTATCAATCGTCAAGTCTATGAAAATGATAATGATAATGCGCGGCACGTACTCGCTCGTGGTCAAAGTGCTGAATTTTCTGCCTGAAAATAAAGTCCTCCAGCAGAGTCGGGCCTCTTTCGCCAGCCTTCAAGCTGTTCTGGTCGGCAATGGGACCACCCACGTCGGTGGTGAGGTACGAGTTGTTGTCATTGAGGTAGAATTGAGACAGAAAGTCCTGTGTGTCAGTGGGAGGGTGGTTTTCCGGCATGCTACGTCCATTGAGCTCCCCTGTCATCATAGGGCACGCCGCCTCAGCTGCAACGGCCAGGGAGATGGCACCACCAAGCAAGCTTGTTGTCCGCATTTTGCTGTTCTTGTCTGCTCTTGGAACTCAACTCCCAAGCTCCGAGGGAGAAGCAGGGGAGCTTATATGGGGGGAAGTCATCTGTTGCAGCAGTAGTAGTCTAGCCAATGCATCGACTTGGTCGATTACTAAATAGGGAGCTGATTGGGCAGAGCAATATCCACTTTGTTCATGGATTACAGATCATGTCACTTTTAACTAGTCGTTGTTTCGATTAGTTGACTGCATTAGGCACTGCCTCGAAATGTTGATCACCGCAGTACATGGTGCTAAGCCGGAACTGGTAGGCATGATTCCATATGTCCTCCCCACATTAATAACAAATAATAATTGGAATTCTTATCTCAACCCAGAACCTGCCCGCTGAGCTGAGGATCTCGTCATTGATAACTGGCGCTGAGACGTTGCAGGAGTATAAAATTTGAATCTAACTTTAACTATAAAAGTAAAAGTAAAAATAGATAATTTTAATACAACCTACCTGGTGCCGTTGACGTGAATTAATGCGTTTAACAAGATTTTATATGTATTGTAAATCCTAATTTGGCGATTTTGGATACGTATTATAAAGAGGTTAAACATTTGACGTCTTTTTTTTTGGCAATATCTAGTCTAAAAAATTCTCGATAAAGATCCAGATGTCTCACATTACTCACTCTGACTTGTCAACTAGTCTTTCCTGTTCCACCAAGTGGCAGCAAAAACGCTGTCTGAGCTCCTGACCTACGTAACCCATTTCGGAAATCTCGCAAGCAGTTGCTTTGTTAATTTACTAATTGGATATAATATTAGTCCGGCTAGGGTGGTACGTACAAAGTCCGAAGGAACAAGAAACGGGGCCGAGTTTTCCGCATGGGATTGGGTCGCGACTCCGAATTCCGGTTTCCTCCAACGTGCATGATTGTGCAATCGCGAGGATTCCGAAGAATAACAGTGTTACTAGCACTTAGACTGGCAGTAAACACGTAAACACTGGCAATGATTCCAAACTGTCCGTCGCCAAGCACCGTCAACGCAAGCTAGGGCTGTCTTGGCATTGCAAATAGCAGCGATTCCATAGGCCAAGCCGGTAATAGTCCACCAGCTGAAAGACTCGGCGAAAGGCTGTTAGCTGATGCGAAGCTGTCAAGCGTGGAGCATCGGTAGGCTGTAGCTGGCCGAGGCCATCTCGCTTGATAACACGCTTGGTAATAGCCATCCAGACCGTTGGCTATTAATAATATTCGAATTATGGGCCCAGACCCAATAGAATAAATACTCGAGCATAAGAGTTCATAAAACGCTTAATAGAGATAATATATTGAACGCATTTACAAAAAGACAAAATAACGCATTTTCAATCTAGTGTTTTCCCTTTTATCCGTTTTTCCGAGCTGACTGCAGACCGCTGTTTAGTTAGTGTTTAGTGATGATTCTGTGAAGCTATTGAAGCGCTAATTAGCTTACCTGCAGATCCTGTGTTGTTTTAAAGTTTCAAGCAGTGTACGTATACAGAGCCAGAAAAAGTATGTCCGGAATGTCACTGCCAAGACTTTGAGTTTCCTTTTTCAGTGGTCGAAACACAGCCAACAATCATATGAGTATGGTTTCCATCCTTTTGTGATTGTTTTGCTCTCAGGTCATCGTTGGAGACCGGAAATAAACTTGCTAGCTGGGGAAATTAATTAGGCTGCGCATGCGGGCGTTTAAACTGCGCCACGTTGACGAATCTAGCCCATGCATATCATTCAAAAGCCGAGGCTCACTGCTTTTCACTGGGACATAATCATATTCCCAGCAAAATTTACTCACCCGTGGTCTCACCAAGTAGAATCGCAGCGAGTTCTTTAGGTAAAAAGTTGCTGAAAACATGCTGAAATATTAATCACTACATATAAACTTACGTATATGGTACACGTTATTATTAGGTTCTTCAATAATATCTAGCGGAGCAGCGGCTTCTCGGTTGAACAGCTTCTCGGTCGATTATTTGATATGCTCGTGCAAGGAGACGGCACTCGGTCCTTTGCTGACTTGACTATTGATATGAGATCTGTTGACGAAGAAAGAACACACGGTAAAGTACATAGGTAGCAGTACGGTTTGTTTGGAGTTTCAAACACAATCATTCTTTATCTTGTCCTGTTGCACGAGATAGGACTTGAGAAATATACGAGCTATCCTCATAGTTATGGGCTGTCGGCAGCGTCGCGGAGGGAAGAGGGATTCATCTGTCATTAAGCTTTGAAGAGACCCTGCAGATAGGAACGATAATAATCGTGCTGATAGGGTGCGTCTCGGGTCATCTGCATTCCACTTAACACCTACCTCGGGTTTCCCCGTCACGGATTCCAAGAGGAAGTTGTCATGATACCGTGGGAGCAGAGGCATTGGTTTAACGAGGCGACTTGGCCCACTGGTCTTTGCTGAGACTGGCAACACATTCTTTTTGGCAGGGATACATTTGGATAGTGGCAGGCGGTAAATACGTTGATAGCCTGGAGATGTTCAGCAATACGGTGTATGAGTGCGGATAATGGAATAGATAGATGTCTCGATACCAAAGATCAACTGTGTCGAGTGAGAATGAAGTGTGGTGGAAGAAGCGAAGATGGAGGAGGAAGAGGAAGAAGCCTCAGGAAGTGCAACCCGAGCGATTCGTTCATTCTGGTCATTCAATAGTAAGTAAACCTCTTCTATTCTTGAAATACGCTCCCAATTGAATCCATTTCCATCATCCACCACGCTCGATTTCATCGATATCGAGTGCCGATATCATGCGTTGTATACGATGCGAAAGTCTAGCAAAATCAATTGTCAGCAGGAAACAAGACACCAGCTCGCGATACTACTCACTTCGATTGTATGTTTTTCCCTCTTCAGTGTGTGCTTCATCACGCTCTTCAATATGCTGGGTACCACTGCAGCCGATCGTGAGAACAGAGACATCCTGGTGACCGCTGCGGATGGACAGTTGTTTCCACGGCCCATATCCCCCAATCCTTGTCGACAGCTTCCGAGAGTCGCTGTCCCCATGCTGGCGAGAAACAAATGGGTCTCCCCTGGACAGATTCACAAACTGCTTCATGTCCAACACCTCTTTCGCCTTTTCGTTCAACAGCGTCACAAAGGAAGACTGGGGAAGCCTTGGGTCATGGAACGGCTGGTATGGAACGACAGTCAAGTTGATGTCTCGAGCCATCTTCCACTTGGACCAAAAGAACCACTCCAGCTCCCGTTGGCGGAAACGGCTTCCCCAGCGCGTAATGGAGGAAAGGTAGTGGTTTTCTGCATCGATCCACGCCAGTGTGGCTGCATCTACAGACCCGAAATCTCCATAAGCACTGCTGGATTCGTTCAGCTCTGGTGTCAGAAGGATACAGTCCACAGGCCCAGTCCAGTCCAGGGAATCTTCCGCAATTTTGCCTAGTTGCTGAGCCTCTTCGATATCGTCGTTGAAAATATTCTCCATTCTGAGACGGGCCAGCATGACTTTGGTGTTGGACACAAAGACGACAAAGTCATCGCAGTTGAAACAGGTGAGTCGACTTCCTTTCAAATCCCCAATGTCTGAGTGTAGGAAAAGGGGGCTGTCTGGGCTCCATGACTTGAGGATGGCTTGGTTCGGACCAGGCAGGCACCAAGCTTCGACCTGTTTGCCGTCTCGAGAACAGGCGCCTTTGACAGGGTCGACGAGTGTCACTTCGATGGGACGACTGGGCAGCTTTTTTTCGGTATTGGGAGGGGATTTTGGAAGACTTTTAGGGGAGCTTTGAGGAGTCATCCTGGGTCAGTTGCTTGGGTGGACGATGAGATGGAGCGATTTGGCAAGCAGTGGAGAGAGGCAATAAAGAAACATTTTGGATTTTTTGGTGTTCTTTGATTGTGTAAGCATATTGTGCAGTCGTCGTGTATGCAAATTATGCTTGATCATGGTGGTGGTGAATTCAATGTTACTTGTGTGACTAACTTTTACGCTCAGTTGGACAGACAACCTATATTCAGCAGCCAACAATAATGACCACACTTGGGTCAGAGAAAAATAAAATAGTCACTCCTCCAGAACACTCTAGATGTGGCATTATAGAGATGATAATAATGAGAACAAAGGGATTGTGCAGGTAAAAGCCTTTGTTCTGGTGGAGCGTGATTTTGGGTCCATTCAGCAATAGACATTCAGCAACTAAAAAAGAGCTGCTAAAAGGATACATCAATACCAAGTGAATATTAGTTGATAAATAAGTACAATGTATGGACTATTGACATCAAGCTTGATATACAATAATAATGACTCAATATATTTACTGCCAATAATACCTGCCCTGTGAATAATAGTCATTGAAGCGCGATCAGATAACACCCCTGAGCGTAACGAGACGGTAAATTACAGCGCTCTGCGTATGCCAAGACACAAAACTATGGCTCTTATTGGCCAAGGAGGTTACGGCGAGCCTTGCTATTTAGGGCGGGCAAACGCGGCTCGCGCGGCTCAAAGAGGGCTAGCGCGTTATCACGTGACAGTACTGTTTGGGCTCTAGCGCGCGCAAATCCATGAATCAGCATGCGCGATCGCAGATGAATGGGGCGAGCGCCCCACCACAGAGCAAGATTGCGCTGTATTATTGGCTGGTTAGTCTGGGGTACCTTGTGTCGCATCCACCTGACTAAACCCAAGCCTATCTGACGTCAGGGTCCGGATCCCGCCAATCGCAGCGCAGAGCAGTGCATTGGCCCCACCCGGTCAGCGAAAACCCAAGCCAAAAAAAAAGAGAAAGCCGCCGGTGAATGAAACGGTCGCAAAGCCTCACGTTTTCCTCCCTTTCCCTTTCTGATTCCCTCTTCCTCCCGCCAGCAATGCGCGCGGGTCAAAACACCAACTCCAACTCTCTGCACTGCTGCTAATCATGAAGTGATGCAGATGCAGCAATCTGTCAGGGACTGAAATTGCTGTCCTTTGACTCTCTTCTCCTCTCTTGGCGCAAACACGATTTATCCATCTCCTAACCTGCATCCGAAACACCAAAAACAATACACACCATGTCGTCCCTCCCTGCGAGTAGTGGCTCGGCGCTCACCAGGCAATGCTCCCACAGCAGCGACCTGCCCTCGCTGAGCCCTTCGTCGGCCCTGACCTCGCACCGCTCGTTTTCTTTTATCAGGTCGCCCTCGTGGGGCAGCAGGCCGCATGCGACGCGGACCGCGACGACGACGACCATCCCTGAGAGCGACAAGGAGCCTATCTTTGACGAGATCCGCGACTGCGACGAGGCGCCGTATCCGCAGACAAACACAAAGTCTCTCTCGCCCTCGCGCGGAACGAGAGCAGAGTCGAATAATTTCGCCGACAAAAAGTCGCCGGGGAGAAATCATAGAAGCAGCTCCTCGTCGAACGGCACCACGGCCTCGCAACCACACAAGCACAAGTGGATGAACAAGCTCGATCCTCGCTTCGACGCCAAGATGCTCGAGGAGCAAAGAAGGCGCGTCGAGAAGGAGGAAAAGGACCGGCGCAAGAAGAAAGAAGAAGGCATGATAGAGGACCTGATGCCCAAATGGGTGCAGTAACCCTTCTTCTGGATCGCCCTGGTCTTTGATCATTTCCGATCAGATTCTACTCTTCTTTTTTCCATTTGGTCTGTTAATCTTGTACATTTCCCTTATTTTTTTTTTTTTTTTAATCCTCTTTTCCTTTTCGGTGTTAATTTTGCCTTATGACTATTATGATATCCCATGCCTGCAAGTACTGAGTTACTACATCTGAATCCATTCACGATTCTATCCCTTTTGGCCTAGTATTTGATTAACGATAGACCATTTTCTTCTATGCACTCCAAATCATATCACCTTGCCACACACTATTCATCCCCCAGACCGACTTTTCATCAGCTCGTATGACTCCAGCCCTGGTGACGTCAACTCCCTATCCCTGGCTCGGCAGCGAATGTTTCTAGAAAACTCTGCTCATGTGCTTCTTGCCGGATGCAGCCTGTTGCAGCGTTTAGACCTGTCAACCAAGAAACACCATGCTCTTTGAGTTTTTAGTTTTGTGATTACGGTTTTTTACCCCGCTGGGCCCCGCGCGGCCAACGCTGGAGGGCGACCCTTGGCGTTGGGATTTCTCCGAGGGAATTTTTTCCTTCCTTTAATTAATTATTCTCGTATGTGTCATATGTGGTGGTACGTATATGGTGGCAAGACGAACTGAAGACCCGTGCAGTGTATTGGGCTGCTGGCTGAATACAGCCCTTTAGATGTTGCTCATGACAGCAGCGTTTGTACTGTGCACCGATCACTCAGCTGTACATATATCGCATTACTTCCAGATGGCTTGTATATTTGGTCTCTGGTATTGTGTAACAACTCTGCATCGGTAGGTGACTCCTCTGGAAAATTTCCTTTCACGGTAGGTGGGGATAATCTATCAAGTGTATCAACGTGTGGATTTACATCTGAGCGGTTAACTCGTACATAACATGTTTTTCAATACATCTATTGAAAATAATTGTAAGCAGAACCAGGAAGTAATGCAAGATTAATGCAAGAAAACAAATCAGGTCAGCTCCAAAGTTAATCTATTATCTGATACCTTCTTAAAGCAACAGTAAAGTTTCGTGTAGCAGTCTTACCAAAGTACCATTTTCTACCCCATTTATCTCCTACCTCCAACTAACTGTACAGACTTCTTCCTGCAGAGATTAACCGTCTTTTTTATTACCCAGCACACATCCAGGTCATGAATGGGCAATACGCTGGATCCCGATGGCCGCGGAGTCTCGGTCGTCATGTATTCGAAGCATACATACGGTGATGGCTTACAACTTGCCTGTGTGGGGGGGAAACAGAACCAACTTGCATTCATCCTGCCGTCTCTTATTGATCTGTGATAGTAATAGGAAGAGTTCGATATAGGTCGGAATGAGGTTTAAAATCGCAAAGTCCCGTCCCCGGCCGAGCGAAAAATTCGTCTACTAAAAAACCTTTTTTGAGTGCTACGTACTCGCCATGAACATCCATCTGGCAGTCCTCATCGCAAGCCTTGCTGCTGTGCAAGCGCGGTATCTCGGACGCGTGAATCCAGAAACCAAAGACCTGACTTGGCCTGGCACCGGCGTGTCTTTCACCTTCACCGGAACATCCGCCAGCATCGGTCTCGCTGCGGTGAATGGCAGCAACAGCGTTGATCTGTTTATCGACGGCGGCGAGCAGCCTACAACAGTCATCTCAAACGTTACGGGGAGTGCCATCACTATACCCGCTGGATTGCGGCATGGCCGCCACACTGTAGAACTGCGCAAGCGCTCCGAGGCCCTCTATGGCACGCTTGTTCTCGGCGATATCACCACCGATGGCACTCTCCAAGCCAATATAGGCCCCAAGCGCAAGATTGAGTTTGTCGGGGATTCTATTACTGTTGGATACGGGCTGGACGGGACGTACCCGTGCACAAACACTGCAGCGCTGGAAGATAATCCCAAGACATATGCTGCTTTGGCAGCAAAGTCCCTTTATGCGGACTACAGCGTCGTGGCCTGGAGCGGGATAGGGCTGATACGCAACTACGCAACCACGCCGGCGGACACTGGGCCTGTGATGCCGGAGATATACACGCGGTACGGCGCGTATGACGCGGACAATAGCTACCCGTTTCCAGCAGACAAAATTCCGCATGTCGTGGTGATTAACCTCGGGACGAATGATTTTCAATACACTGCGACGAACGCATCGGGGCAGTTGTACGATGTGCGCGAGCCGCTGGATCCAGCTGCGTACACGGCCGCAATGGTTCGCTTTGTTGGGGTTATTCAAAGACACTATCCTGATGCAGAGGTTTTCTTGCTTACTTCGCCGATGCTGAGTGATGATTATCCTACGCCGGAGGACGCGCAGCATACGACGCAGTTCCATGCGCTTGAGGCTGTGGTCAAGCAAATTGGGCGGAAGGCTCATTTGGTTGACTGGCCTACGCAGGGTTCGAGCGTGGGTTGTGATTCTCATCCGAATGCAGCGACGCACGCTGCTGGGGGGGAGATTCTGGCTCGGGCAATTAGGTCAGTCTTGGGATGGTGATACCAATGGATACAATCAGGTCATACGTAAACTAAATTGCTTGGATTCTCGTAAAATTGATATAAACAAACACATGTAGAGCTTAAATAGCAACCCCAATAGGCATATCCACCACCTCTTCCTCCTCCTCAATCCTACGGTTCTCCATCCTCACCCTCCCCAAAACCCACAAATCGCCAATCTGACACGCCATATACGCGGCAAACATCAACACCACAGTCCACTCCATGATCGCCGCAGTATCAAACGTTTTCAGCCACCAGGTCATAACAGCAAACAGCACTACGATCGCAAACTCGGCCGCGACGAGGATGCTTTTGATGAACAGGCTTGGTCGTGAAATTGGAAGGACATCATATGGTTGGATTGTGAATTTGTCGGTCTCATCAAGGTCTGCAGTCATTAGTCTGTGTTGACGAATTCGTAGAAAAGACCAAGTGCAGAGCAAGCCACACCCGACAACATGCGTTATTATACTAGCAGATAGTAAACTGCGATGAATCGAGGGGTAGCGCGCAGTGTCGAAGATGGTCAGTAGGATCAGCGTGGTTGCGCCGATGAGCGAGAAGAGCGTGCTCAGCAGCGGGAGGGCGACGCGGGTCCATGGCGAGTTTATGGATTTCCAGGATATCGTCGATGATGATGAAGGGAACACAGTATCGGAATATTTTCTGCTTAGGTAGATAAAGTATAGGGTGATGGTGGGAATGTAGGCGGCCATGGAGAGCGAGGTGCAGGTGATGAAGAGCGGTTTGAGGGTCTGCGCGCCAATGTCGGAGATGAATCTGTAGCCGGGTTAATAAATGCATCCATTTTGTTTCCATGTTGTAGTTTCGTACGCTATTTTTTGGGTGTCTTCTTCCGACACGTATCGTGGCTCGCCAGACGTATACCAGGAGCTGAAGAGTGCGGCCAGCATTGCTAGAGACGTTAACCAGGTTTGTAGAACCGTACTGCTCAGATAATACTCACCAATCCAGGACGAAACTGTGATTGTGGGCAATACAAATGCCCATTGCCGTAAGGTGGCCGCCGCGCTTGAAACCATACTGCTACTAAGTGACTGAATGGGCTGATTGGTATCCAGATATTCGTTGTTAAAACGACAGTTGCAAACCACAAAGGACAAATATTGCGCATATGTGAAAGAAGACGAATAGTGAGGGGGTTTAAAATGTGGTGCGACTGAGTATTCCTGCTACATGCCTCTGAGGGGTTAGGGTAACAATGTCCCAAAGAGGAAATATCCACGTGTCACAGCTTACAGCCTGTGTATCCAATTTCAATATCAGCGCGTACCCCCGTTCCGATATTTTATTAACTGTGCTCTTTTAAGGGATATTATTGAATTTGAAACTCCATAGAATGCTGTAAACTGCGACGACGAAATGCGCGCGGCACTCTGGAATGTTGATCGTACCCAACGCTTACCGACAAGCCCTTTAACGGAATTTCACGTTTACAAAGTCCAATACACTTGGGAAGTAAAATAATAAAAATTTATTTTAATCGTACCATATCGCATTCATGCCAAAGCCCTTTTCTGGGATGTCCACCCTAGCCACACGCGCCAGAAGCTCGTCCTTGAAGCGGTACATCTCAACAAAGCCTTCCTGATCGTCGCACAGAGCGAGCCACTCGTCGCTCCAGTCGCACGGGCTCACCGCGTTTGAGTGACCGCCGCTAGTTGACGTCGGGTTGATGAAGAGCTGCTTCTCAATGTTTCCCTCGGGGCCCAGCCGGAACGCGCTGATATAGCCGTGCACGTCGTTGTGGTTGGAGCGCGCCGTGGCGAAGAGATACGTGCCACTCTTGTTGGTAAAGACAACGTCGGAGCGGTACTTGTTGCGCGGTGGCAGACCCGGTGGGATCAACGGGTAAATTAGACGCGTAAATATAGGGACGTGGCGTTTCTCGTCAATCACATAAACTGCCAGCCGGTTGCCGGCTTCCATCAGCGCGTAGAGGTAGTGGCCACTAGGATGGATTGCAACCCAGCGCGGGTGGTCGCCAGGTCCTGGGGCTTCGACGCTGTCTACTAAAGTGAGCTCTCCTGTTTCTGGGTCTTTCTTATGCGTCCAGATCTTGTTTGCGCCCATGTCGGCCGAGTATAGATATGTCTCGGTCGGGTCAAACACGCTGCCGTGGATACCCGAGTGAGGGTCAATCTCAAAGTTTTGAATATTGCGATCAAGCTTGCCGGTCTCGTTGACAGAAAAGACGTTGCCGAATCCTGCATGTTTGTAAAAGGGGTTGCCGTAGACATTGTATGGCGGTTTCTTGGCGGCCAGCACAAAGATGGCACGTGTGTTTGTTTCGGAAGATTGTGCGAGTGCTATTTAGATTTTTTAGTCACATATTCGATTTAATCAATGAAAGACGTACGATCTCCTCCCATTGGATGCGAGGCTTCGTGCACAATATCAGTCGGACTGCGCACGGCGAAGCTGGACCACTTTTTCATGGCGGCGCCGTATATGTTTTTCTTGGCATGCTGGTGTTGTTAGCAGAAATTCCTATTAGATGTATATATAAGATCTCACATCAAAAGTCATCCACGAAATGGGCTCATCTTCGGGGATCTCGGTCTTTTTGACCAGGGTCAAAGTCAGGGCTTCGTCGTCGAACGCGACAGTGTATATCCTGCCGGGCGGCGTCCAGGTGCCGATCATAAGATGGTGCAACATTTTGGATTTTTGTGCGAAACTTTTCATCGGCAGTGAAAAATGTGGATGAAATTGAAGTGGAATTGTAGAAATAATTTTGTCAAGTCGCGGGGTCGGAACCGATGACGCTGCGAGGCTCCCGAAGGCAAGAGCCGATAAGCTCCACTGCGGGGCGGCTAAGATAATACGTATCATAAGTATCATCAGCATAGCAACCAGGATGACCTTGATTTGTAGAATTTTAATATCAATTGCTTGCTGAAGGCATGCAATAAGTCTAGCCTTTAAGATATTGCGATCCAGCAGGTAAGTAAAGGGATGTCTGAGATTGCCGAGTCGAATAACTGGCATCAGTGATCTAGATACGTCACTATCAAATGTTCATTTAAAGTGTCAATTGATGGATTCCATGTTGATATTATGAAGCCATATAATAGAATATAATTTGCTGCAGTAGATAGGAATCTGAGTTTGAAATATCTGCTCAGTTGAATCCATCTTGCCTTGCCATCTCCAGTACGGAGTAGTAGGTATACTATGCGATCAGCTAGAGAATACATTAACAACCTACAATATCAGTTCCGCATGTATCGATCAGCAAGACATTTAAAGCGCAAGCATACAGTAACTTCGATAATCACTTTAATGCCTACCATTTCAATGATAATTCTCTTAAATCACTGAATACTCCAGTCGTGGATCCCCACTGCGGGGAAGCCGCTATGCCTGTTCCTGATTAGCCGGCAAAGACAACTGCCGGTCCCTTAGCCGACAGACTTCGGAAGGGGACCGCAGTAATAATAATAATTACTATTTTTTTCCTCTTACTGTTTCTCTGTCGGTAAGTGAAATCGATTGTTGGCTGGATAGGATAAACGAATAGCCGCTGGTGTGTCACTGCAAGGTCAAACGAACCAACCTAGTTCCGGCTACCCCGCCTCTTCTAACTTCTCCAGCTTCTCTCCATGTTTCTACGCCCGTTCATCTCAAAATCTATCTCGCTACAACAGCAATATACCGTCAAACGCATCCTTTTTACTCGCAGATCGATCCGCTCTACAGCATCTCCCAGAATGCGTCTCAACTACGCCCCCTCTACGGCTCCGACGACCAACCCGGACGGCACGCCGCTCAGCGCAGCCGAGCAGGAATCGACAGCAGACATCTACTCGCGGATCGCCGCGCGACGGCATCCTCGTCCCCTAATTCCTCTTGATTTGACCTTCTTGCATACTCCGCCAATTGCAGACGGGTACAATGCGTTTGTGGGTGCGATCCGCAACAAGGCGGTGATGCCGCAGTCGGTGCTTGAGCTGTCTGTCTGCCGAGTCGCGATACTCAACGACGCAGTCTACGAGTGGAATGCCCATGCACCACTAGCATTGAAGGCAGGCGTCACGACAGCACAACTGGACGAAGTCAAGCGGCTGCCGGCGTCGAAATTCACGGCGGAGGGCGCGATCATCGCAGAGCGGCTGCCGGGTAGTCAACTAACAGACACCCAGTGGGCTGTGCTGCTATACACGGACGCGGTCACGAAGAATGTCAAGGTCGATGACGCGGTGTTTGACGCGGTCGAACAGCGGTTCAGCGAGAGGGAGGTGGTGGAGCTGACGGCGTGCATTGGGGCGTACAACATGGTCAGTCGGTTCTTGGTGGCGCTGGACGTGGGCGAGAACAATGACAAGCGCATGAAGGAAGCCGACGAGATTCAGGCCGAATTGGACGCGCGGAAATAATGTAGATAACTGTAGAATTCACAAAAGCTCAATTAATGCATCCATATCGAGTCGCGAGAAGATTGTGATACCAGCACGCGCCACCGCATGGTGAGGCCCCACAACACCGCCGCATAGTGACCCGAGCACAGGCTGGCACAAACTGAAATCCAACATCACATCACTTGCTGCTCGCTCTTCCTGGGGCTCTTGAAGAGGTTCGCTGGGGTCATGGAGATCGCACGGCGCATTTTTGATCTTGTTGTGTTTCGGGGTCCAAATTCGGCCAACCGAGCTGCCCCCCAAAAGGCATTCCGCGTTGCAACCAAGTAATATTAACGTTGATTTCCTCCGCTTGTATGAGGGATTTTCCCCAGCCACACGCTCGATCCAAGGACGCTGCCCCCGCTTGAGCCAGCTGCAACCCGGAGTGGAAAAGGAAGTCCCTTGCGGTGTGTCGCTGTCCACGGCGGGTTTCGTGTCATCGTGACTCGGGGCCGTAGGTGCCTTGTGCCTGTGTCCTTGTCTGCACAAAAGAGGAGAGAGTGAGATGCGATGCCAAGCCAGGGCAGCCGTCGAGCCAATGATGCGGCGGGGGACGCAAATCCAATGGCTGAAAGGCGCTGTAGATCTTGGACGGGATTCCGTATAGAGCATAGTCCTCTGTAGAGTTCTCTGTAGAATCGTTAGAGAGAAATCGCGAACTACGTCAAGCCTGGTGACAACGATCGACTGAGCCACGTTGGCTACTGCCACGGCCCACGCCCACGCCCACTCGCCGCTCAGCTGGGCCGCTCCTTCCCCACCGGCACAGCTCTGCTGTTGCCTTTTATCACCGCTCCTCGTCCTCTCGCAGCCGGTTTTTCTTCCTGTTCTCATTCTTCCTCAAATCACTTTTTTTGTCTCTTGTCCCGTCACCATGTTCATTGTTCTCTAACACACGTAGTGATGCTCATCGACGGTGAGAAGTGGGCTTGTGAAGCTTGCGTGCGAGGCCACCGCGTGTCAAGCTGCCGACATCATGGTATGCCCAGCCTCAACAACACTCCAATTGCGCGCGAGACATCCTGCTGACTGGCCAGATCGGCCGTTGATTCGAATCAACAAAAAGGGCCGGCCGTTCTCTGTCTGCTGCATTTGTCGCGGTCCTTGCAACGACCGAGAAGAACACAGCAAGCTCAACCGCGACAAAAAGTCTGATGGTGAGAGCGATAGCAAATCCTCTGGAAAAGTACTGCGAAACACACACCACCACTCACTCACGGCACCATGGCGGCTCTATTTAAAATGGGCTCAGGCGGACGGTCGATATCGCTAACGTGTCGATAGAGCCACAGACAAACTGCCCGGCGTCGAATCCGGCCATCCTCATTCGCGCGCATTGCACCACATCCTGCGACACCACTCCCGTCCACCAGTGAGCAATTTATCCCTACCAGCCAATCTGCTCCCCCCTTGTCCACCTTCCAGCGACCCTCGCCACCTCTGCCTCGATCATCCTCTGCCCGCTCACGCTCCGTTGCTGAGCCGGCCACGACGACTACGACTACGACTATGACTATGATGACCACGACCAGTCTGCCGCCAGCCAGTTTTGGCGTGTCGGCAGCGTACATGGCGCCGCCCGAGGTGACTGCACCGCTGGGCTATCCGTTTGTGACGCTGCCGACCATGGACGAGCCGCTGATGCAGCCCACGCATCCAGGGCCGTCCATGTATGCGGACGATGCGTTGTTTCCCGTCTCGGACGGCAGCTTTGTGCCCGACTCGATGTATTCTGGATTTGAAGACGTCGACGCTCTTCCTGAAGACTGGTCTACTTTTTTCTGGAGTGACTGATTTTTTGTTTATCTTTCTGTTTTCTTGATTCCAGCTCATGTATCTTTTCTATACACTGCAAGCAAGACTGGTCTTGGCGGTTTTCTCCTGGGAAGCCGGGTCGGGGTTCCGGCCATAGAGTCGTGTATAGACTGAATAGATGTCAAAATTACAGTATATTTTTATCGATTTTATTGTGTGCATCAAATTTTTGCCATTGCCTTGTCTAGCAGCAGGCAGCAGGCAGCAGTCAGCAGCAAAGAGCGGTCGGTACCGCCGCAATGGGCGGTGCGTGGCGCGTGTGCCGAAGCGCGTTGCGTGATGTTCACCAGCCCGACAGCAATTCCATTAGCAATGAAATCCCACTAATTCCACCGACTCGCTGTTTCGTGGTATAAACTAATAGCTACCGAGATTGCGGGTGGATAATGGATATGTGCGTTTCATTTTTTTTTTGTAGGTGACTAGCAAAAGTGCTAATTTATATATGAGGCATTTTCTTTCATTTTCCCCTCTGTGTCTTTTCGGACCTCGCTAATTACACATTTATTCGAATTGATGGATCCTGCGCACACACAGGAACCAACACAAACGGCGTATCATTTCCCTTGAGGCGTTAGCTGACTAGCAATTATTCCGTTTGATGTATATGCATAATAGAGGGGATTGTATAGTTCTGAACAGCCAGTCAGAGGTGAGACGCTCGGACCAGAGACTGGGGCGTGCGGTCTGTACAGAGTATAGTATCGCAGTATGGTGGTTAATATTAATTAGGATTCGGTTTGTAGTTATTCTTTTGGTACATAATAGTAAACTGGAGGATTTTCTCCTTATTCTTTTTATTACTACGGAGTATGTACTGTTCTGTAGAGTGCAGGCAAAGCAATTGGCCTCTGAGAGGATACGTAGAATGACGTCACAGCAGCAAGATGGTAGATAGCCTGCTCGTCTGGGCAGAACACGACTGCGCCTCTGCCACCGAGTCATAATGCCAGAGATGATGGATATTACAGTATTAAACGCAAGTCA